>OZ024906.1:76119455-76636955 GCA_964017125.1 Flabesymbios commensalis | reverse complement strand
AAAAATATTTATATTGGTCATAGACCCATAACATAGGTATTCAAATAAAGCGGAAAGAACAAAGTAAGCCATTTATGATGATTTCAAATTGAAGAAACCTTTTGGTCTCTATGGTTTGTACAAAACTACAAAAGGTGATACAATACAAGGTTTTTTTAATGGGAGATTTTTTTTTAGTTGTGTTGTGGTATTTTGTGACTTTATTTGTTCCGCTGTGTTTTTTTTTATTATTAAAGAACGCTGTAAATAAAACAGAGATAATTTTGCAGTTTTTAGAAAGAAAGTGACTGAACATTGGTAACATATCATTTGTTTCTTCATAATTTCGAATGGGATGGAACATCGAATCATTGATCTAATTACTATGCCGGCTCAATTCACTGTAGCAATTGCATTCTCTTTCAAAGTGGAAGTTCATGTTCAAATGAAGATAAATTTTGATATGATACTAAAAACTCAAGTTTACTTAAAGGTGAATCCAGGACTTTTAAAAAAACTAATGCTGTGTTGTTATCACAACATATTGTGCCTCCAAGAATGATAAAATATCACATTTTGAGCTGCACTGTTGTTGCACTGTTGCTGCGTCTTATAAATCTGACAAAATACTTTGCTCGGCCGAACAAGAATACATGTGCCAATTTGTATGTCAACACAGAGTGTCACTTGCTGGCCTGTGGTGCCTGCACGTTGATTGGAGATGACGGTTAACTTTGTATGCAAATTGTGTATAGCCTTCATTTAAAACACTCCAATATACATCATTTTCATTGTCCGACCACTAAATTCTAAGCCGGGAATGGAGTGTTATTGTTGACCAAGTACAGACCAATGATCATGGTGGACCTATACGGTACTGTAATCAATCAGGTGTGACGAGCTGTTGATTATAAGGGATCCTCATTATGGTCGTTTTATGTGTTTTAATTCAGTTAAAACCCTCGGAGCTCTACATTCTTAGCTGTGAAAAAGGCCTCGGCCTCCGGCCTCGACCTTTTTCACAGCTAAGAATGTAGAGCTCCTTGGGATTTATCCTATACGTAATGTGTATTCTGGAAGTCAAGGATGCGTCCGGGGGATGCGCATACATCTTAACCCTATTTTAAATTATAATATTTCGCAAACTTGGTTTTCAAAGTTCTAATAATAAATAAATGACATCCCGGCAGACCACCAATCACTACCCAGCAAACACAAGACGTTGAAACAATACTGTTTTGATATCGGGTCAGCGTCGTGGTTGGTGCTGGGATGCTGTTGAAGACGCTGCCCAGGATTGATCTCCCTTTGGGTCGAGGTCTGGTATTCACTGTGTATTTGATTTCTTCGAAGGAATATTATTTCGAGTATACGATGCGTTATACCAATGCTGTTTCATTGTTCATTGATATTGGGCCGTCACCGGTTTAATGCTTGCTATTTTGCGTGTATATATATACTGTATGATATGTAATTCATTAACTTAAAGGAGGATCTCAGTGGTCAGTCCCAGCAAACACGAGACACTGAACCAATGCTGATTCAAAGTTGGTCAGCCGTTTACGACGTCGGCCCAACATTGACACAACATTGCTTCAATGTCTCGTGTTTGAGAGGTGGTCCAAAGTCAAAAATGCGGGTGGGGCGGTCATATCAGGCTGTGGAACACAAGTTGAGTAATATCATCAACAAGAGCACCGAAAATATTAACATAGTTTAGCAAGTATAAATAACGAAATAGGCCTAATCTAAATAATTATCTGGTTAGACTGTGGAGACCAAAGAGTTTTTTCAATTAAAAATCATCCTCGCCTTAGTTAGCTCTTTCCGCTTCATTTGAATACCTATGTTATGGGTCCACGGCCATTATTAATATTTAATTCTTTCAGTGTGGGGATCGAATTTAGACATCAGAATCTGACGTCAATACTACGGTGGCTTTTTAGGGCCACCACAAATACAAGTTAGACGTTGTGGAAATACAAGTTATAGTTGTCGCAATGCAAGTTAGACCTGTAGAAATACAAGTTAATGTTGTTGAACTACATCTTAGCTCTGTTGAAATACATGTTAGAATTGTTGAAAAACAAGTTAGTGCTTATAAAATTAACTTGTATTTCGACAACACTATCTTGTATTTTAACAACTCTCAACTTGCATGTCGCGAAATACAAAATAATTTTGTCGAACATCATGTTAGCCTTTAACCATGTTTTTTTCAAATGACAGTATTTTCTTAACTTGTAATTCTACTCTTCGGCTAACATGTTGTTCAGCAAGTTTTCACTTCTGTGAAACTACACGTTATCTGACCTTGAGGAAGGGAAGATATGTAATCCATGTCGCGGGGCCAAACACATGTGCAGGACACATCAAACTGTCCTGTTAATCATTCCCAGCAAACACGAGACACTAAACCATTGCTCTTACAACGTTGGGTCATGGACCGGCTGACACATACCAAACACTAGGCGTTCCCCAAGGCCAGGTCAATGTTGTCTTGTCATCTGCGACGCTGAACCAACATTGATCCAACGCTTCATGAACTTCTCCCGTTTGCTAGGCTGTTGCGGTAATCCTGTAAATCGGGTCAAACATATTGAAGGGACACATTTGCGCGATTTTAATTCCGACAAGAAAGTTTGAATCCACACACCACAAGAAAAACAAGCTACTGGGCATTGTTTAGAAGTAGCGTTAGATCTACATGCAGGTGTACACAGTGATATATAATGCCAAACTAAGACGGATTCTACAAGATGTCTTGCTCATGAGCGAAATTTAGACGAACAGCCATTGCCATAGGGAAAGAATAATATATGCCTCTGGTGCTGTCGTCTCAAAGCAGTGGACTTGACAAAATGTACAATTTTCAATGTAAAAATGTAAAATTACTAAAAGATTTCTTATTATTTAGCCATTTTTCATGTTAAAACTATTCAATACATGATTACCCAGATACAAGTATTAGAAAGATACAACATCAGTAAATAATTATATTTGCGGTAATCTGCAAGAAATAATCGGTCAACATCAGAAATCAATCAAATTAGGGTGACAACGCCCCCTCCCAGTTTATGGCAACGCGCCTCCTCACAGTGCAGTGTATGTGTACATGATGTGGCAATATGGAAATATTTTATTTTAACAGTTACATTATTTTTTTAAACACTGTTAAATGATCTGCAATATTAATGTAGGCTTTATTATGTATTATCAGTAGTTTGCTGAAACAGTATAGATTCAGATATATATACACATCGATCCACTGTTAGTTTTTTAGACTGTCCATGTCGGGCAAAATTTCGAGGCTTCACCTTGACACCGCATGACTATAGGCTATATGCTTCATGATTATTATAAGCACCACCTTATCAACGATATTATTAGTTTATTAATGATCTGTAACGTTAATTAACAATGAGGCTATCCCAGCAAGCACACGCCATTGACCCAATATAGTGACGATGTATTTGTTTGCTGGGATGTCACGTTTTTTGCCGAGTAGCTGCTACTATCGAGTTATTTGTCTCGGTATGGACATGTTACGCCTCTCTTCAACACGATAATATTTGGCGAGACCATGTCACCAATTACTCCTCAGATTCTTGTGTCAATGAAATGCCAGAAACGAACCCTCACCTCACCATTGTCATTCTGTCACAGATTCAGGGAGACTCTAGATCCAGGGTTCTGACCGCCACAGTGGAGATGACAGGGCAGGTGGCAAGGGGATCCATTACACTCCTGATGTTGTCATATTATTAATATTTATTCATTAAAACCCCCACAAGTGAGGAAAACATACTATATTGTATATTACATACATAAAACGTATCACAGATAAAAAAATATCACAGTATATGTATTAAAAGCGGGTCAATAATTTAGAATGCGTGATAGAGTTTCTATTAAAAAAATCAGCTGTATACAACACGCCTTGCAATGAGTCACCACCCCGTCTCTAACAGAATACTTTTGAGTATATTTAAATGTTGAAAGTGCAGAGAGAAGGGGTGATAGACCCATGTCAAGTAGTCTGCCAAAAAGCGTGCTTTTACTGTACTAACCGGTTAATAAATATTTAGACATAAAAAATGAGCACAGACTCTGTAGGCCTACTGGATAATTCACTAAAAATAGCCTTTTCGTCAGGCTTACGAGCATAGGCCTAGATTTAATACTTTCTTCAATAGGTAAGATACCAAGAGCCGTCATCAACTTGGAGTGATGAGAGTACCTAGTCAGACCAAGAAAAGCTTTAACAATTGTACCCTGCAGCGATTCGAGCTTAATATACATTGCTCTATTTAAATAAACGGTTTCAAGCCCGAAGATTAAAATAGGGCGACATATGGTGTGCCAAAAGTGGAGCTTCAGATCAACTGGACCGCCAGGGTATGGCATACCAACATTGTTAAGACTAAAATATGACTTACGACATCTTAAAATTCTGCTGTCGACCTGATTGATGTATTTTCCATCGCTGGATAACATAAGTTATATAAAATTATATTTTCATATATGAGCATTCGGGCCCAACAGTAGCGATTCAGAGACTGGTATAGATGAAAATGAATATGGAATACTCCAGAATTTAATCAAGACAGTTTCTGTAATGATTCATATGCTACAAAATGTGACTCAGCGAGCACGAGACGTTGTCCCAATGTTGTTTTAATGTTTGACCGCCGTCTTCGACTTCGGCCCAACATTAAAACAACATTGGATCAACGCCTCGTGTCTGCTGGGGTGGCAGTGATACTGGCAGGGTGTTGACGAGGATGTGATGCATGCTTCCTACTGGTCGACAGTATTATGCCATGTTGGCCCTACAATAAACTAACAGCGGGTCGACGTTCCCTGGTTGTTTGGTACACGTGATCTGCTGCTATAGGCACCAGATTTATGTATAACCTATGACATACCAGCGATAAGACCTTTCACCTGATCTTCAGCGACGCTGGTCCAGCATTAAATCTGCATTGGGTGAATGTCTCGTGTTTGCTTGGATTGGATAAATACAATATACGTAAGAGCAACCCAATAGTCACCAGACACTGAGCCGGTGTTATTTTAATGTTGTTTTAATGTCTGCGACGCTGGCCCAACGTTGAAACATCATTAGCTCAGTGTCTCGTGTTTGCTGGGAATGATTAACAGGACAGTTTGATGTGTCCTGCACATGTGTTTGGCCCCGCGATATGGATTACATATCTTCCCTTCCTCAAGGTCAGATAACTTGTAGTTTCACAGAAGTGAAAACTTGCTGAACAACATGTTAGCCGAAGAGTAGAATTACAAGTTAAGAAAATACTGTCATTTGAAATAAAAAACATTAAACATGCATTAAAGGCTAACATGATGTTCGACAAAATTAATTTGTATTTCGCGACATGCAAGTTGAGAGTTGTTGAAATACAAGATAGTGTTGTCGAAATACAAGTTAATTTTAATAAGCACTAACTTGTTTTTCAACAATTCTAACGTGTATTTCAACAGAGCTAAGATGTAGTTCAACAACATTAACTTGTATTTCTACAGGTCTAACTTGCATTGCGACAACTATAACTTGTATTTCCACAATATCTAACTTGTATTTGTGGTGGCCCTAAAAAGCCACCGTACAATACAGACAGACAGACAGACAGACAGACAGACCACGTTTATTTCACCAAATTACAAGGCTGGGAGACCCTCACTAAGATTAAAAATAACCGCTGTCGCGAGGGCCAAAATAGACGTCTAAAGTCGGTCCCCGCGGTGAAAGGGTTAAGACAGATTTAGAAAAAAATCACATTTCATGATATTTTTTATCGATATGAAATGTAAGTTTTAGAGGAATGTACGTGCGTCGTGATGTAAATTCAGAAAAAAATGTGTTTTTCATGATCACTGTCCTAATATCCTGATATGTTTTTGATGTCGTCAAGGAATAGCTGCCAAAAATAGACATGCCAGAGTTTATTTCTGTCCAGCTCACAGTCCCAGCAAGCGCAAGACATTCACCCAGTGCTGGATCATAGTTGGTCCACCGTCTACGACGCTGGCCCAACTTTGAACCAGCACCGGATAAAAGCCTCCAGTTTGCCCACAGAGTGTTTGTATCAGATAGCATATACGACACGGCTCTGACGAAACCAACACAATGGTTTCAATTCACTGTGATAATGAAACCTAGCTGATTCGCGGTCGCGAGATTGACGTATAATTGACTAAGGATGTCTCCGCGGCTACTTTATAATTATACGCGAGTGATTTGTCAGAAAATTGAAGGATTATTGAAACATATCTATACAGGGTGCACACATAATTGTATTAGCAAATATGTTATTTTTTTAAAATGTTCATTGTTAATAGAAGGGTAGATTCAGCTAAATCCTTGGAACGAGGTTATCGCTGGTGTCGAAAATCAGGTCACAGGCAGTGAACAATAATGGAGGGAGAATGAAACGTGAAACATTACCACATTAGCTAGCTAGTATCGATGGCGGCACAACGTCGGCGACGTTGGCCCATCACTGAGCCACGCCTCTGTTAATCACCCATTGTGTCGAGAATGGAAAGACCGAACCTTATCACGGATAATGATGGATGTAGTGCAAAGCCAAAAGACAGTATCTGCTCACTTGTAAAGTCAGTAGATACTGCCTTTTGGCTCTGTACGGCAGCATTGATATCACACTTGCTCTGCCGGCTTGCCGCTGCCAGCAAATTGACTTGTGGAATTTCACGCTGATGGATTGGGCCGAGACTGACGTGGGTTAGGGACGCACCATTAGATATCTGGGGGGGGGGGGGGGGGCTAGAGTTTTTGTTGCTTGCAAACTTTTTTTTACCTCCGAGAGAAAACAATCTTTTTTTTTGACAATCAACGTCCGACAATTTTTTTTTATGTTTCGTCGAATAAATTTTTTGTCGTATGCTTTCTCTATTATGTAGGTTACCATTTGGTGTTTTTTCTGCTCAACATGTTTTTCATAAATTTCGACAACAAATTTTTTTTCTCCCCACATTTTCAACAAACTTGTTTTTCTGACTTTTTTTTTTCTAGGCCCCCCCCCCAGATATCAAATGGTGCGTCCCTTATTATCCGCGAGAACTATATTCGAGAGCTGTGGCCTATGCAAGAACGGGGCTTCATTTTTCTTTATTGTACAGATCACCAGAAAACAATATGATATGTAGATATTGTACTGACGCCAGGATGTGTACGTCATTTCAATGAATAAAGTAGGATCGATACGTTTATCCTAGCTACAGACAATAATAGGTCATGTAGACAGGTACAAATAATCAATTGTTGGCCAGAAATGTTGGTAAGGCTAATAAGTAGATCTGTCTATATTATAACTCTATGTGATTGTATCCGACACACAAAACACATTAGGAGCATCCTTAGAATCATCCTCACAGTCTATTTCATTTTTTTAGTACAGCGAAAATTCAGTTGCCTTCGATACATTCAAACCCGAATGACATATTTCTTTCATTTTAATCTAGAATCAAAGCTGGGGACTAGTCTTTGGCTTGATTAGTGTTTTCTCTTTTGAGGGACACAATTGTTTTCTAAAATTATTTTTCGAGAAAAATATTGCAGAAACAAATTTTAAATTTCACTAATGTACTGTGCATGCCTGTCTTTTTGTGAAGAAATGTTGACCTCACCTGACCTGGTGGCCATTTTGGAAAATAGCCGCCAAATGCAGTTTTCCAACGTTCCCGTCCGAACCGATTAACGGATTTTTCTATTTTAAGTTGAAATTGAAGCTGTAGCCTGTTCTCGCCTTGATTAGTTTTTGGTGTATATCGGATAAAAGAAAGTGTCCGAAATAATGACCTTTTAAGATAAAAAAATGTTTGAACAGCTAAAATTCAGTTGTCCGTCGATACAGTCAAAGCCGAATGACTGATTCCTTTCATTTCAGGCTGAAATTGAGTGAATATTGCTTTACGTCGCTTTTTGCACAATCATGCAATATTGCTACAGAAAGAAGCCCGAAGCCGGGACTTTGTCCTACTCTTATTTCGAATGACTTTAAGAGTTCTTTATAGTGTACAGTGTCATAGGCAGCACTGTACACTCCAGACCTTTGAACAGTTTGGAGCACTGTATATGCACAACCACGATGACAAAATATCCGGCCCGACCGTGATTCGAACAATCCTGGTTACCAGCACCAGTCAATACGGATGAGCCAGGCTGATATACGAATAAGGCAGGCTGAAATTGAAGCTGGGGGTCAGTCCAATTTGTGTTGCCGGAATCGTGTCATATATTCTGTCAACATTTTTACAGTACTACCCTCTTACACTTTTTAAACTGTTCTGGGTTATAATTTTTAAAGCTATTGCATTTATGTTTTTTTCATGAACAATACAATGGGCAAATACGTAGGGAATTATATTGCAGTATGTTAGCCGTTATGAATATGTTACCATCTTTCGCAATTAATTATCAAGCACGGGAGTCTTTCGTCCAATGTTAAAATCAAATCTATAAACATTAATTGTCAGTAATTGAATTAGACCAAGCGCTTGAATAATTTTATTATATCATACTTTAGAGAGACACGTGGTGCAATGGTCAGAGCGCGGAGCTTTGCCAATGTCGCTGACTGCCGTGCGGTTTCGAATCCCGCTTAGTGCACGATTTTCAGAGAAATATCATGTTTCTCCCCTTTAAATCTTGGGACATTATTTCGATTTCGATCTTGGGCAAGGCACTTCATCCTCAAATGCTCCATTCGACTCAGGTGAAAATGAGTACCTGGTAGGACAAAGATGGCAAGGTGTACGATACGTTCAATGCGTCGAAATGGCTGCAGGACTGTATGCGTTCCGCGGAGTTGGCACACGAATGAATGGTCCAGTCACCAGGGGTTAAAATGCAAAGTCGGATTGTAAGTCTTCAGACTTGATATCAAACTATAAACATGATAAACCTGCACATTTACCTTTACATTTTATTCGCAATAAAATTAATTATCGAGCACGGGAGCTTAAATTTCGTCCAATGTTGATATCAAATCTTTAAACATGAATTGTCAGTAATTGAATTGGGCCAATCGCTTGAATATTTATTATGTAATAGTTCAATTATATATATATATATATATTTATTTAGTTGAATTATTAAATTAAATGTTGCGATTTTTAACAGAGCAGTCCAAGTATGGTATTCTACCCCCTAATTTAATAACAACTGGATGCCGTCGTTGATTTCCCCGATCTCCTCATGTGACATATACTTTCCATTTATAAAAATCAGATACCTCCTTAACCCTTTAACCGCCGGTCCCACATATATTCGGGTTTTCTTTTTTTATTAGCACATTAAGTACCACATTTCAAATATTTTAAAGATTAAATGTGACATCAATCAGCAAAATTTGAAAAGAGTTGACCTCCATTTTGTCAAATCTGAATAATTTAGATCGCGTCAGCGAGACTCAGCTTCAAGTGGGTGAAAATTCAGACTGGATAATTTGGTGGTTCCAACAATGAAATATTTTTGTATAAACTATGGGGATTAAAGGGTTTTTGCGATTTGAAATCATCACACATGTCTTAGCCTTTCCGCTTCATTTGAATGCCTATGTCATGGGTCCACGGCAATTATATTTTTTTAATTATTTCAGTGCGAGGACCGCCTTTAGACGTCAGAATCTGACGTCCATAGACCACAGATTATGACGTCCAATGACGGTCCCTGCACTGAAAGAATTTCATTTGGTTTGAAATTGGCTTGACAACGTATACAATAATAATACGGTTTCGGCCTCAAAAGGGTTTATAAAATCAGGTAATTTGCATTCATCTTCAGGTAGGCACAGGTAGAGCGTTACATATATAGGCTGAGTCAGCTATGCGTGGAGAAAGCTCTTTACCCAGTATTGGTTTTTATACTGGGAACAACAAATCTATTTGAATTTGTGGAGCGTAGATATTTTGAGCATTTCGCCGAGCTAGTAAGTCAGCCAGATTTGCAGGCTGGTTGTCCTTTAGGGTTCGGAAAGTTACAGTGCATACTGTAAAATGAATGCGAGATTTGACAGGAAGCCAATGTAGGCCTAATTGTTTTAGAATAGAAACGGAACGACTACAACGTGGGGCCTTCAGTATCACTCTTGCAAGGCAGTTCTGAACGCGCTGTAATCATTGGCGATATACTACTTTTCTGAAATGTTGTGATATAAGTTACAATAATCTAACTTGCTACTGACCAGTGCCACTGCAAATTGTTTGACAAGATCCAATGACTCACTTTTTCGAATTCGACACAGGTCGCGGATATGATAAAAGCATGACCTACATGTTTTCTACAAAGTTTTTGGCTGATGCAGATGGATTTGTGTCTCGACCTAGAATTAAGCATGGACAATTATTAAAAAAAATTTCTCGCTGATGCTAGGACTCAACTTTGGAGCTGAAATTTTGTCTTGTCCGAATTACGTTTCAGCTTGGACCCTGTCATTCAAGACGACATACCCATTAAACAAAGTTGCAACTTCTAGGTAAAAAGCAGTGGTTCCAGTACCGAGACCTGTGTAACGCCATATAAGAGTTATCTGACAGAATTTTTTTAAGTTGTACTGATTGGTGCCTATTTTTAAAATAAGAAGAAAACCAAATTTGAGCCTGCCAAGATATCCCATACCATAAGTTATCTTATTTAATATTTCAGCCACTTGAAGTTGTGGGTCGCGGTCTCAAGTGGGTGAAAAATACTCATATTTCTTTAATTTGAGACCAACCATTTGCAAATCTTGATTTTTAAAAACTCATTATATTTCCAAAACCTGTCATTTAACTTGCTAATAGAGAAGATAAAAGCGACATAGTCGTGCTGAGCGTTAAACCCTTTCAAGCCTGAGATCACCATTGTCATCTTCATCCACTACAAGCCGCGAATTGCTGTCGCAATTCTCGACTTGTAGTGGATGAAGATGAATTGATGTGGTTTACAAATTAAAGAAAATTACCACGTATTGGTAAGCCAGTTTCATGGAAATTTTCGTTCTAAAACCCTTGGTTGTAGAAAAATCAAATCTGTTTTCATGGATGTAAAATGATGATTTAACCCTTTAACCGCCAAATTATACAATTGGAAGTATGTCTCGCTGACGCGATCCACAGCTTCAAGTGAGTGAAAATTATGCAGATTTGACAAAATGGAGGTCAACTCTTTTCAAATAGTGGTGATTGATGTCACATTATGGCTTTGACATGTTTAAAAGACGGTACTTAATGTGGTAATAATTAAGTGAAAAACCGAATAAATTCGGCACCGGCGGTTGAAGGGTTAATGCATCGTGAGGGCTTAAAGGGTTAAGGACTTAAGATTTACCTGTGACATTCTGTGAAGACCGGGCACAGATCTCACCTTCGTCTAATTATCGATTCGTTTATCTCTCCGCGGCATATTAATTAATTAATCTGTTTATAACACACTCAGCACTGAACATCAAGTACGAAGGATAATCAGCAGTAATGCTCCTACATCGATCGCCATGGTACAAAACATATCCTAACAATATAACATAAAATGAGAGGAGATGTAATATCGGCCTGAATCGCAATGAGATATTATTGTAATACATATACCTGTACATTAGTGGTTAGTAGTTGGTGTATTTATTATTTATAGAGTACATGCGGTTTCCGGCCGTGATATTGTTTTGCTGATTTAGAAATGGTGTGGGTTTTTTATTGGTCTTTTTTTTGGTCGCGTTACCTATCCGCCATTGATGCCACATCGTTAGAAAATAATCATGGCTCCATCCATGGACACTTTTCCACTTGTCTTTTACAACCTGTTGGATTAGTGTTGGGCCAGCGGCGCAGACGATGGCCCAACACTAATCCAATATCAAGCCAATGCCTCGCATTCCCTGTCAAATCAAAATGATGAGATATAATACTAGCTCTGCGCTTACAGAGTTGGTAAACAATGAGACTGATAATAGATTAGAATATCACAAAGCAACTGCGGTAAACGGTTGACGTTATTATTATTTTAGTCGGATTCACATTAACCGTGGAGAATGATTTTTGCTGATTTCGCAGTAAATTCTCAACCAATTGTCATGAAATTGTACAAGCACTATTTCTCTAATAATACTTTCTAAAACTTCGCGAAATTTCCATATATTAGTCGCCGCATGACTGGACAATAGTGTGTGCAAAATACTATGAAAATTGGTTCAGAATTGACTGGGGAATCTGCGAGATTCACTCACCCTGGTTGATGAATTTAATATGAATCTGACTATAACGTTTGATCTATGATAAAAGACTAATGATCATCCAGAAATAGACCTGGTATTTCAATTATATTCATAGACCTATGCTCAGCATGATCTATATGCAGGTGAAACGAAAACATCTTCGTCATCGCTGTAAATAGAACCAAGGAATCTCAATTTAACACAGTTAAATGCTCTGCAAAGCTAAAATAAACCTTGTAATGTGAGCAGATACTGCCATGTGGCTTTGCACGGCAGTCACCTATACATCCGTGATAAATATTTTAGCGTGCGTCAACAACTGGTTGATTAAAATACTGACCCGAAAATCTGACATTGTAATGAATAATTTAAATCTGTCACATAAATGTAGGCTACTCTGATAATTTCAGCATTAGGAGCTATTCAGGGGACGATTCAAATAGTATACAAACCAAGACTGTTTAATTTGTATTTATCAGTTTATATCACTGGTAGAAAATCAGCTAACTTGATGTGCGATTTCACTTTTTAATCAGTGTCGGCCAAAATATGGATTGGCTCTGGGGACTATCTAAATACAGGTGTGCCCTGGGAAAAAATGAAATGTTCTATCTAAATTAGGCTAAAGTCTAATCCAGAAGCAAACCATCCAGTCTGTTTTGATATGCGAATGTCTGTTTCTATATTATTTTCATATTATGCGTATGACATTCACGCGACCATATAGTGACTGGCAGGTTAAAATGAATGAAAAATATCAAAGGATGACGCAGCGCTTAAGGGGTGAAAAGAAAATGATTCCCATGAGAAAATTACACAAGTTGCGGAATTTATTCCAACTCGTATCTGGCGTTTCATTGAACAGCTAGATTCACGTTTCCCGGCAAACACGAGACGTTGGCCCAGTGCTGGTTTAATATTGGACCTGGTGGCCCAACATTAATCCAGCATTGGGTCAACTTCGGGATATATAGCAGTCACACACATCGTTCAGTCACAAGACTGTGCAGCATTCTTGCCTTGCCACCGTAAAAAGACCATAAAGGCGCGCTCTCTCGGTAATCACCGAAGTTTTCACGACGCCGCTGTTGACTTTTTGGACGCTATTGTCACTTTGCCGGCGAATATTAATCCGTTTTATTCCAGACAAATAGTTGAGTAATGGGTGCGGGAGCCTGGGAACGCCGGACCGGCGTCCCGCCGTAATCCAATAATGTGGATGATTGACCCTTTCTGCGGGGATCGACTTTAGACGTCAGATTATCACGTCTAAAGTCGATCCCCGCACCGAAAGTGTAAAAAGAATTATAATGGCCGTAGACTCACATAGGTATTCAAATGAAGTGGAAAGAGCTGACTAAGACATTTATGATGATTTCAAATGGAAAAAAACATTTGGTCTCTCGGTTTACATACAGAATATTTTAACGTTTTAAGGGCTAACAGGCTGTAAATGCCAGTGGTGGCCCAATGCTGGACAGAAAGAGCGAGAAACACTGGGGAATTAGCGATATGTTTTACAAGTGTGCCATGACCCTTGCCCTGCTGAATCGTTTGTTTCTATTTCTCACTCATTCTCATGTTTTTCGTCATTTGAAGTTGGAATTGCTAATGCAATTTCCAGCTTCAAAGGTCGAAAAACATTTATGTTTATGAAAAATGACCATTTCCCAAAATCAATTATTTCATCACAATTCATTGTCGAGGTGTATAATTTATTTGAAAGTCACGATAGCAATTATTTCACGATAGCGATTTAATCAGGATACCTATCCCTGGAGCATGGATATGAGATGGAACATTATTAATAACCCTTTAAAACCCTTTAAACGCGGACCCCGAGTATACTCGGGGGCAAAAGATGTCTCCCTGTCGCGGACCCCGAGTATACTTTTTTTTTCGTATTTTTGTCTGTAAAATCAATGTGGTCCGATAATCATGAGGGTAGCCATGTTTTTGCTGTTAAAAGTTTGTTTCTCTTTTGATTGTGCATGGATATCATCCCATAATAATATCTGGGCCGATGTAGAACTGTCATTCTTTTAAAGGATTCTTTTGGAACGAAAATTCAAAATGGCCGCCGTAAAATCAATAAAATTATCATAACTTTCTCAATGATTGAGATAGAGACTTGATTTTTTCACCAAACCTATATTTCTGTTATCAAAAAATACAATAAGACAAACCATACCTTCCTTTGGCATCATCATCATGCTTGAAATGCTATAATAATACTTATATGACAGATATTGCAGCAGTGCGGATTGCATGGTTGTACACCTAATCATTACGCATTACCTCTATAATCATTACGCATTTAGTACACATCACCCATAAACTGATAAACGTGACATTTTACTTGACTTTGACATAACCTTCACGTTTATTTTGGGCGGCATTCATGCAGTAAAGCACAACCTCAACCAATGTCAACCTCCATACCCAATTATATAGCAATCTTTTGCGATGGAAGCCCAAGCTGATGCTACACGCTGCTGCATAATTGTAATTTTGCTTGTTCAATTGAGCCGTGAAGAATGGGGGTGTAATGAGGGCAAACATAGGGGCATTACCCCTCCCAATATCAGCACTGCCCTATATTTCCTAAAAATGTGTGCTGAAATTATACCCGACCAAGTATGTGTCACCATCAGTCCTTTCTACTGGATGACTGCACCACTCAACAGCTTGAAATTGCTAAACAGTGCATATTTTCAATATTTTTTGCGAGTTTGACCTTGAAATGACCTTGATATGACCTTGACATGACCTTGGTGTTAACTACCAGTGAAGCACAACTCGTTCTCATGTTATTATTTGCTCATAAGCTAAAATCCTGCTGGTGTCTTCATACAAATCTGACATTACCTGATTACAAAATATTCTTATTTTTGCTCACCCCCCCCCCCCCCGGAATTCAGCGGTGGGGATGCAAGTGTGCCCAGGAGTTCAGCGTTAAAAGGGTTAAGCGCTAGGCACAACTACATTCGTACTTAATCTGTTTTATTAGCAGCTTAAATCACAGTTATTAGTCTCAAATTAAACAAATGTGAGAAATTTACACCCCCTTGAAGTTGTGGATCGCGGTAGCGAGACACAACCTCAAGTGGGTGAAAGTTTAAATTGGATAACTTAGCGGGTGAAGGGTTAATACAAATGTTTCACCCACTTTAAGTTGTGGGTCACAGTTTATCTGACATTTATACTTTCTGCTGGCGTTTCTCAATTCCAAAAGATCATCATCCGATTTATTTTGTCTTTATTTATTTTTACATTCGATCATAATTATATTTTTTCTCGACATTTCACAATCAGTGTTGTACCATGCTTTATTTGGTTGCTCACGTCTTCTTGTTCTATTTTGAATTTGTAGTTTCCTCATTTCAACTTTTCATGCTGTATAAAGTGTGGATTCTGCCAAAATTACCCATGTTACTGACCACAAAATTACTTCGAATTTTAGGAAATTATATACGCCAGGTATAACGGATAAATTTCGGAGCGAGTTAATATAAGTCAAATGGGCCGAGATAAATTGGCAATCTGTCTGCTTTTAACAGTTTACCCTCAATTCAATCACTCACTTGCACATTTTATTATGTAGAACAGCCTCGATATCGTTTGAATAACGTTAGTCAGAGCCTGTGATAGTGACAGTGAAATGCCTAGAAGTATAGCGGGTCTAATATATAGTCACTAAATAATGTAGTTCTAAACCTTGTTTTAATATTGCATAAAACCCAAACAAAATTAATCGACATTCTCATTCCTGTGTATGGATGAGCTATATGGGTCCTTTTACATGGTTGTGTGAAACACGATATTTATTTTATGAGAATTTAATGTGACAAGTGGCTTTGGGTAAAGTAAACTATACATTTTGTAAACAATGGTTTGTTATTATTTAGCATATTCTTGTCGGGTTAAAATGAGCTGTTACATCATAAGAACCACGCATTACTTTGAGAACAAGCTCAGTTTGTCTATAATGGTCATTAGCAGTACTTCAAAGGGCTTCTGATCTGCTCTCATATAGCAATATGGCATGTTATATTATATAGACTGAGGTTTATCTGGATCAGTAAAACCAATCAATAAAGGAAAATTATACAGCATATATCCTGAGAGGACCTAGCTCAGAGGCGCAATTTTTCATGCAATAAATAAAAACTATTAAGTCAGACTATGCACTCATTCACAATCGATGAGCGTATCTACACTCCCTTCTTTTGTTCCTGTATCCATGGGATTCAAAAGGCCATTAGTGTCACTATTGTCAGTGACACTCGTGACCCTTGAATCCCACGATGACGATATATGGATGCGCGCATCATCCCTCTGTGTCCTGAATGGACTCACCCGAGTGGCTCAGCCATTAGGCACCTGCCATTGCTCATGAATAATGATGGGGGAGGCCGAGCGGTTGTGACACAAAATCCATGATGACAGATTGCACGGTAGCCGCCTAACAGAATTTGGCTCATTTTCCCCGGGTCTCCCGTCCTCCCGGCAAACACGCGTCGTTGAATCAATGTTGGGATAATGTTGGTCCAGCGTCGAAGATGCTGGGCCAACATTAGCTCAACGTTGGTTCAACGTCTCCGGTCTCCCGTCCTGGTTGGAGATATCAAAGAAGACACTATTTATGTCATTGATTGTAATGGGAGGTGGAAATGATACGTTTATTTAGCTTGTCCGCTTTTCTGCTTTGGTTGTTGAGGTATTATTCTCTGCGTCCCAAAAGAGATATCATGTCATATAAGAGGTAAAGCTTGATCTAGATGTTAACCCTCAAATCGCCAAGTAAATAATTTAAATTTGCACCCACTTGAAGTTGTGTCTCGCTACCGCGACCCACAACTTCAAGTGGCTTCAAATTACTCACATTTTTAAAATTAATTTGAGACTAAACATTTGCAGATATCGATGTTCAAGCAATCGTTTCAGTCCCACCAACAGTGAATTGATCAGCTAATCAAACGGAATAAAAACGACCATAGTCACCGGTCACCCACTTGAAGTTGTGTCGCGCTACCGCGACCCACAACTTCAAGTGAGTGAAAATTCCATACATTTTTACAATTTGAAATAAAACATATGCAAATCGAGCAATCTTAATGTTTGATTTTTCTGGAAATTTTCTTGATTGAAGGGCAATACAAAGGCTAAAAACGCGAATAGCATTTAAAGGGTTAATTGATTTTCCAGAATAATGGACGTGTATAGCTGGAGATGGGTGTTTACCTTGTTCACCTGCCGAGAGCTCCCAACAAGCACGAGCCATTGGCCAATGCTGTTTAAATGTTGGCCCACCGTCTTCGACGCCGGCCCAACATTAAAACAACATTGGGTCTTCGCCTCGTGTTTTTTGAGAGGTTCCTCCTGTCATTACAGGTGTAGGCCCGGGTTCCTGTATCACCAATATATTATATATGTATATTGCTTTACGTCGTTTTCTGCACATTGCGGCAATATCGCGACAGAAGGAAGCCCGAAGCCCGACTATGCCATACTCTTATTTCGAATGAGTTCAAGGGTTCTTTATAGTGCACAGTACCTTATAGGCAGCACTGTACACTCCAGGCCTTTGAACAGTTTGGAGCACTGTATATGCACAACCGCGATGACAAGTATCCGTCCCACCGGGATCACCAATATATAAGTCTGAGTACATAAATATTAAGCCCTAACGTTTTTAATCCGTTTTATTAGCTGATTAAATCGCTGTTATTGGGAGCAAAATGTGTGTTGAAACATAAATATTTGCAAATGTTTAGTCCCAAATTAGACCGATATAGTAATTTTCGCCCACTTGAAGTTGTGGGTCGCGGTAGCGAGACACAACTTCGAGTGGGTGAAAATTTAAATCATTTAATTCAGCAGTTTAGGAGTTCAGGCTGGTCGATTCGCTCGGGCCTAAAATTCAGCCAATCAAGGGAGCGGAAGACCGCCCCACGAAATTTGTCCCTGGTCGCATGATTACTCCGGTTGCGCTGCAAAACGTACAAATGCGGATTCGGTTATTATTGACATAATTATCAATCACATTCCCACGAGTGGGCGCCGATGTGACTTCACCCAAGGACGTCCTAGTCCCACGATTCGCATCTAGGGATCCAAGAGGCTTAACCCTTTAACCGCCGGTGGCGTCCATATTCGTTTTTTCCATTTTTATTAGCACATTAG
The DNA here is from genome assembly GCA_964017125.1 of Flabesymbios commensalis. NCBI lineage: Eukaryota > Metazoa > Annelida > Polychaeta > Terebellida > Flabelligeridae > Flabesymbios > Flabesymbios commensalis. The sequence continues at coordinate 76,618,560 of OZ024906.1, read as the reverse complement.
TCTACATATCAGCTTTTAAACCGGTGACATTAATTTGCAAGATTTGAAATTTGTTGACCTCCAATTTGTCAAATCTGAATAATTTTCACTCACTTGGAGCTGTGTATCGCGTCAGCGAGACACAACTTCAAGTGGGTTAAAATTCCAATTGAATAATTTGGCGGCTAAAGGGTTAAAATGGTGGGCCAGCGTCGTGCATTAACCCTTACAACGCTGAAATATCTGTATATAAACCATGGAGACCAAAGGGTTTTTTTTTAATTTGAAACCATGATAAATGTCTTAGTCAGCTCTTTCTGCTTCATTTGAATACCTATGTTATGGGTCTACGGCCTTTATTAATATTAACTCTTTCAGTGTGGGGATGGAGTTTAGACGTCAGAATTTGGCGTCTATATGGACGTCAGATTCTGAAAGGGCCAATGGTATGTTGCTTGCAAAGTGGACCCATGTGTCAAGCTCTACATTAATTTTATCATGCTGTCTGCATATTGGGAATTGGAGCCACAGAAAATGAAATGAAGTGTAATGAATGTAGGGTTTTAGGCCACCTGTGCGCATATAGGCTAAACAATAGACCAGGAGAACATCTTGAGGATGGTGAGATAAATGAGAAGACATTTTACTTCAGACACAGGACTCGAATTCGAGCCCTGGCGGTCTGAGGATGAGCACGCTACCTCTTGGTCACGGAGGCTCCCCAGAATATTAAATCTTTACGAGGGAGCGGGAAGAAACATTTTATTTGTTTTATCTTGAAGGCCAGAGGTTTCGAACCCGCGATCTCTGACTTTCCAAGCAGGCATCTTTAACCACTGCACCATGAAGGCCCCTGCCCTTGGAGCCAGGAAGGAATCACAAAACCAGAAAGTTTAGTTTATCTAACAATAATTATTATCCAACACTGCAGTTGAAATCTGACTATCCCTGGTGTGAATAAGGTGGGTAGAGCTGTGACGAGCTAGTTTTAAAGTCTCGATCACAATATGCGCGACATGACGTGGTGCAACGCGGCATGAGAAAAAGTTGAAACACTGATATAATTAAGGCTTGTTCACATCTTGCGCGGCGCGGTGCGGCACGATGCAGCGCGATGTGGGAAAACAAGTTGAGAAAATTTCAACTTTTGCGGTGCGGAGCGGCACCAGCAGTATTTATAGATCATCTGCATGTAAATTGTCCAGAAAACACAAACATGTTGTCCTGAAATTCCCGCCTCCTGTGTAAAATGACGTTTGCAGTGTGAACAGGAAATATCGCGCCGCGCCGCACCGCGCCGCGTCATGCCGCTTATAATAACCACCGGTGCCGAATATATTCGTTTTTTTATTTCTTATTGGCACATTAAGTACCATGTTTTACACATGTTAAAGAAAAAAAATGTGACATCAATGAGCAAGATTTAAAAAGAGTTGACCTCCATATTGTCAAATCAGAATAATTTTCACTCACTTGAAGTTGTGGATCGCGTCAGCGAGAAACAACTTCTAGTGGGTGAAAATTTAATAATACGGCGGTTAAAGGGTTACATTCTCGTTCACACTATACTTAAACAATATAGGTTCTTTAGAAGGAACCCCCGAGTATATTATCTACCATGCAACTCCAGGAGAACCATTGCAGTGTTATCCAGCTGGGGTTGCATAGCACTGAAGGGTTCTTTTTAAATAACCTATATTATTCAGAGTGTATATGCGCGGCATGACGCGGTGCGGCGCGGCACGGGGAAAAAGTTAAGACACTGATATAGTAGGCCTAAGGCTTGTTGACATCATGCGCAGTGAGGTGCGATTCGGCGCGATGCGGGAAAAAGTTGAAAATTTCTCACAAAAGTGTGATGCCGCTCAAAGTGTGAATAAGCCTCTAACCTTTTAAAAACTGCTAAATTATTCAATTGGAATTTTCACCCACTTGAAGTTGTGTCTCGCTGACGCGATCCACAACTTCAAGTGAGTGAAAATTATTCAGATTTGACAAAATGGAGGTCAACAAATTTCAAATCTTGCTGATTAATGTCACTTTTTATCTTTAACATGTTTAAAAGCTGATATATGTAATGTGCTATAAAAATTGTAAAAAACGAATATGGACGGCAAAAGGTTAAAGGGTTAAATTGTCCAGAAAACGCTGATTAACTTCTGCCGACATGTTGTCTTGAAATCCTCGCCTCCTGTGTAAAATGACGCTTGCAGAAAATATCGCGCCGCGCCATTCCGCTTGCATAGTGAGACTTCACGGAGTAAATATTACACGGCTATATAATAGCTTGCAAAAAAACACATCAAGGACAAAATGATTATTTCATTTAAATTATTCACCGTTATTCCGCTGCATCCGCGACTTTTATCCTATACCCGCGCCGCGATGGAAATGCGTCTGGATTTCGCATTCGCGCGACCACTGACGAGTAAACGGCGAATGTGTGGGGTATTTTTCAATTCCCATTCTATAACTGCATAAATTATAGAAAACAAGATAATCTGGTATTTTAATTTTCAGGTGTAAACCCAACTAACACGAAATGATTGATTTAATGTTGGTCCAACGTCTACAACGTTCGGCCAACATTAAGCCAACGTTGTGTCAATTACGCGTCGTGATTGCTGGAAATGCGTTACAACCTGTGGGCAAATGTCATCGTGAACAATGCAAACAATGCTGTGAAAGAAGCCTGATTGTGTTTCATAGAACGTGCCGTGTACCTATTGATTCTGGTTCTATCAGTGTGCTAACCCTCAAATCGCTGAAATATTTTTATAAAAAACTAGAGATCAAATGGGTATTTTCGATTTAAAATCATCATACATGTCTTATTTAGCTCGTTCTGCTTCATTTGAATACCTATGTTATGAGTCCACGGTCATTAGAAATATTTTACTTTTTCAGCGCGGGTACCGACTTTAGACGTCAGAATCTACCGACGTCAGATTCAGACGTCTAAAGTCGGTCCCCGCGCTGAAAGTGCTAATTGGTAGCAGCAGATAAACGTATAGGTCCAACCAACAAGGGACATCGGCACAATGTTGGCTTAATCGTGATTGTGCCGGCATTGAGCCAGAGAGATATATTGTGTAGTGCTGAAGCATGCAATTTATTGTGACGCTCGTTTTTCATAGTGAGCTGCTTCGGCTATCGGTGAATTCACCTGAGGGCGACAGCTAATTAATTTTCTTGCTGAAACCTAATTACACCATGGATACAGATCTATATCTTATTGACAAAAAATAGTCCATTATATGTTTTTCATATTGTGGAAATATGGGTGCACTACAAAAGACCCTTGAAGTCATTTGAAAACTAACGAGTAGTTAATTATCGAATGATTTCAAGGGTCCTTTGTAAAGTGCACAGTACCATAGGCAGTAGGCCTACTTTCAAACCCCATACATTTGAATAGCTTGGAGCTGGCCTTGTGTAACTGAAATCTCTCTGGATATTTTCCATCAAGCATTCTTCTTCATCACATCATCAGTGGGTCTGTATTCTCGTACAAGTTACGATATATCGTAGGCTTTGGATTGGTCGAGATGGCCATCTCGACCAATCCGAAGCCTACGATATATCGCAACTTGTGCGAGAATGCGGCCCCTGTAGGGTGGTTTTGAACTAACGTGATCAGCAAAGTAACCCACTCCATTTCTCTCTGAAATATGATGTCTGCGTCGAAAAATCAGGGATGGTTTCTGGGCTTACATAGTCCCTATAGATGATTTTTACTCAAAGCAACTAAACTGAGTCGTCCAGATCCTCCGATCAATAATATGTATGTACCAAAGGACTCCCATCTGTCCAGCCAAGTCTACACCCTCGTAAACACTGGTAAAGGGAAGCTGTTATTGCGTGCCGCACATGCACGACTTGATCAGTGTTAATGGTTGAAGATCAGAAGTCTTGGAGCTTTGAGCAGACAGGTGGACCTATAAAGCGAGGCCAATTCATGTGAATAACAGTTCTGTGTAGTGCAGGAGCATGTTTAGGCTACATTCCCGCAACTGATGTAGGCCCTACTCCAGTCAGATATAACTATTCTGCTTTGCAAAGCCAAAAGGCAGTATCTGCTTACTTGTAAAGTAAACAGATACTGTCTTTTGGCTTTGCACGGCAGTAGGATTTACAGTAACCGTGTTGCATGATTTCCGCTGATTGCTCTGTCAATTCTTAACCGTATTCGAGTGATGCGGCGACTACCCTGAAACTATTGTATAGTTTAAAAGTTAGTCTATTTACCGTGTAATTAATGTGGCCAGATGTCGCCCTCTATATATAAACCCATGGTTAGCGTCGTCTCAGAATTTCTTTACATGTCAAATAGTCTAACTTCTGAAATACCTATTAAAATTTAGCGAAATTGTCAGGGTAGTCGCGTCATGACTAGAAAATAGTGTGTGCAGATACTCGTAATATAAAAGAGAGATGCTGGGGCCTCACAGCCAAACTTCTGATACAGTGTGTGGTCTGCAACAAAAGATGAATATTGCAACTTTGCGAGGATGAGATGTGAACACCTTGTGATATTCTCCGAACGCGCTAATCGTATTCGGTGTGAGCGCAACTTTACTCTTTTCACTTATATCGTCGATAATTGAGCCTACTTTGTAATTACCGATAGCATGTATGTTGAGCCAAAAGATAACGTTGTATTGTCCCTGCCTCACATTTCTCCTCTCAGGAAACACGACAGGTTTAACTGATGCTGGTTTAATGTGGGGCCAGAATCGCAGACGGTGGACCAACATTAAACCAGCATTGGTTAGATGTGTCGTATTTGCTGGGCCGTGCTGTAGATGAATGAATTGATTGATGCATTAGGAGCAGTACTGAGCACACAATTCTATAGCCTGGCGAACACGAGACGTTGAAACAATGATGGTTTAATGCTGGCCCAGCGTCTGCGACACTGGCCCAGCATTAAACCAGCATTCTTTAGAAGTATGTTGTTTGCTATAAGCTGTCACACAGCTGGAGCGCATTATTATCGACGTTATATCGATGTGCCGAGGCTGATAACATCGCATTAAGAGGTATCATATTAATTTGATGTGTTGTAATTCGGCAATTAAAATTATCGCACAATTCACACAAAACTCGTTTGTTCGGAAAAGTTTCCAATACGGTTGCGAAATTCGTATTCAATGCACCAGATTAATCAATAGTGATTGGAATGTTGATGATTCGGTTAGAAATACATGTATGCCACCCGTTTCCTCTCGTCACAAAAGCCACGCGTGTCACAAACGATATTGATGTAAGCAAATAGGGCCTACATCCCAGCAAACACAAGACGTTAAACCAGCATTGGTTCAACGACTCGTCTTTTCTGGGATGCTATCGTAATTTGGACGGACGTTGTCACGCGCACTGTCCTATCCCAGCAAACACGAGACATTGAAACAATGTTGGGTCAATGTTGGGCCGACGTCGTAGACGGCGGGCCAGCATTGACCCAATATTGGTTCAATGTCTCGTGTTTGCTGTACTTTCCCAGCAGACACATATACTTTGATACAATACTGCTGTAATGCTGGAACAGCATCGCAGACGCTACGCCATCATTACAGCGACGTTATATAGGACAACGTATTGTGTTTGTAGAGTTTCTTATGCACTTATTTACATACATTGTATATTTTAAATCGGATTCACTGAAAGCCTGCTGAGACATGTACATATATTTCGGTCTTATTTTATTTGTGATTGATATCCAGCTTTTTTTCTGATTCTTGAAGATGATAGCAACCTAAATATAGGCATATATAGTACAAGCCTACAGTCAGATTCACATTAAATTAATCAACAAGGGTGAAAGAATTTCGCGGATTCCTCAGTCAATTCTGAACCAATTTTCATGACATTTTTCCGGAAACAGAGACCCTCTATAGACATGGCTAGTTATGGTGCGGTTATCGTGATGTCATGCCTAATTTCAAACACCGACATTCAGACCATCGAGTGTCGTTTGCTTTAATGTCAATGTGTGTCACGAAGGGCACTTAAACCCAGCAAACACAAAACATTTGTATAACATTTGTACAATATTGGACCCACATCAAAGACGTTTGTCCAACATTGTACAAATGTTATACAAATGTTTTGTGTTGCTGGGTTGTGGACAAATACATGTTATCACAAAATAAACATGTCAGGCACGTGCGCTCTCTCCGCACATTATGTCATGTCCTCGTGAATCAGCCAATATATTAATAAACCCTTTGAATTCTGAACCAGCCGAGTGAGTTATTTGGTGCGTTCTTCATCCGATGCATTTCTTAATGATCGTATGATCAATTGATTATATATTTAATATTGATTGATTGATTGATTGATTGATTGATTGATTGATTGATTGATTGATTGATTGATTGATTGATTGATTGATTGATTGATTGATTGATTGTTTGTTTGATTGATTGATTGATTGATTGATTGATTGATTGATTGATTGATTGATTGATTGATTGATTGATTGATTGATTGATTGATTGATTGATTGATTGATTGATTGATTGATTGATTGATTGATTGATTGATTGATTGATTGATTGATTGATTGATTGATTGATTGATTGATTGATTGATTGATTGATTGATTGATTGATTGATTGATTGATTGATTGATTGATTGATTGATTGATTCATTCATTCATTCATTCATTCATTCATTCATTCATTCATTGATTATGCACGTTATTAGCCCTACATCGCTTTCTGCATTTTGCATTTTCCCTCGGCTTCTTCTGAAGATGGCATTTTGTGGCAACCCAGCACACACGATATATTGACCCAGTGCAGAACCGAACCCGAAGTGGAGCGCCCTGGTCAGGGAAAAATGTCGTTGCTGCACTTAAACGCTTAGTGAAGTTTTAAAAATCCCCAGAATTCGATTTTAAATGAAGTTTTAATGACTGAAGTGCTTGATCGGTAAAGTATAGCCAACTGGGGCTAATTTTCTGCATTCTAATGATTGGGAAGAGTTTGTTTTTGCCCTCAGCAAATGAAATGAAATGAAATTAATGGGCTTCTAGGCCACCTTTGTGCACATATAGGCTAGACTGGGCCGCTAGGAGAACCTCCTGAGAATGGTGAGACGAATGAGATGACACTGTCCTCCAGACACAGGATTCGAAATTCGAGCCCCGGCGGTCTGAGGCCGATCACGCTACCTCTCGGTCACGGAGGCTCCCCACGATATTGAATCTTTACGAGTGAGCGGGTAAGACAAATCTTTGTTTCTTTGAAAATTGAATGCCAGAGCGGGGTACGAACCCTCGATCTCCGACTTTCCAAGCATGTAGCTTTAACCACTGCACCAAGGCCCCCGTCTATTACATGTGCAAAAATCCTGTTCGAAAACATAATATTCACGCTGCACTCCAGATCCAATTAATAAAAATTCGGTCTGATCTGGGTTCATTTTTTTATTATTGACATCTAGACGACACGTCTTGAAGGCATTTGTCAGAATTTCCAGTGAAATATCAGCATTGAACCAGAATTGCTTCAGTATTTTGTGTATACATCCTAACTTCAGACACAACTTTTTATTATACGTTGGAAAATGGAAATATCAGATTTTGTCGTTTAGGCCTTCCCTATTCTGTGAATTATACCGTTTGCTGCTTTATTCTGGTCAACATATTTTTCATCAATACCGTCAACAATTTTTTTTCTGCCCTTATTTTTGTGGCGACAAACTGTTTCTTCATTTTTCTTCTAGCCACACCCCTCCCCTCAGATATCTTATGGTGCGTCCCTATAAACATTGTTACATCGTGCCAGTATATTTTTCGAAACCGGTGTTTTGGATACGCTGCAACAAGAACAACAATATGGTGGTATTAATCAGCGTGCAGTCAGTTCTAACGCAGAAGACGCCCACCCGAAGCCGTTTTAATGTTAGACAATCGTCCACGACGCTGGGCCAACATTAAAACAACATTGGGTCAGCGTCTCGGGTTTTGACGGGTCGGACTAGTTTTATCGGTCGTGTGACCGGTCGGACTCCCGCGAACAAGCACAAGTCATGATTTACACCCAGTATACGCGAGCTGTTGACTCGATGCTTTTTTAATGTTGGGCCAGCGTCGAAGACGGTGGCCCAACATTAAACAAGCATCGGGTCAACGGCTTGTTTTTGCTGGTTGTTAGTATTTTTACGTCGTATTTGTACAAATACTTTTCAAATATCGCGCGACTCCTAGATTCTACAGCTCTGCTCTGCAATGCCAAAAGGCAGTATCTGCCTGCCGACTTGTAAAATAAACAGATACTAACTTTTGCTTTGCAGGCAGTGCTTCTATGCCATTGACAGCAGCATGCAAAGCGTCACCACAGCGAATCGTCACGCACTGACATTACACCAACGTTGTTCCAATGTTTGGCCAGCGTCGCCGACAATAAATCAGCGTTGATCTTTTGAATTTTCCATTCATAAACAGGGCGTGGCTGCTAACATTATTTATAGGACTATCAGGAGTGTTTACCCAGCATACATGAGACACTGAATACCAATGCTGGTTCAATGTTGGCCCACCGTCTGCGACGCTGGTCCAACATTAAACCAACATTGCTTTAATAATGTCTCATGTTTGCTGGGCAGGCACCACAATTGGTGCCCTGCTCATTTGTAGAGATACAGTATTGTGGGGAGCGCACGTGACCGAGAGGTGACGACCTCGGCCTCAGACTGCCAGAGCTCGAATTTCGAATCCTATGTCTTAAGGGCAGTGTCATCTGATTTATCTCACCATCCTCAGGAATTTCTCCTGGGCCAGTTTAGCCCATGTATGTCCACAAAGGAGGCATATAACAACATTCATTCATTCATTCATTCATTCATTCATTCATTCATTCATTCATTCATTCAATCATTCATTCTTTCATACATTTATTGATTGATTCATTCATTCATTCATTCATTCATTCATTCATTCATTCATTCATTCATTCATTCATTCATTCATTCATTCATTTATTCATTCTTTCATTCATTCATTCATTCATTCATTCATTTATTGACTCATTTATTCATTCATTCATTCATTCATTCATTCATTCATTCATTCATTCATTCATTCATTCATTCATTCATTCATTCATTTATTTATTTATTTATTTATTTATTATTCATTCATTCATTCATTCATTCATTCATTCATTCATTCATTCATTCATTCATTCATTCATTCATTCATTCATTCATTCATTCATTCATTTATTCATTCATTCATTCATTCATTCATTAATTCACTCATTAATTTATTAATTTATTCATTCATTAATTCATTAATTCATTCATTCATTCATTCATTCATTCATTCATTCATTCATTCATTCATTCATTCATTTATTCATTCATTCATTCATTCATTCATTCATTCATTCATTCATTCATTCATTCATTTATTCATTCATTCATTCATTCATTCATTCATTCATTCATTCATTCATTCATTCATTCATTCATTCATTCATTCATTCATTTAATTATTCATTCATTCATTCATTCATTCATTCATTCATTCATTCATTTATTCATTCATTCATTTATTCATTCACTCATTCATTCATTCCACAATTAGTATTTATTAAACAGGTGAACTCTTAGCATTTATAATACTATGTTTGAAGGTGGGATGTTTCGAATGCGCTTTTGTCTCAGCTACTGTAGTGTTGGTGTAGTATATCACAAACATAAAGAGCCTGGGTTTGAACCCCAGGCTGCCGACATTAGTCTACGGTTCTACAGTTGTTTGTTCTTATAACTGCTCAAATATATAGGATAATCAAATGGCATAAATAGGAATTAATTAAGGCAATGCGTCAACCACGAATGCTTTTAAATTACAAATAAAAACAAGCTTATTAGACTCAACACAAAGTTGTGGATCGCGAGACCAAGATACTGAAAATTACATCGGGTGATGTTTAAATAAATTTTATGTAATATATGTCCACCATAACCTATCACTAAAAATTCAACCATATATTATTAAAGTCAGTTTGAATTTCGTACTAGACATAATTATTACCGTATAATTTATAGTTTAATATTATAAAATATATGCCTACCAGACATTGAAAATAGAACTGTCTATATAGTCCACCTATCATAATATATAGGATCGACTTTAGGCGTCAGAATCTGACGTCTGTGGACGTCAGATTCCGACGTGTAAAGTCGATCCCCACACTGTAAGAGTAAAACTAATATTTATGATCGTAAACCCATAACATAAGTATTCACATGAATCAGAAAGAGCTAACTAAGATATCTATGATGATTTCAAATTAAAATAACCCTTTCGTTTCCATGGTTTATACAAAAACAATTCAGCGCTTATAGGGTTAAGAATTTATTGACTGTATTAACCCTTTCACCGCTAATCACGACTATAGTCGTTTTTAATCAATTTTATTACACGATTTAATCAATGTTATTGGGAACGAAATGTGTGTTTTAAAATCAAAATGAGCAAATGTTCGGTCTCAAATTAAACAAGTGTGAGTAATTTTCACCCACTTGAAGTTGTGGGTCGCGGACACACAACAGGTGATACTGAACAGTTCAAATAAGAAAGGTAATCATTCCATTTTGCAATTCGACGTGTATATTATGTGTGCGATGTGGGTGGAAAAGCAATCTGCACAAATAATGATCCACACCACTCTATTGCACTGCAAAGTCAAAAGACAGTATCTGCGTACTTGAAAAGTGAACAGATAGTGTCTTTTGTCTTTGCCCGCCAGTATACCGCTCTGCAAAGCCAAAACACAGTATTTGCTTACTTGAAAAGTAAGCAAATACTGTCTTTTGTCTTTGCACGGCAGTATACCTGTACATACGCGTTCTTATCGTATGCACGCTCACGCCTCGGTTTATAGCCAATCAATAAGGTAATTATTATTGATTCCGAACACCTGGCCATTACGGAGTCTGATTAACACTTACACCCCAAGCGCGGCTGCAGTCGTTTTTAAACCGTTTTATTTGTCGTTTGAATCACAGTTATTGGGGACAAAATGTGTGTAGAAAAATCAAGATTTGCAAATGCTTCGTCTTAATTTAAACAAATATGAATAATTTCCCCCCACTTGATGTTTTGGATCGCGGTAGCGAGAGACAACTTCAAGTTGGTAAAAATTGTAATTGTTTAATTTAGTATTTTAAGGGTTAAGACGCATACAATCCCAGAGACAGATGAGCCGTGGGGTACAGAATCATTTTTACCTTTAAAGTAATTAAAATAAATGCATTATTCACGGAAATCACATAGAAATTTGAAACAAATGAATGAATGAATGAATGAATGAATGAATGAATGAATGAATGAATGAATGAATGAATGAATGACTGACTGACTGACTGACTGACTGACTGACTGACTGACTGAATGAATGAATGAATGAATGAATGAATGAATGAATGAATGAATGAATGAATGAATGAATGAATGAATGAATGAATTAATGAATTAATGAATGAATGAATGGGGCAACCTTTGTGCACACATAGACTAAACTGGGAAGAGAGAACTTCCTGATGATGGTGAGATAAATGAGACAACACCACCCGCCAGACACAGAATATTCAAAATTCGAGCCCTGGCAATCTGAGGCCGATCACGCTACCTCTAGCTATAGGTAGAAATGCTCTCAGTCACAGAGGTTCACCATTATACATGTACTGAATCTTTACGAGTGAACAGGAGAGAATGCCAGACCGCGGGACGAACCCGCAAGCTCCGAATTTACAGGCGGCCGCCGCCCAAAGATGTGGAATAATTTTCATTCATGTCTGCAGTGCTAGAGACAATAGAAAAGACCCCCCCCCCCCATTGGTACTTGTCACAGCCACTTCCACATTGATTCCATCTCACAAGAGACCTCCCTCACATTGGCAATATAATACATCATGCGCGTGCGTGATTGCGAATGATACAGACGCTGTCAACAATATAAGCTCATAATTAGACACAATTATTTATCTATTTATCAAAGCTTTAACCGCCAAGTTATTCAATCGCTCTCACACTTTAACCCTTTAACCGCCAAATTATTCAATTTAAATTTTCACCCACTTGAAGTTGTGTCTCGCTGACGCGATCCACAACTTCAAGTGCGAGAAAACTTCTTGCTTTAGGGGCCGAACATTTAATACCAGGGAGGGGGGGGGGTATAGTTTCTTTATGAAAAAAAAAATATTTACAAATTTGGCCGCAAAAAAATAGATTGCTCTGTAAAGTGAGGGGAAATTAGTTTGTTCATTTCTGTGTGAGAAAAAGATTGTTCACAGCCAGCAGATCTTTCCAAATCTGCCGAAAACTGCCAAAGAAAGACAAAAAAAATTCCTAGCTCCGCTCGTCCAATCGTTTAATACATACAGGTATTATAGTTATACCGGTTTTTCATCAACTTCTGTGCAAAATGATTTTATGTGATTAAACATGTCTTGAAAAAATAGGTTGTCTGTGACATCTCAGGAAAAAAATGTTTGTTTTTGATCAGGGAATTTTTTTTAAATGTTTTTCTGTTGGAATGAAAAAAACGTCGTTTGGCTAGGAACAAAAAAACATAGCCCCCTCCCGGTATTAAATGGTCGGCCCCTTATTACACGTTGTATCTTTAACGTTCAAAAGCTTATAAAAAAATAAAAAAGGAGTATACTCGGGACCGGCGGTTAAAGGGTTAAACTTAACGTCTATAACTTATGCAGGGGTTGTAGTGGTATACCGCGTATAAAACCAAACAAGCAATGATGCAGATCAATTGGAGGTTTTGCAGGCATCTGTCTTGATTAACCCTTGAGGGGCTGAAAATTTTTTATATAAACCAATTAGAGACCAAATCATCATAAATGTCTTAGTTAGCTCTTTCCGTTTCATTTGAATACCTATGTTACGGGTCTACGGCCATTATAAATATTTGTACTCTTTCAGTGCGGGGATCGACTTTAGACGTCAGAATCTGACGTCTGTCTACAGACGTCAGATTCTGACGTCTAAGGTCGATCCCCGCACTGAAAGGGTCAATGCTACAGCGAAGCACACAACAGGGGGGGGGGAATTATCCCCAGGGGATTACTACCAGTGGTTACGCCTTCGCCGGGCTTATTAGGCTTCCGATTAAACCCCGTGTAACCTACGGTAATTGCGGTACTGCTATGCAAAGCCAAAATGCGGTACCTGCTTACTTTACAAGTGAGCAGATACTGCCTTTTGGCTTTGCACGGTACCAGCGAGTCCGGAGCATGCGCGCACCTGTACAGGGAACCCGTGCCACCCTCCCCCGCCCCTGGCGTTAATCAACTAGATGACTAATTCCCGTGATGCCCTTATTATATCAAAGATTGCGACACGTTCTGTGCCCACAAGGGAGATCATCAACTATACTAGTGGTCTATTGTCTATTGTATGTTTTAACCCATTAACCCTTACAACGCTGAAATATTTTCGTATGAACCATGGAGACCAAAGGGTTTTTACTATTTGAAATCGTCATAATTGTCTATAGTTTGCTCTTTCGATTAATTTAAATACTATGTTATATCAAGGAACCTCAATAGGGAGGTTCCTTGGTTATATATGGGTCTACGACCATTATAAATGTGTTTTTTTCAGTGCGGGGAGCGATTTTTGACGTCAGAATCTGACGTCAGTAGACGTCAGATTCTGACGTCTAAGGTCGTTCCCCACACTGAAAGAGTTAGGCGCTAAGCACGATATTATAATCGTTTGTTTTATTAGCAGGTTAAATCACAGTTATTGGGAATGAAATGAGTGTTTAGACATCAAGATTTGCAAATGTTTAGTCTCAAATTAAACAGATGTGAGTAATTTTCACCATTTTGAAATCGTGGGTCGCGGTAGCGACAACTTCAAGCACGATACTGTAATGGTTTGTTATCTGTTTTATTAGCCACTTAAAGTGCAGTTAATGGGAACGAAATGTGTGTTTGTACATCAAGGCTTACAAATGTTTGGTCTCAAAATGTTTCAAATATCACTAATTTTCACTCACTTGAATTTGTGGGCACATCTTCGAGTGGGCAAAAATTTACCGTTTGAATGTGATAAAACGTGGGCGCTTAGATCGTTAAACAATTAGCTGGTCTGCCCTATAGGCGATTGGTTGCCAAGTAAAATGCATAGCCAACAAGCAGTATCTGCTTACTTGTGAGCTAAAAAATCTTTTAGCACGGCGTACGATTTTTATATCGACAAAACAATCCCACCGTGTTTTTGAGTAGGCTAATTATTTGTTGAACGTGGTTATAGACCAAGGACCGTCCTTGGATAGACTTACACGCTCAATATTGATCTCCTCACAGTAATGAATCCTAATGCACATCATGGCATTGTATCATTGATTTTGTTGTTGTTGATGTCAGGAATATTAAAGAGCGATATGTCATCATAGTAATCTCAACTCTAAACTAGGACTTCATTTGAGCTAAATTGCAAATAAATATATGGCCCCACTTTCAATTGGGACCAATACAAACACGCCCCATATTTAATCTGTCTCACCTTATCGGTCGACACATAAGAAAAATTTGTATATACATGTTTGTCTATAGCCCTACTACTTTTCTGATAGTGTACACTATATCGTGTAGCTTACACACCCAAAATAAACAAGATCACCACAAAAAGACCTTCTTATTGGGAGTAGTCTGATCAAGGACATTGAAGAAGACAAACTTATAAAAACAAAAATGATCTGCATCAGAGGTGCATCGCTCAAAAATATATCTGATGAACTGAATGACCTAAATTCCACCTTCAAGAATATTACAATTGTTGCTGGTGGAAATGATTGCTCATCAAATTCAACTCTTAAACAGATTGAAACAGACTACAATAAAGTGATTGAAAATGCAAAACGAAAATGCAGCGGGAATGTGCTCCTATCCAGCATACCACCCCGAGTGGATAAAAACGAAACTCTGACCAAAATTGAAAAAATCAACAACTTTATTAAGAAAAGGAGCATACAGTCTAATTGTAAATTCATAATCAACGACGCTTTCTCCAAACTCGCTGACGGATCTACAAATGACAGTCTTCTCATGGCGGATAAAGTCCATCCAACATGGCAAGCTACAAACAGGCTGGCGAAACATCTGCAGCTTAACACACAAGGGGATTGTATTTCAAAATGGAAGACAAAGAGAGATAGTCAATCAACACGACATGCTGACAGTCGTAAGAAGGATACCTATGCACATACCAGTAACAACCAAACCAGTGGAAATCAAACAAGCAGACCACGCTCAGCAAATTATAGGAGCAGAAACCAGTGGCATTCAACACGTCAGAACCAGCACCACCATACGAACTCTAGGCATCACAACAACCGACGTCCACAAACTTCAACGACCCAGAATGGTAATGAATGGCAACAATGTGAACAACAAAAGAACGAGACCGATTATTGGTGCACCTACTGTAGAGTCTACGGCCATAGTAGCAGACAATGCAGAGGATATTATTGATGTTCTTTGGAGGGAAATGTCAGTCACATAATTGGTGCTTCTGATGGCATGAATAACAGATACACTGTGCTACATGATCAAAATACAATGACGAATAAAGTTGATCATGCTGATGACTATGCACACAATAAACCAAAAACTATTAAAAAAAACATGTCATAGATAAGCCTACCCCTACTCGAAGAACAACTAAAGGATTAAAAATTGGTCACCTAAATATCAGAAGTCTGCCTAACAAAATAAACGAAGTCAGAATTATTATGAATAAACATCATTTTGACATTCTTGCCATTTCCGAAACCTGGCTCTCAGACGATATACCCAGCGAAACTGTGCATATCTCTGGATACCATCTATATAGGAATGATCGCCGTAGCCATGGTGGAGGGGTACTCCTTTATATTAAAGACACAATACAGCATACCTACTGTCCAGAACTACACCAGTCATCTGATACTGAAATTGTATGGGCTAAGATCAATAATGGATCTTCACATCCATTTTATATCGCTTATGTATATAATCCATCTCCAGACAATGAAAAATATTATAAGGCAATGTTAAATAATTTTGAGAATGTCTTGAAGAAAAATAAGGAAATTGTTATAGTACGTGACCTTGATATCAATTATGACTTGGATGAAAAGAAGTATAATAATCAAGCTCATTATATTAAAATGTTGTTGAATTGTAGGCAATTAATATTAGAACCTACTCGTGTAACATTGAATACTTCATCCATTATTGATCATATATACACAACGATGCCGAATAATCATGTACAATCCGGTGTTCTGAAATACACAGTCAGTGATATACAATTTTAAGTTTTACAAAGGATACCACACCGGGTAAAATATTACACAAGAAAAGTTATAATAAAATGGACACAGGAGCTTTTCTGAACGAACTTATGCTATCTCAATTATACAATATTGTTAGTCTGTCTGATAATGTACAAGATGCGTGGGTAAAATGGTCTGATCAATTTAATTCTATTGTGAATAGACATGTGAGTACCAAGCGAATTAGAGTACAAAATAGACAGAATCCCTGGTTAACACCAAAAATACTTGAATTAATATATAAACGTGATTATACCCACCGCAAAGCAATCAAACTGAAAAACTCAGACATGATGGCTGAATATAAGCATCTACGCAATGAGGCTGTCTCTAATATACGAAAATCTCAGCAAGATTATTACAAAAAGAAAATAAGTCCAGATAATAAACCTCAAAATATATGGAAAGCTGTGAATGAGTCTCTTGGAAAAGACAAAAAATCTAAACTACCGAATGACATATCACCTGATAGCTGGAATAATCACTTTACTTCTGTTGGTCCAAAATTAGCAAAAAAATTTACAGATAGCCAGATAGATAGAATCCGACTTGGAAAAATAACACCAGAATCTACCAGTTCAAATTTAACTCAATAATGGAAGAAGACACTTTAAAAATGCTACAAAATTTGCCTTCTAGCAATGACATTGATGTATTAGGATTTGATTCACTTCTTTTAAATCTTTCAAGTGATGTTATTTGCAGTAGTCTAACAGTTTTCTTCAATATGTCACTTAACACAGGGCAGATACCAGATGACTGGAAAAAAGCACGAGTTATCCCTATCTTTAAAAACAAGGGCTCGAATACCGACCCAAATAATTATCGCCCCATCTCAGTCATCGGACATATCCCTAAATGCTTTGAAAAAATGGTTGATGTGCAGTTTCGGGAATATTTACTAGCCCATGCGTTTATTACACAAAGTCAATCGGCATTTATGAAGCATCATTCCACCCAAACATTACTGTATCATGTTATAGACTCATTTTTAGATAATATTAACCACGGTGAACTCACTGGTGTTTGTCTCTTTGACCTAGCAAAATGTTTTGATACAATAGATCATGAATTGCTGCTATATAAACTCGGTAAATATGGATTGACTGATACAGAATTACTATGGTTTTCTAATTATCTTTCTGACAGATCACAAATAGTAAACATAAATGGTCAATTATCATCACCTAAGCTAATAAAAACTGGAGTACCACAAGGATCTGTCCTCGGATCTTTATTATTTTTATTATTTATTAATGACTTTCCTTCATGTCTCTCAAATGCAACATGTAATATATTTGCTGATGATAATATGGAGCATGTAAATAGCACGTCCATTGCCGAAGTTGAGACATTATTACAAAAAAGTGTTGATAAATCTGTGAAATGGTTTAGAATGAACAAACTTTCAGTTAATATTGATAAATGTCATGTAATGTTAATATCTGGAAGAAACACTTCTCGGTACTCATTAAATATTGATATTGATGGTGTGAAAATCCCTCATGTACGTGGTGCAAAATATCTCGGAGTTGTAATTGATAGTGAATTGAAATGGACCGACCATATCAATGAGCTATCCAGCCGATTATCGTCGAGGCTGTATATATTACGAAAACTCAGAAAATTTTTACCCTACAACAATTTCAACTGTATTTACTATGCTATATTCCAATCTTGTATAGATTATTGTCTTAGTGTCTGGTGATCGACTTCTGAAAAACATTTGAACCATTTACAAAAGCTGCAAAAACGAGCTGCCCGCATTGTAACCCAAAACTTTAACTGGGATGAATCGAGTATAAACATTATCAGGAAACTGGGATGGCAAACAATTAGAGAAAGATATGAATTCTTAACTTGTTGTATCACATATAAAGCACGGAACAACTTGGCACCAAATTATATTTCTGATCTTTTTTCCTCCGTTGCGGAACATCATAGTGTATTAACTAGAGGCTCAACAAATAACAATCTTTATCTATTGAAACCCAATTCAACAATATTCAAATCATCGCTCAGCTATTCCGGAGCGAATCTCTGGAATTCGTTGCCTATGCACATCAGAGATTCGCCAACATACAATACATTTAAATCTCGGCTGAAGAAATTACAAAAATAAAAACCACCTGTTTAAAATATGTGGAACAGTTTAAACTAAGGGTGTTAATTGTTTTATAGCGATGTATGTAAAACAATGTATGTATATTTTAAAAAAAGCTAACAAGTACGTTATGTTATGTATATGTATGTGTGTATGTATGTAAATATATATTTATATTTTACTTGTTCTCATAGTAAGCACATTCTTTAAAGGAAAAAAATCATGTTTTAAAAAGTAATTTTGTACGTTGCTACGCTTTCCAGAGTGTATTTTACCTACTATTCATAGTAATATTAATATATAATATATATGTAGTTTTTTTTATCTCTGGTTTTGGCGCGGGCAACATTTTTATATTATGTGTTTTAACCTTGGGGCGTTTTATCTGTATTATAAAGCTCACTTGTATTATATATTGTATAATTGAATGTTTGTTTTTCATATAACAAAATCTCTACAGGGCACATATGAAAAATAGCCTGACTGCTAATAATGTCCACCCTGTATAAATATGTCTCAATAAATAAATAAATAAATAAGTGGTCCTTTTCTGTATATAGTTGGCCTAATACAGAATGACTTTCAGTAGAGCTGCTCCCGTAATGTGGAATAATCTTCCAGAAAGTCAGCAAATTTGGCGATATTCAAAACCAGCACACCTTTTTAAATAGTATTTTGTGTGACACACAGACTATGGAATATGTGCAGCGCATCGAAGTGCATTAGATGTTTCGATGTCACTGTCAGTATCGATGTGGAACATTACTCTATGATAGAGCAAAGGGCCTTCAAGAACGTTTTTCCTAAGAATGCAATGTACCCGGGAATTGCTTGCTGGATGGTTCTAGGGTTGTCAGTGGGGTAATTAATGAGTGTGCCTTTAAATTATTGAGCCACAGGGTCAATACGGTTAATGGTCGCGTCAGAGCAGAAACAATACGTTGGCGCAATGCTGTTTTAGTGTTGGCCCAGCGTCGCAGACGATAGGCAAACATTATGCCAGCATTGGCTCAACGTATTATGTTTGATGGTTGCGTGGAGCGGGGTGTGTGGCCTGATGAATAATTCAACGGTGCATTAGGTGACTTTCCGTTGCGAGCAATTTGTGTCACATCGACAAAAAACGCCCACAACCAATGGAAAAACGCACCATGATGATAGGCAACACCTGTTTTCACAGCACGTAGCACAGTCGAACCACACATTGTCTATTTTTTCACGTAAAAATACCGACTGAGTTTTTTTTCAAAAATGCAGCAGCGGAATCTCAAACAAACCATACCATTTGTAATTATAGAAGAACAGTTTTGGTTTATAAATGTATAGAACAGTTTTCGCACAATTAAAACTAGCTGGTAATTGCCTGAACGATCTAGTAAGGTGGCAGACCATATATGAACCTTGCAATGTTTTTGCACAGGTCGCTCGCACTCAGAAGGTGATGGTGGAAAACAGTCGGGGGGAATTTTTGTATTGAGCATTTTTTGTATTGGCCATATTTTGCCAGCCATTATTGAAAGTAACATTTTCTTCAATAAATTTCAAAATAGTCATTGTAATCGCATAAATTAAACGCATACACCCAGGGTTTCAGCTTCGCAGAAGCCAATAAACTTGTTTTGAGTTTAAAAAATACCATGGTATTCAAATTTAAAAATCAGGCGGGTGGCCGTCACTGATACTGCTCGAGCAGATACTATTCGGAGCATATCCATTGATATTATACTTAGCATTATTTCATGGCATATCTTGGCATTGTCTATGTATGTTTGGAGGCATTATAATATTATATATATGTGTGTATCTTCATGGGGAGGGGGCCTGGTGCAGTGGTTAAAGTTGGCCGCCTGGAAAGTCGGAATTGCGGGCTCGACTCCACTTTGACATTCAGACCACCAGGGCTTGAATTTTGAATCCTGTGTCTTGAGGGCAGTGTCATCTCATTCACCTCAGGAGGTTATCCAGACCAGTTTAGCCTGTATGTGCACAAAGGTGGACTAAACCCCCGTTCATTCATTCCAACTGTAGTACAACAAAATAAAAGAATGAATATATCTATATCGCCCTCTTGGATATGAAAGGGTGTATCTGTCACTTTCTAAAGTGGCAGATACTCCCTTTCATATCCAAGGGGACGATATAATCAGATCATAATTCGGAACACTAAGATCTTCAACTTGCGACATTGCAAATATTTTAGGAGATCCGACAATCCAGCTGTGGGGGTTTAATAATTAGATAAATAAATATATACATGAACTTTTATTCGTGCCGACGTTTGGATCATTCGCAATCACGCATGCGCATGATGTATTATTTTGCCAATGTGGGAAACGCCATTCTGTCATCCATCCATCTATTCTATTCATCCGCTCCCGCACTCGTTCATCACGTTTCCATCCGCCTATCTTCCTACAAAGTGAAAGATCAATCTCCTATTGTAAGTCAATATATCTACTTGTCTACTCGTCGCACACCATTATTCAAGTATTCAACTCGGTACAAAAATAACATGTAATGTCAAATAATTCCGCCGCGCAAAGCCAAAAGGCATTATCTGCTTACTTTACAAGTAAACAGATACTGCATTTTAGCTTTGCAGAGCAGGATAGTATCTCGAGTTTTATTCTCCGCTTTGCATCAATCAATTACTTAATCATCTAAAATAACTTCTATGGCGCTTAATTCTGGGATGCCTAAGCTCAGAGGCGCGACAATCCCTGTCGGTGTTCGAAGAAGTGTGGTCAAGGCATGGGCGTCATCGGGGAGCAGAGGAGCTATAGGTAGAAAAGCCAATGCAAACAAATGGGGTTTTTATTTGCTGAAAATTGAATGGGAAACAAATAATGAAGATCGAGTAGTAAATTGCGTAGTTATTTTTATGCCATAGATCTTCATGGTTAATCTAAGTCTATTGCTATACTAAGCTATACTATAGGGTAATTGAATGGCTCCGTGCAATAACCTGTTAAGTGCATGTTTTATAGCTTTGAGAAAAACGACTTCAAAGTTTAAGTTCAATATTTTTTCCCACTAAGCGCTTCCGAATAAAATAAGGAAAAATGATTTTAGTAATCATAGCTAGGACTCCCAGCATGCCTTGCGCAAGTTTTCCATGTTTGTTAACTAGTATTTGCAAATAGTGTAAATATTTGCAAATAGTGCAAATATCGTGGTTATTCTTTTATGCGATTTTTTCCAGAAATCATGGATATCGATTAGATATCTGTGATATCACAACCATTTATCCGAATACGTTTGCACATTAAAATAATAGGCCACCTGTTGAAATTTGTATAATCATGTTAAGGGTGCATACCATATCCGGTTTGTGATTTTCTATTTGTAAGAACATGTTCAGTGAACTTACCACTATGATTTGCTACATGTTATGTGTACTTAACCTTTTCACTACCATACATGACGGAAATTTCCGTCGTCATTCGTCAATGAACGTAACCATAAAATGACACAAATTTTCGTCAAATATATACTACATTTATGTATTTTTCGTCATTTGAAGCTGGAAATTGCGTCAGCAATTCCAGCTTCAAATGTCGAAAAATAGAACTCGTACACCAGTATATCTGGATCCTGGCATGCACCCCGGCCTGGAAGTCAAAGGGTTAACATAACTGTTATTTAGTAATGTTTAGTGATAAACGCACTTGACAGTTTTTTATACTGAAATATATGTTTCACTAACAGCCATAAACATGTACTTGCTTCTGAGAAAATTGCTTTATCATGGACGTAGAGCTAAGATTTTTTACGCAATAATCTTCCCCACCTCAGCACCTCAATGCCGCTGGTATCAGCAATACGATACAATACAATACAATACTGTTATCAACAAGAACCTGTTGATGGCGCTTAGCAGGTTATTGCATGGAGCCCTTTAATTATTATCGTTTTCATAGTTTTGTACGTGATTTCACCTTTGCCACTGACGAGCCAGATGCGCGTTCATGCTGTTTGTATAAAACCCCCAATAAACTGACGCACCGCGGCAGACACAATATGTTAAACCAATGTTGCTTTAATGTTGGCCCACCGTCAATGACGCTGGCCCAACATTGAAACAACATTATCTAAACGTCCCGTGTTTACTGGGGCAGAAGGTGAACAAACACTTAGTACACAAAATATCTATTACGTGGTCGCGCATGTCCCTCACAATTGACCTTTCCTGCGAATGATGTATCGCAGGAGACATAAGACGTCGAATCAATGCTGGTTTAACGTTGTTGGACCAACGCTAAACCAACATTGATCCAACGCATATTGTGTCTGATGGGGTATCATAGCCACCGGTGAAACAATAGCTGAGCAAACAAACAAATCAGCGTATCTCAGCAATATTGATTCCGTAGACAGGCAGTGCCGGATTCAGAGCCCGCAGTAACACGACGTATCTACACAGGGAAAGGGGAGGTGCTATGGAAAATCGGTTGACCTCCCGGCAAAATGTGTTGATGTAAGCGTGAAACAATGATGTTATAGTCTTCTCGGCTGATAAGCTGTGGTTTCTAACATTATACCCTGCTCAATTTTCAGTTGCCAATACCGATTTTCGGGCAATTTTGATCGATTGTTCGGCAATTTAATTTTTGAAAAGGGGGCGGCAGGACCCCCTTGAACCCCCCTGTATATGCCACTGACTTGAAATGTTTTGTTCAATATCCAGTTTAATGTTTAATATCCAGTTTTTTGCTTGCATATGCCTCATTCATTTGACGTTTTGCCTCTCTGCAGCGATCAGGAACTTCAATTGCTCCGTTTTAAGACGAGACCGTAGTGGGGACTTCAAATTAGGAGGGTACCTTGATAGCTGAGAGCACATTGCTAACAGACCAGTTTGGAACAACCGGATTCAAACCGCCCCCCCCCCCCCCGAGGCAAAGCCGAACCGAATAGGCCACCGGGGCCTGCCACAATAATCGCACATGAACAGTGGGGAACGACTCGGATAAGCTGTCCTGGAACCCTGGAACGTGTCATAGCCGTCCGCAGAGAGGGCATAGTGTCCACAGTAAATGTGTCAACAACGGCAATAGTTTTGTTGTGGACGACCTTTTCCTGAAGTGGCTCTCCACCCACGCTGACACAGACGCGACCTCTGGATCTGCCCTGCAGGAGAGGTGCTGCTCCAGACGCCGGTACAATACCGGGCGAGCGCCGGCAGCGCTGGTCCGGTATTGTACCGGCGTCTGGACGGGTGCGCCATCGCAGGCGTGGCGATAATGGAGGTATATTGGCTCGTGGCGCTATCCCCCGTCACTTCAGCTCTGATGGACTTTCCCGTAAATATCCGCCGGTCTACCTTAAAAGACCTGGTTCGTGACGATTGCGCTTGCGCTTGCAGAAACCAGAGATAACATGTATGTAAGGACAATGCTGGGTCACTTGAGCAGGTAAACCCAATGATGTGGTACACCATTACTGAGTTTACGCAATGGTTAGAGCGTAGCGCTTTGTAATTGCGGCTGCCTGTCGTGTGGGTTCAATCCTGGTTTGGTACCAGTTTTCAGAGAAATATCATGTTTATTCCCTCTCAACGTTGCACATTGGTTCGATATTGTGTCCTTGGGCAAGACACTTCACACTCACGTGCTTCACTTCACTCAGGTGTAAATGAGTACTTGGTAGGACAGATATGGCAATGTGTACAAGAAGTCCTAGCGCCAAAATGGCGGCTGGACTGTATGCTCACCGGGGTGTTAAGACGGCACATGAATGAACAGGTTCAGTGACCAGGGTCGGATGATAATTATTCAGACTTGATATCAGACCATAAAACCTCCACATTCACCTTTAGATTTTCGGTGTGTGTGTGTACGATACTTTTTCCCAACGTTAACTCAATGCTCGGTCACCGTCTACGACGCTGGGCCAACATTGAACGAGCATTGAACGTCTCATGTGATGAATTTGAGCTTACTAGGACGTTGGCACTATTGCGCAATTTTCACTGACAGTTGTAGCTTACATTAAAAAAAAACATCTGAGCACTGCACCAGTGCTGATATAAGCGAACACATGCGTAATCGTCACGAACCAGGTAATTTAACACTTCGACCCACATCACTAACCACAATCTCATGGGCATGAGGGTGATATTTGCCTGTGAATGAATGAATGAATGAATGACTGAATGAATGACTGAATGACTGAATGACTGAATGACTGAATGACTGAATGAATGAATGAATGAATGAATGAATGAATGAATGAATGAATGAATGAATGAATGGGGTTTTCGGCTAGCCCCATCAGTGGCTGACCCGGAACGGGTCACACAGGGCTGAAATCTTAGCTAGTTTTCGGCCACCTTTGTGCACAAATAGGCTAAGCTTGGCCAGGAGAACGTCATGAGGATGGTGAGCTAGATGAATTAGATGTAACTGCCCTCCAGACACAGGAATACGAAATTCGAGCCATGGCGGTCTAAGGCCGAGCACGCCACCTCTACTCAGTCACGGCAGTTCCACACAATACTGAATCTTTACGAGTGAGAAGGGACGAGACATTTTGTTTCTTTGAAACTTGAATGTCAGAGCGGGAGACGAACCCGCGATCTCCGACTTTTCCAAACAGACACTTATCAGGCTATACCCACTGCACCAGGGCCGCAGTATCTGCCTCTGAAATTAACCAGATAAATTGGCTGAAGTATCACATTCTTGCCCTACTTTTAAAACCACCGAATCACGGGTCGTGTTTAGCTGATCCAGTTACACGTGACGTCATATGCCACCGTCATTGGTCTCGCGTAGACTCCTGTCATTAGTCGAAAATCTGCTGTCTGTACGCTCCGGAAACAAATCAACATAGGCATTGTAGCATAGGCCTATTTATAAATAATACAAGATTTCAAGCTTGCATGCTTCATGCATATATTTAGGAATTGTAATGTAGGCCTAATACTTATTACCTGCATGGTATTACAAAATGCCATTCTGACCTCAGAGATGCAGTGGTGGGTGACCTGAGCGACATCTATGTGTGGAGAAACACAAAATGCATATACACTTTTAATTGGAATATAATCTGATAATACGCTAAATGTTGATATAACATATTTATTCGCCAAAAGTACATGTAAAATAGAATAAAACAATGAATAAATGTAAATGACCACACGAGAGTGTAATGAATAACTGGACATGGCGGTTTATTTCACAGTGTGAGTGTTCCTTCACTCACACGTGGGGGAGATTCAGAGTTAATAATAAGTATGATGACTAGTTTTATTCTGTAAAAATAAATGTTTTTCTTATTCCCTTATTTTTTCTATAACAGTTACGTTTATTTTTTATTTTTAGATAACAAGTCGCATGACACAGCAGAATAGGATGGGGAAGGAGCTGGACGTATCATGGAAGAATCTCTGCTCACTTTATACAAACTCGGCCCTGACCTTTGTAAATATTTACGATGCATCAACACATCGGTGCCGATTGCATATTGCTCTGCACCGGCAAAAACAACATTCAACCACAAGAGAAAATCTATACAGTAGTCGAATATACTGGATGTTTAGCATTGTTTCGACTGAAACCAGTGGAAACATGCTAAACATCGGGAATCGTTTTACTCTGTATCTTTAACCTTTTCAGCGCGGGGGCGTCTATAGACGTCAGGATCCTAGCACTGAAGTCTGAAAGAATTAGTTTTTTTTATAATGACCGTAGACCCATCACATATCGGTATTCCAATGAAGCGGAAAAAGCTAACTAAGATATTTATGGTGACTCCAAATTGACAAAAAAACTTTGGTCTCCATGGTTTTTACAAAAATATTTCAGGATTGAAGGCTTAAGGCTTTTAACGGCTAGCTAAATACATAAACTCGAACATTAAATAGCTCTCTCTCTACAAATAGCTACATGTGCTTGAGGGATGGAGACGTTACTTGACGTACAGTGATACTGAAGTTAATATCTCGACACAAAGCAGAATACAATTTTATCAGAACGGTCGATAAATTCTCGTTGGTCAGTACTAAAAGCTCACTATGTAAACAAAAACTTTTAGAACGATAAGAATAATTTAGGCCCAGGTGCGTGTCCATTTCATCAATCAGTTTTACAGAGTACTTTTTGTACAATAGATGCTATCTTTTCGCAGATTTTCCAATCATGCGTCGTCATGGTAACCATGCCTTGGCCCATTAAGATACCTAATGAAAGTGCTGTTCTATTTTTCTTTAGATACTATTCGCAGTCAAACAAGCTACATATCATGGATTTCTCGAGATGAGCTACCAGCTAACACGATACGTTTAATTCACCCAATGTTGATGTAATGATGGGCCACTGTCTGTGATGTTGGTTCAACATTATAGCAGCACTGGGTGAACGTCTCGTGTTTGCTGAGAGTTCAATAATTAATTGTTAAGTTGTAGAATCAAGCAATTGTATATTTTTAAACATAGTCATTATGCAAAATCGAATGATTTCATATTTGACGTATAAAGTCGATCCCCGCACTGAAAGAGAAATATTAATAATGGCCGTAGACCCATAACATACAGGTATTCAAATGAAGCGATAAGAGCTGACTAAGATATTTATGATGATTTTCAAATTGCGAAAAACCTCTCCATGATAGTTTATACAAATATATTTCAGCTGTTTCACCAACCGACTTAACCCTTTAAGCCCGCACGATGCATTCAAGCATCATTTTGCATCCCTGACATCCCTGACTTAATTTTCCTACAACCAAGGGTTTTAAACTGAAAATTTCCATGAAACTGGATTACCAATACATGGCAATTTTCTTCAATTTTACACTCACATCAAATCATTTTCATCCACTACAAGTCGAGAATTGCGACAGCAATTCGCGGCTTGTAGTGGATGAAGATGACAATGGTAAACTCAGGCTTGAAAGGGTTAAATCAAAATTTAGTCGTAACTATCAACACGTCATGGTGGTTTTAGAGAGGACACGGACATTCAATAACATATTTGCAGATCAGCTGGCCAACAATGCCAATTGTTTTGGAAGAATACTAAAATATGATGACAGAGTAGGCCTACATGTAGCAGTGGTAAAATTTACAGATACAACGGCCAGGAAAGGAGAGGAAGTGGAGACTGCAGATTTGCCTAGCAAGGTCTCAGTAATGATTTGACTAACAATGTCTCACTTCAGATTTGGCTAGAAAGATCTCAGTGAAGATTTGAGTAAAAATGTCTCAGTGAAGATTTGACTAGAAAGGTCTCAGTGAAGTCTCGACTACAAAAGTCTCAGTGAACATTTGACTAGACATGTCTCAGTGAAGATTTGAGTAGAAAGGTCTCGGTGAAGATTTGAGTAGAAAGGTCTTAGTGAAGATTTGACTAGAAATGTCTGACCGAAGATTTGACTAGAAAGGTATCGGTGAAGATTTGACTAGAAAGGTCTCAGTGATGATTTTATTAGAAAGGTCTTACTGAATATTTGACTCTATAGAAATGTCTGACCGAAGATTTGACTAGAAAGGTATCAGTGAAGATTTGACTAGAAAGGTGTCAGTGAAGATTTGAGTAGAAAGGTCTCAGTGACGATTTGACTAGAAATGTCTGACCGAAGATTTGGGTAGAAATGTATCAGTGAAGATTTGACTAAAAATTTATCAAAAACAATACAATATGCATACTGATCCCTGTGTAATGCCACGCTGGTTCTGCGTGCTCGGGTAAGGCATGTTTAGATATATGATCCCCTGGGATGACAAACAGAACAGCCCAGAAAAAACGAGACATTGAACCAGTGATGATTTAATGTTGTCCCATCATCCGTGACAATAGCCCGACATTGGATAGATCAACATTACTTCAACGTCTCGTGTTTTCTGTGAGCTTAGTGGTTACTCAATTGAGGCTCGGACCAATCCAAGACACCCTGCGCATTGCAGGAGTCGCATTCCGCGAGGATGATACCGACCCCAAGTAAACACAAAACATTTGTATAACATTTATACAATGTTGGACCAACGTCGACGACGTTGGACCGACTTTGTATATATGTTATACAAATGGTTTGTGTTTACTGGTAGACCGCGTCCCCTTACATTATCCAAGTGCAATCCGGACGGACATATGACGTTGTGCCAACGTTAAATCAACGTTATAGACATCAGTTCAAGGCTGAAAGTTGGGCCAGCATTGCTAAACCTGCTAGAGGGAACGTGCTGTTTGGAGAAAAAAATCTCGTCAATTTTACCAATTATTCTTTCAATGATCTTACATTGTATTTTTATATGACTTGCATATCCCTACATCTGTGTATTTAAATCTCATTTTATGCTGCGCTGTGGTTATTTTATAGGAAATAAATTATTATTATTAAAATTATGGGAGAACCATTCACTATTCCAGCAAACACAAGACTTCGAACCAATTCTGGTTTATTGTTGGTCCACCGTCTAGGACGTTGGACCAACATTGAACCAGCATTGGGTCAAAGCCTTGTGTGTGCTAGGATATGAGGCCTTTGATATCAAAGACCTTGTCTGATGGCCGAGATCAGACGTTTTTGACCTTACCCAGCAAACACAAAACATTTGTATAACATTTATACAACGTCTGCCCAACGTCTGGTCCGACATTGTATAAATGTTATACAAATGTTTTGTGTTTGCTGGGTAGGCTGTCAGAATCCGGTTTCGAGGGGTTCTGGAATCTAGAGAATGGAGCACCTTATCTCTGGCAGATAAAATAATATAATATTATAGATTGTAAAACCCAACGATTTCGTTCAACTTCATTTTATTGTGGGAGCTTTTATCGCCAATGTATTTCTTTAACCCTTTCAGCGCGGGGACGGACATTAGACGTCATAATCTGATCCCCGCCCCGAAAGAGTAAACTATTTATACTGGTCGTCGACCCATAACATAGGTATTCTGAAAGAGCTGACTAAGACATTTATGATGATTTCAAATTGACAAAAGTTCTTTGTTCTCTTAATTTATATAAATTGAATTAAATATGTGTACAACGTCGGCCCAACGTCTTCGACGTTGGTCCAAAATTGCATAAATGTTTTACAAATGTTTTGTGTTTACTGCATAAGCAGCGACCAACATTTAAGTACTAGGGGGTGGGGGGGGGGGGGTGCTGGAGTATTTAAATTGGACACATTATTTATTTCACTTCCAAACAAAATATATATTTCAGTTTATGAGTGGAGATAAATATTTATTTCACTTCCTTAGAAAAAAATTCTGTCTACAAAGTTGGCTCCCAAACTAGACCTAGTATTCATCTGGAGGTTCACAAATTTAACAGGCAATAAATGATGCTGCTCATAAGATTATATAATTATTTATTTCAAATTTATTTTAGAGTTAAATATTTATTTACAACATGTCCTTCAGGCAATTATTTAAATCACATTCACCCCTCCCTCTCTACGGTAAGTGAATGGTGGCCCCCTAAGATCGACTGCCAAGAGAAAGCGCATCACCACGAGGCTGTGCAGATGGTCGAGACTATAATGGTCTGCTGTTGGGTTACAGATCTAAAGGCCTGACCCGTATTCTCGTACAAGTTACGATATATCGTAGGCTTCGGATTGGTCGAGATGGCCATCTCGACCAATCCGAAGCCTACGATATATCGTAACTTGTACGAGAATACTGACTCTGAATGTCACGTGATATGAGAAAATAGTTCCATATCAAGACAGCGTCTGATTATTCTGCTGCTTAGACCAGACGTGATGGCTGGATATTTTAAACCCCTAAATATTATAAAAGTTTTTACTCACTTGAAGTGATGTCTCGCTACCGCGACTCATAACTTCAAGTGCGTAGAAATTACTTATATGTGTACAATAAATGAATCAAAATCCACGCCAGTCTTACAAATTCTGACGTCTAAAAAGTCGACCCCCGCACTGAAAGATTTAAAAAATACAATATGCCTAACATAGGTATTTAACTGAAGCGGAATGAGCTAACAAAGACATTTATGATGATTTCAAATTGAACAAGAGGCCTGAAGTCCTATATCACCCCCCGCCATAAATTAGGTTTGTGTTTTTGCGGTCACAAATATTTAAAAAGTCGACTTGTGGTAGTCATTTTAAATTACAGTAAAATCACCTGCACATTTCAAGATGGTGGGTAATGTGACTATAAAATGTGAATTATTTCTTACTTCAATCTTTTAGTTTTTGCGTCTACAAACAAATATGAAGCTCATCCATGGCGGCCATTTTAAATTTTAGTAAAACCTTTAAAAAATTACCTGCACATCCCCATATTGTGGGGAATGTGATAGTGAAATTTGAATAATTTTTGACTTTAAGTTTTAGAGTTTTTGCGCCCACAAAAAAAATTGGAGTTGCGGCCATTTTGAAATTTGATAGCATCACTTGCACATCCCCATGTTGCTAGGAATGTCATGTTGAAATCTTAAAAAATTTGACCAGTAGTTTTTGCGCCCACAAGAAAACGTGACGCCGGTCGCCGGACAGAATCATGGCGCGACTAAAACCCCCCTTCCCCTGCGGGTGGAGGATAAAAACCCTTTAGTCTCCATGGTTTATACAAAGATATGTCAGCGTTGTAAAGGTTAATATATCCAGACGGTGGCTATATTTACAGATCCGCCCGTCTGTATCACGGGTGGCAGCAATGTCCACGACCGATCTTTGTGCTGCTTCCCCGTGGGCTAACAAAGAAATGAAAGAATGGGGTTTTAGACCACCTTTGTGCAGATATAGGCTAAACTGGGCCAGAAGAACCTCCTGAGGATG
The DNA here is from genome assembly GCA_964017125.1 of Flabesymbios commensalis. Lineage (NCBI taxonomy): Eukaryota > Metazoa > Annelida > Polychaeta > Terebellida > Flabelligeridae > Flabesymbios > Flabesymbios commensalis. The sequence continues at coordinate 76,587,362 of OZ024906.1, read as the reverse complement.
GTGTGATGAATGAGATGACACTGCACTCCAGACACAGGATTCGAAATTCGAGCCCTGGCGGTCTGAGGTCGAGCACGCTACCTCACGGTCACGGAAGCTCCCCACAATATTGAATCTTTACGAGTGATCGGGGACGAAACATTTTGTTTCTTTCAAATTTGAAGGCTAGAGTAGGGTTCGAACCCGCGAACTCCGACTTTGCAAGCAGGCAGCTTTAACCACTGCACCAGAGCCCCCGCCCACGTGAGCTAAGACATCTTTTGACATGTATGAGTGCCTGATGATGACTTGTGTGTCTGAGATGAGGACAAAAATAGCGACGACACGTCTTTAGCGTGATTGTTCATTCACGATGAAAGCACGGTCGCAATATGGAACGTGAGAGACAGGCTTAACACCTGGAGCACTGATGTTCGCTATATTTATTTGTAACGAATGAACGATAATATGAGAAGTCAGATCCAGATGTGATAGCATCTAGTGGCAACAATGTGCCAGGCTTATTTGTGCACACGAGGATGAAAACGTTTTTAGTCCATCGGCTGCATATATCTAGATGTCATAAACACAATAATCATTTTACTCAAATGTTTTTCTTGCTTTCATGCTCTGTGTCTGACGACAATACTTACACTGTCAGTTAAACCTTTGGGCGCGGGGATCGTCTTTATACGTCAGAATCTGACGTCTGTAGACGTCAGATTCTGACGTATAAAGTCGGTCCCCGCACTGAAAGCATTAAAATATCTACAATGCCCGTAGACTCATAACATTGGTATTCAAATGAAGCGGAAAGAGCCGACTAAGACATTGGTGATGATTTCAAATGGAAAAAACCCTTTGGTCTCCATGGTTTAAAATATTTCAGCGCTTTAAGGGTTAAATAACTACGCTGTGAACAGGGTAATGGTGGTGGTGCATGAATTATTGTGTCTAGCATTGTTCGTGAACTGAAATATTTATGCGCAGATATAGAGATAACATAAGGAAGTGCTTCGTACAATAAACACCCCTTTCTCTTTTCCGTTGATGAGATTATGTTTCCATGCTCAGAAGGGACTGTTAACATATTAAGCGCCAAGTTATGTAATTAAATTTTTACCCACTTGAAGTTGTGTCTTGCTAGCGCGACCCACAACTTCAAGTGGGTAAAAATTACTTATGTCTGTACAAATTCTAACAAAATATATGGCAATCTTTACGGCAAATTTACGCTCCTTTCTCTTACACATTTTTTGACGTCGAAAGTCGGTCCCCGCACTGAAAGGGTTAAACCGCTAAATTTAATAATTTAAATTTTCACCCACTTGAAGTTGCGTCTCGCTGCCGCGACCCACAACTTCAAGGGAGTGAAAATAAACTCTGGTTTCATTTGAGATCAACCATTTGCAAATCTTGATGTTTAATCTGACGTCTAAAGTCGCTCCCCGTGCTGAAAGGGTTAAGACAAACGACGACAGGTAGCGGGTCTGGCAGTGTCGGAGAACTCGTTGGTGAATAATGACTCCTTGTCATCCCGCACCGTGTCTCCTGTACGATCTCACAAAAATACAGCGGCATAACCCTTAAAGCGCTGAAATATGTTAATACCAACCATGGAGACCAAAGGTTTTTTTTTTACATTTGAAATCATCATAAATGTCTTAGTTAGCTCCTTCCGCTTCATTTGAATACCTATTTTATAGGTCTGCGACCATTAGAAATGTTTTTACTCTCACAGTGCGGAGATCGACTTTAGACGTCAGAATCTGACGTCTACAGACGTCAGATTATGACGTCTAAAGTCGATTCCCGCGCTGTAATGGTTGTAAGGCTTAGACAATGCTTGGCCGATGTACGATGTTTTCCGGGCTGTCACAGTTAACACAACGACATGCACCATAATGCATACGAGACGTTGTACAAAAATATTAGGCCCTATAGCATGTTTCAACAGAACGATTTGGGACGTTGTAAAAATATGAGGCCCTATACTGTATGTTTCACCAGAACGATTTGGGAGTAACCTTTTTTAATTTGATGAGCTGCTGTTTAAAATTTGTGTGTGCAATTTTTCTCGGAGCATTTTTTCATCTTCCCACAACCCTGAATTCCGAAGTTAGACCATTTGGCATGTGATACAATTTCAAAATAACAGAGTTACATTCCTTGCCAAATGGTCTTCGACAATGCACAGCAAAACTCCACAAAATCTTAGGGATGTTGAGGGAAGATAAAAAGATGATCCGATTTCACACAATTTTTTTAAACAGCAGCCGAGCAATTTGGAAAAAAGGCTACTCCCAGGATCTGGTGAAACAGGGTATAGTCACGAGTGTGTCTAGCTCTGGTTAATGGTGGTTCATATCATGTTGCTTCATCGTTCCCTCACAAACACGAGACACTGAACCAATGCTGGCTTAATCTTGGGGCAGCTTTGCAGACGCTGAACCATCTGTGAGACAGAATCGGTCCAGCGTCTTCGACTTTGGTCCAGCGTTGAATCAACCCATGCAGTACGTTCTGCCGGGTGCATGCAATCATATCATCCCATTCGCTAGCCGCAGTGGCCCGAGTGGCTGAAAGATTGACCCCGTACAAAATCGTGGGACATTTCTTTGGACGGTCATATCTAAGACTTGCTCTCGAATAATCAGGTCGAAAATAGTTTTTTTAGAATCAGTTTTATTTCAGTTACATGCCCGCATGCTCAGCACATTTTCCGCACAGTCATTAAAACGTTACGGCCATTTTTGCGGACGTTGGGGTCGAGATCGCTCTCAGTCACCGCAATGTTGAAAAACGTTGATTTTTCCGGGTAAAACGAATACAGCAATCCACGGCCTCGGAGAGGACGACACGGCTATCCATGCACGAGCTAGTTTACCATCTGCAACGACCTCACACAAATCAATATCTTAGTCTCAGGAAATGCAGGTAAAATTACTTGAGCGTTCGTATCAGCTCTAACACAGCTTATTGGTGTGATGTGCCGTTTTCTTCCAGGGCAGCTGAGATTACGAAGGGATGAAAACTGGGATTTGTTATTTATCCCGTGGTAAATCAAGATGGCGTTTTTCTGTCGCCCTTCGTTCACTTCTTAATAGTTTGACTGATTAGTAGGCTGTAGGCACACTTTCCAAATTAAATAAAAAAGTCATGGCCAAAATATCTTCTTGTTATTATCTAAACATGATTGTAAAAATACTATCTCCACCAATCTCAGGGGTAAGATCAACAGCAAATTATCTGTGGGTAATTTTCCTGTATTTTTAACTCACGGCGGATTAGCAGTCAAAATTGTTCCCTCGCTACAAATTTAGCTACCATAAGGTATGCATCACACATTTAAGTTTGAACAGATATGTATCTTTGCTACAGAGTTCACCGTCGCATTTTATTTTGACTACTTCTGTGATTCCCATCACACAAAATTATTTTGGTCTCACCCAGATGTATACTGCCATGTAAAAGGCAGTATATAGCAGATACTGCCTTTTGCCTTTGCAAAGCAGTATAGAGAGCATTAATGCCCACCAGCCAGTCAATGACAGATGGTATAATAAACCCTGTGAGCACTTTGCACGACTATTATCGCTTTTAATTTTATAGCCGATTAAATCACTGTTATTGCGAATCAAAAGAGTGTTTAGACACCAAGATTTGCAAATGTTTAACCGACACAATCAGGCTAAAATCATTGAAAAATCAGTATTTTTATTTTGGCGTCCTAATATGACCATATGATGTAAACATTTCCATAGACTAGAACTGCGTAATGTTTTTAATTTTTGTGTTGCGCATTCACCAGTTAAGCGAGATATAAGGCCGAATTCCCCGTATTTCTTATTTTGGACATGCATGTCCGTAATAAGAAATCGGGAATTTCGTCTTCATATCTCGCTTTAAATGCGCAACAAAAAAATAAAAACATTACGCAGTTCTAGTTTATGGAAATGTTTACATCAGATGGTCATATTAAAAACCTATAATAAAAATACTGATTTTTAAATAATTTTAGCCTGATTGTGTCGCTTTAACTGGTCTCAAATTAGACAAACATGAGTAATTCTCACCCACTCGAAGTTGTGGGTCGCGTTGACGAGACACAACTTCAAGTGGGTGGAAATTTAAATAAGATAACTCAGCAGGAAAAGGGTTAAGTCTGTAATGTGTTTGCTGAACGGCAATTAGGACGTATCAGGAAAGTGACTGTTTGCTAAATGTAATTAGGACGTATCAGGAAAAAGCTTGGTTTGGAATTAATGAACGTATAATTATACTCCCCCGTCTATCCAGTTCCTGCTTCTGTGCGGGAAAACCGGATTTGTTGTAGGGGGCAAAATGGCGTCCCCATCATTATTCACTGGTCTCGCGGTACCGCTAGTCACTATACTGGCCGACGCTAATTGGCTGCCTGCCGGATACTGGCGATAATAGGTGGATAACATGAACACACAGCTCACGACATCTGATGTCCGCCAGAAATTGTTCTGAGTCTGAGTCTGCCAAAATGCAGTATCTGCTTACTTTACTTCCGTTTGGCTTTGCAGTGCAGTAAGCTAAAAAACAGAATCTACTCACTTGCAAAATAATCAGTATGCTTATGCACAACACCTTTAACCCTAAGTAAAACAAGTATCACACCAGGGCACGACCACGACTGATTTGCGACAGTACATGACGACTGAATTTTTAAGCGACTGCTATAGAAGAATTTGCCCAAGTATTTAGTGAATGTGGTCAATAACGATTATTCAACAACTATGGGGCGTATTTGCAATCTTTGAACGATCGTAAAGCAAATCAGACGGCCCCCGAGCGTCTGTTTGAAGAATTTTTACAAATTTTCGCTCAAGAGGCGGATGTCTTTTTAATTCATCGCTGAAATGCAGTGACTGTATTTCGACCATGGTCCGACCTTGTAGCAAATGAAACGAACTTGTCAACTGATTTCAGACTGCCTTGCCCTTCTTGAGCAATCTAATGACGACTGCTGAGCGAGGCCTGCACAATTCGTGGACAAACGACGCGAATAATTTTAGCATATATTAAAAGGGTCATTAGTCCAGACACATTAATTTCGAGCCGACCATTAAAGCCATTGGTGTCACTATGGACATACAAATGAGCCAGGAAGAAGATGATAACGTTGAACTTAGAAGCTGATTCCGAGGGAGATTCTTGGCCAGCAAATATGAGGCGATGAACCACTGTTGGTTTGGTGTTGGCCCAGCGTCTGCGACGCTGGGCCAACACCAAACCAACAGTGGTTCAACGCATCGTCTTTACTATCGGTTACTATCGGTTACTATATGGCTAGGGGCAGTTTAGTTGGTCTGGATTCAGGTGTATTAGTGCAATAGCATTAGGGTTGAACCTGGAATAAAATTGCAGAAAGCTGATTTTTTCAAGAATGATACATTGACATCTGCCCAGACGAATTCCGAAGATGCCCCAAAAATCCCCCTTGTGCAATTTTTTTAATTCAAGATGGTCGCCACCATGTAACGCCATTTTCGAAAAAACAGGGGTATACCATAGTTCCTCACTTTTGCAGTTAGAAAAAAAGATTTGGGTGTCTCTACTTATGTTTGAGGACACAAAGTGTTCATCCAGATGATCAGAAATGATATCAGTACTTTTCTCTATACCAAAAATCCAATATGGCCGCTATATTGATATACTGAGTATGTTGAGCGATCTCTTAAAAAACACGAAAATATGAGGTAACTATCTCGTTGTTGAGCCTAAAATGTATTTTTTTTCTAAACCCATGGAGTCTAGCCCTTATTTAGATCACCAATATTTTATTATATTGAATTTATCAACATAAATCCCACATAGTTTAATGATATGAAACACCATATAACGTCATTTTTCCAAAAAAAAAACAAGAGTATACCCCAATTCCTCACTTTTGCAGTTAAAAAAAAAATTTGGTGTCTCTACACATGTCTTAAGGCACAAAAAGCTCATCAGCAGGATCAGAAATGATATCATTCCTTTTTTTATCTCCACAAATCCAAGATGGCGACCATTATGTCAAGCGCCCCCCCCTTCAGAAAATCACTTACATGCCATAATTATCATGTTGTTGAAACTTTTTTTTCGGAGCCATGGAATCTAGAATATATTTCCATCACCATTTTTTAATAGAATGTGCTTATCAACACAAAATCCAACATGGCTGCCATATTGGTAAGCTCTTTTAGCGCAGGTGCCACGATTAAGCGATGTCCAACTGCTTTTTCAAATGGGAATATAGATATAGATTTATCAAATTTACCAAATATCATATGTCAGAAATCATTGATTAAAAATTCTAACATGTCTCATTTTCAAATATAAGGGTATTTTTCATTCATTTGAAGCTTGAGATAGCGTAAGAAATTCCAGTTTCAAACCCAGCGACTAATTCCAATGTAAGTATTTTATATAGTAGGCCTATATAAAATGTTTTTCGATTTTGGTTAAGTATTAGTTGTGATTATTCTAGGATATGAATATTAGCTAATTTTGTGTGAATGTACATAATAACAGAGCTAAGTACAATATCACACCAGCTTGAACACGTGTCCTACGAGACTGTTGGTTATTTACGTACTACTATTTATGTACTACTAAATAAGAAAATGTTTTAAATCACATCATTTTACTGGCAGAGTTTGGCCATCTATAAGCCTACGTAATTTGGTCAATTTCCTGAAAATGGTTATAAATACCTTGGATTATAGATTACAATATTCAGATATTTTATTTGAATATTAGTCTATTACGTAATAAATATATGACATTGTATGATATTGCAATGTGATATTACATTTAAATGTCAGAATATGACATCAAATTAGAGGATGTGACAGTTTAACGTCAGGATATGATAGTTTTATGTCAGGATATATGAATATGATATCAGGATATGACACTTTACTATCATGATATGTAATATAATGTCCAAACATTGGTGTTTAATATAGCAAAATCACGTTATGATGACTCAATACAGCTTTATAAAGGCAGTATATAGTGGCTAAACATCACGTTGCTGTATTGAAATGAAAAGATATGGCATCATATTCTCACGAAATGAATTAAAATTTCGTGATATATCATTTTAACATCACTATGACATAATAATGTCAGGATATGACATTGAATATTAGGATATGGCACTTGAATATTATGATATGACTTTATACATTGATGAAATGACACATTGAGGTCACAATATAGCATTGTAATGTGATGGTGTGTCATTATAATGACAAACATGCTATTTAATATCGAATATTGTATAATAGACTTTCCGGATTATGACATTAAAATAGGAAAAACATAAAAAACAGTTCGAAGTCAGGATCTGACATATTTATGCCAGGATATTGGATTGTAATTTTTCAGAATATGACACTTTAACGTCATGAGATGGTATTTATTATAATGTCCACATTTTGTCCTTTTATATCACACAATAAGATTTGAATGTCAAGATATACCATTTTTTATCAAATCAAGATATGACGGGCTTGGTGGCATTCTAATGTGACATTATAATGACTGAATATGACACTACAATATTTTAATGTGACCATAGAATGTCAGGATATGTCACTTTAAAGTCTGGATATGGCATTTTGATGTCAGGATATTATATTGTCATGTCAAGGTATAACATTTCAATAACATTACCATATGGTAATACAGAATCGACATAGAACATTTCAATATCAGGATGGCACATGTCAGTTCAACATATATATCGCAATATATTTCAGTAAGTAAAGGCTTCTACATTGCTCAAATACCGGTACTCCAAAACTGCCAACAACAAAAGCACTTCGGAAGATTCGATAAAATGGAAAGTAAGATAGGGTTAAGACACATGCTCTTTGAACAGCATGTGTCCTTACCCTCTCTTACTTTCATTTCCTCTTAAACTAAAATGTCATATTGTGATGGTAATATGCTATATCATGATATTATAATAATATCGTGACAATGCACTAAAAGATCCTGTCACTTTAATACCATACCGTGATGCTTAACCACCATACCCTGCATTTATCAAGCTGTATCCAGACATCATAACGTCATTTTACTATAATGAAGAGCAATATTTGGACATTACAAAACCATATCATGACGTTAATGTGTCTTGTCCTCCTATTATCGTGACATAAAAAAATCCTATCCTGACGATAAACTGTGACATCAATTAATTTAATGTCATATTCCGATATTCTGATGTAAAATCATCTCATTACAACACCATACAATGCCATAACTTTATTACGAAATATATATATCCTAATATTCAAAATGTAATATCTTAATATTTAAATGATATATTTTATGATATTAAACATATTGACATTCGCAGATCATGGACAAAAGTAAGTATTTAAAAGAGCATTATTATAGGACGATTATCAAGATGTCATGTACATGTAACGTGTGAGGCGCAAGTCCATATCTTGTAATTGATTTTTTCTAGAAAGCCTCCCTTCAACGTCACCTACTGCCCCAGCCAACACGGGGCATTAATCCAATTCTGTTTAATTTTTGGGCCAGCGTCAGCCAATATTAAAACAACATTGGATGAATGCCTCGTGTTCAAACTCCATTATGATACAGAGCATATTTTTCTGTACAGGAGGGTGTGGAATCTACAGTCTGGGAACGGATTTTATCTCATGGTCGTTTGTCACCAACGCAAACTGAAAGAGCAGTCGCTCTAGAAAGAATTCTTAAAAGAGTGAGTTGCGGGTGCAGAGTGGCTTGTTCAAGGGGGGGGGGGGGGGGGGATCTCACAAATCTAGATTATATTGTACAACGATGTGCTCTTTTTGTATTGGCAAAACATGTAGAAACTGACAGCTCGGATGATTGAAACGCAATAATTTCATTATTTACCGGAGATTAATTTGTTAACTTGACAAATCTCAATCTATATTTCTAGTGGGAAAGCAGTTCGAAAACACTCCAAAGCGTCACCCACCATGGTAGAATTAACCACCATGTGGGATTCATGTCTATAAACTCAATATAATAAAATATGGTCATCTAAATAAGTTCTAGACTCCATGGGTTCGGCTAAAAAAATACATTTTAGTTTCAACAACGAGATAGTTATCGCATATTTTCGTTTTTTTAAGAGATCGCTTAACAAAATATTATGGCGGCCATCTTGAATTTGTGGTATTTAGAAAAGTACTGATATTATTTCTGATCATCTGGATAACAAAAAAAAATAGCGCTACCTGGTGTTATTTTAAATTAACTACTATGTGGGATTTATGTTGATAAATTCAATATAATAAAATAATGGTGATCTAAATAAGTGCTAGAGTCCATGGGTTTGGCCAAAAAATACATTTTAGGTTCAACAACGAGATAGATATCTCATATTTTCATGTTTTTTTAAGAGATCGCTTAACATAATCAGAACAATATGGCAGCCATCTTGGATTTTGGGTATTGAGAAAAGTGCTGATATCATTTCTGATCCTCTGGATCAACTCTTTGTGCCTTAAAACATAAGTAGAGACACCAAATTTTTTTTTTCTAGCTAGAAAGGTGAGGGATTAGGGTATACCCCTGTTTTTCGAAAATGGCGGTACATGGTGGCGGCTATCTTGAATTGAAAACAAATGCACAAGGAGGATTTTTGAAGCCTCTTCGGAATTCGTCTAGAGAGATGTCCAGGTATCATTCCTGAAAAAAATCAGCTTTCTGCAATTTTATTCCAGGTTCCTGTGTTTTTTTCACCAAAGCTCTTGCACTATATCCTGTTTATGTTCAGGCTCAGGTTGTGTATTGGCTCGCGGGATGTGCCGGCCTGCTGCATTTTTCTCACCTGGCCCCATCGTTTCATTGGTGCCATTTTTTTCATTCAGTAATCGTTGAGGTGTCTTGCTGTGTTCTGACTTCTGTCGGTATGCTGTCGTTTATTCTATAGGCCTCTATTACCAGATCGCACAACGAATCGACTGATTACAAAGTTGTTAGAGACAGGTTAACGAACAATTCGTTCATTGGTCGCCACCAGGTTTTTGAACATGAGCAAAATCTGGCGGCGAATGAATTCGATGTGAGCAAACAAATTACGAATGGGACACTGATTCCGACTTCTTGGAGAATAACTACGCACTAAATGAACCCTTCTGTGCCCAAGTTCGCAATAATGCGAATCCTCGGTAGCTGCCCAGGTTCTCAATAATACGATTTTCATCCATTAAAAATTCAGCTTCTTTGACCTTGAAATGACCTTGGTGTCATCTTACTATGCCACATTAAAGCCTAGCTACGGGTTATATAATTGTGTGCCAAGTTTAATTTATGATGTGTCTAATTGTTATCTATGAAGGTCTATACATTTAAATATTACATCACGATTTTTTAAAATAAATTTGAGCTCGATGAATACGTTTTTGTGGGGAATTTGAGCAAAGGAAAGACGGAGAACAGAATTAGGCCAATTGCCATTCGTCTCAGTCGCCAATCGGTCGTAAGCCCGGTGAAATACTACCTTTAGAGCACTGATTTTTTTTTTAGCATTTGTGACCCAGACTGCAGTTTCAATTACTTAAATCTGTGAAGCCTGATGCAATATGAACTAATTCTACAAATGCGATAAATTTTTAGTGCCTTCAAGTTGTGGGTCGCAAAACACCCCTGCAAATAAGACCAGAGGGGCCTCTATCAGCTTTTGTAAAGTGAGCAGATATCGCCTTTTCGCTTTGTACGGCAGAATTATAAACCGGTAAGATGTGAAATCGAGATTATACATTTAAAAAGTCCATCACCAGCATTAAACAAAACATACTGATACATATCGCAGAGTATGTATGTTGAAATTGTCTCTCGCTGACGCGACACACAATTTCAAGTGAGTGAAAATTATTCAGATTGACAAAAAACCGAATGTAATCGGCACCGGCAGATGATAAGCTTCTGCACTCGATGACTGTGTGTTTGAAAAAAAACTGTATTCTTTTGTTTCAGAATCTGGAGGTTATTCGTGAGCCGTTACTTATTGTGACCTTGCACTGCCCAGCAAAACACGAGACGTCGATCTTATGCTGGCTCAATGCTGTGCCACTGTCTACGATGCTGGCCTAGCATTAAATCAGCATGGGCTTGACGTTTCGTGTTTGCTGGGCGACACATCCGCTCAAGGCATGTGTCACTTATTTTCTGATTTTTAGTGGAACTGAAGCCTAAAATATCAAAATTGTCCTGACACACCTAAATGTTCAATATATAATACTGATCTACAGACAGTAGATATCACAAAATGTTCACTTTTTACTACTCTAGGACCCTACACACGGTATAGGCAAAATCTCAAAAGGGGTCAAATAAGCAGTGCGGTATGGACGGAATGTTAGGGGATGGTAATCAGATCAGCCATTATCTACAACCTATACTTAACACATTTTAAGTGGATCACAAAAAAATAAATCGTTTATTATAGAAATACAGCAAAAACAAAATGGCGGTCATTTTAAGCCCTAACAACTTATCTATGGTCAGGTAGCCGAGGGTGAAACCTTGCAAATGGGTATAAACAAAGTTTTTTGCGGATTATTGATGCATGATATGTCTCGATTGATATGAGCGAGCTTGCCAGACTGGCACCTTTGAGCGTTTTTATTTATCACTGAAAATTCAAAATGGCCGCCGTCAACTCATAAAAAATCGACGTATATACTGAGTGTGGGGTAGAAATTTGGGTATTAGAGTATCCACAAATAGTCATATATCGCTCTCCTAAAATTGCACATGAATCCTATGCCGCGTATGGCAAAAAATTGGCAAAAATCCAAGATGGCCGCCAGCAAATATTCTGAAAAAAAGTATTTTTAACTAGTAATCCGATAATCAAGTGTGATATGTCATTTCTGACTATTTTTGGGACCTCAAGTTACAATAATAGGCCACATGAAGGTCAAAACATGATCACAATCCGTTATAGTGAAATACATTTTATACTAGTAGTTCAATAGCTACATGTGATGTGACCATCTTTGTAGCGCTGGTATCAATAATGTAATTCTAGGCATCAATTATCCGATAAACATTAGATGTAATGTGTCATTTTAGTTGAATTTGGTGACTGTGAATCTATTTGAGGGTATAAAGGTAGTCTACAATGGGAGTCCTCATGATCTTTAAAACCCAAACTTGATGTAGATAAAATTCGAACTTGGCTAGTGGATAGGGAGTTGCTACGTCTGCTGCATGCTACATGGCATGGTACATACTTGATTGGTCTACATTCAACCATTCAAGCTTATATGCAGCCTCCATGAGCCCTGTCATACTCCTTCAACGGATTCCAAGAAACCTTCCTTGAAATGGTCTCAGTATAAATCATTACTAAATACTACTGCTAAAAGGTAAAATCGCCACAGGTTGAAGACGTATATTCGTGAAGGTTTTGTAATTAAATCAGCAAACAGTTGGAATATTTCTTGATCCACAAAAGGCCACAAACAGTTTTTTAAAAAAGAAGAAAATGTAAATTCAGATTGGATAACACTATGTTCGCAAGAGGAAGGTGTCCGACAAAGAAGTATTGTGTCGCCAAATATATTTACAATAAAAGTTAACACGTCAAGGCTTTGCCAGCAGGCATCTAAAATTATTTATATGTAGACGACTTTGCTATTGATTTGTAATCCAGCAACATGAACAGGCCTGCATCATTATATATGTTGCAATTTATATCCAGCAGGGACTGGGGTGGTGACAGGACAACCCTATTAAGAGTATGCTAGTCATAAATCAGACCCAAACTGGATTACGGCTGTATTCTGCGATTGTACCTGGATGTGTTGGATCTTATCGCCAACCAAGGTTTGAGATTGTGCTCATAGGCATCATATTTGAAGTTTTAAAGTGAAGACCGACAAACACTCATTTCAGTCTCGCCGGTTGAAGCTGAACCTGCAATACTAGGCCTATATATACAAAACCTTGAGGGATATACGTTTCCAGCCAAACCAAAATATTTTGATCTCTGGTGCTTTTACCTTTTTTGAAACCTGCGCTGGTGTTTGGTAAAGATTTATACTATCATTCAAATGAAGGTTCTCTGATGCGAGAGCTCCAGATTTGAGAAGAACAACAACGTACTGACAACCCACCCAAAGAGTTTGGCGAAACTCGTGGAGGCTTCAGCTTCTGTTAGATGGTTGTTGTGGAGCTGGTTAGTACCATGACACACAGCATGCAGCGACTCCCTAAAGTGAGCTGCTAAGGCGGTCAAAAAGTGATACCGATAAAAACCATCTTAGTAGGGCCTTTCTCATATCAATACATTTGTAGTCATTTATCAATGGGAAATACATGTAACTTTTTTGTTATGTGTAGTTTGTAAGATTTGTTTCTGCCCAACTAGTTTTCAATTGCATATGTTGCCCCCACATTGACTATACTTCTCGTCTATTATATTACAGGAACGGAACATCATATGTCATGGTTCTGCAGACCACAGCTGAATGGGATAGGGTCAGCATATGCTCATGCTCATTGGTTTTCTTTACAAGGTCGGTAACTCACTGAAATCTTAGAAGCAGCAATCTCAACATACTAGGCCTATTGTTCACGCCCGCACGCACAACATAGGGGCTATTCAGCTCCACTATTCTATCGTGTAAACCCAAAAGGCAGAAACTTCTCAATATAATAGTGAGCTGAATACTGCAGTGTATTATTCACGACATGTCTCATTTTGTTGGGAATAGTGCTTCTTTCAGAATCGAGCTCGTAAAATGATTATTAATGCACGTAAATTATGAGATTTTTGTTTGAAAATTCATCAATAATTTTCTACAAGAACTAGGTATGCCATGGTAGCATTTGTTTGGTAGAAAACAAAAGTCTACATAGTCCATTTCTCATTTTAAAATTACGAGGACTTGAAAGTTTTCTTCCCTCAGTAGAAGTATAGACATGGCAGTGATTGTCATCGCATAGACACATCCCAATTTCCCGTGATGCAGACCACCTTGCCATTGATGAATTATTAACTTCATATCTGTTTGCGCAAGCATAGTATAGGTCTTGACTAAAAAGTTATCCAAATAATTTTTTTTTAATAACTTACTGGAAGCGCTTCTGAAACTTACTGGAAGCGCTTCTGAAAAACGAAATTGAATCAATGTTGGTTTATTGCTGTCCCAGCCTCGCAACTCAACGGGGAACGCGATACGAGGGAACGTTATGATGGTACATATGGTACACATAGGCTACACGCCACTAAATGAGGGAACAAATTGTCATCATGTTATCTAGTTTTAGTAAATAAAGTGCCATTGGTGTTGCATTCCCCAGATATGAAACTCTATAAGCTGATAAGAAACGATAGCATTCGTATTTTCATATTGTGAATTCTATGTAAGCCCATTTTGCGTTTGCAAGATACTGACGACTCCAATTATATTGTATATGCACAAATAGATTAACAGTCACTAAATAATCATCTAAAATGACAGATGACTACTCATTTTTATCGATAACTGATGCCTAAATCATATAATTGATGCCAGAAATTGGATCAGAGTGACAAAGCTAGTCAGAAATCATATATCACACAACTATTGGGCAACTTATGAAAAAGTTGTGTTTTCCCTATGACCGATTTTGATCATTTCTGACTTTCATACCGAGGTTGAATGTCATATAATAAGGTTTGTAAGGTCACTGATGCCTAGAATTAAATTAGTGATACCAGAAATGGATTCCGCGCCCAAAGCTGGTCAGAAACGGCAATTCACATGTAACTATTGGACAACTTTTGTAAAAGTTGTATTTTCACTACGACAACTACTGGCCATTTTTTTTACTTTGGTCACATAATAAAGGCTGTAAGGTCACCGATGCTTACCATTAGGTACATAAGTTTATAGTATTGATGCCAGAAATAGATTTTGCGTCGCAAAGTTAGTCAGAAACGACATACTGTAGATCTGGTAAGTTTTGCGTGTTTGAATATTCGCGAATTTCAGAATTTGTAACTTTTCGCAAATGTAGAATTCTCAAATTTTCAAAATATTATATTCTGCACTTTATAATCATCTGTACAGATTATTAGGTCAATACTAATGTAATTTAAAATAGAAAAGGTCATTATGAAGTCTTATTTTCATTGGTTATCAATCATACGAAAAATACTTTTCGCAATGGCGGCCATTTTGTTTTTGCTCTAACATCAAAATAAAGCAAAATTTTGTTTGTCATTCGCCTGATATGTGTTCACTAGGTATTAACTATGTCAAAACACGTGGATGACAATCCCTAACATTTTATACACCCTGCATGAAAAATGTGAAATTTTGCCACCTGTCTATTAAGACAGTTTCCCAAACCAATGTCTTTAGAATTCATCAAATATTTTGTGATAGATGCCCATGCAGTTAATGAAATGATTGAGTTTGGGTGATGTATTTTTACATAGATGGAAATATTTTTGGTTATTTGAAGCTGAAATCCACTTTCAAATGAATAAAGATTAGAAACGAAGAGCAGGACAAAGGTTAAACAAATTAAGAATAATCTAATTATTACTCTAAAGATGTCGATTGTGTTAACAATATTAACCTTTAGACCGGTAATCACGACAATATACGTATTTTAATCGATTTTATTACCTGGTCAAATCAAAGTCATTGGAAATGAAATGAGTGCTTAAACATCAAGATTTAGCAAAGGTTTAGTCTCAATTAAACAAATATGAGTAATTTTTGCCCACTTGAAGTTGTGGGTCGCAACCGCGACCCACAACTTCAAGTGGGCGAAAATTTAAATTATTCACTTTGGCGCTTTAAGGGTCACTGAACTGAGAAATTACAGTAATCTAGTCGGCTGTGTACAGATTAGCATACTACAATTTGTCTTCGCTGTATAATACATCAATGTAGACCTTGAAGTGGGCATGATACAAATAACGCAAATGATAACAACCTTAATAGGCCTACGTTTTCTGTACGTCAGCGCGGATCATTTGTTGTGAAGAAACCCAGCAGACAACAAGACGTTGAATCAATGTTGGTTGAACGTTGGTCCAACGGTGTGCCAACGTTAAACCGACATTGATTCAACGTCTTGTTTTCTGTTGCGAAGTCATCTCAACAGTTTTTCTATTGTTCCCAATAACGTTATCGCAGAACCTAGCCCTGCAGCAAACACAGGACGTTGTGTCAATGGTGGGTTAATGCTGGGACAGAGTAGCAGACGGAGGGCCAACATTAAATCATCATTGCATCGACTTCTCTTCGATCTTTTTTCTGGGAATATTACCAATATTACCACCCTGCCTACATGTCAACGCACTGTATAGTATTGTTTTTCATACAATTATCCAACATATTTGTGAATCTGAAAATTGACAATTTAAAGGCGCCAAAAATTATTGGTTTTGAGAGTACTATCTTGGAAAATACATAATTAATGTAATTATTTCTCCTGCACATGAGGCATTCTTAGACAAAAGCAAGGATACTACAACCTTAATATCCTTGGACAAAGTAAGCCTACAGCGGTGTTTTGATCACGGATTAGGCCCTGGTGATCAGCGTCTATTCAATGAATCAGGCTCACTTTCTTGTCGCGAAATCAAGCAGAAATGTTTCTCACAGTCTGCGACGCTGGCCCAACCTCGAACCAACAACGAGTCGACGTCTCCTGTGTACTGCTGGGGTACATCTCTCGTAACGCGGCTGTATTGCGCGGTCGCTGACGGCAAATAATTAACGTCGTCGCCGCCGCCGTCGGCCGGGAGTTTACGGCAAAAAAGATGAGCCGACGTTATTTTGAGGGTGGGCCGTCGCTCACGACGTCGGCCCGACATCGAAACGGCACTGGATCGACGTCCGGCGTTTACCGGGACGCAGGGAATTCAGCGGCGTTGCTTATCGATCCCAGTGGCCGTGCTGAATGATCCGGGATAAGGGGATTATCAACGGAGCTACCCCAACCACCGGACCCCCCCCCCCCCCCCGATAAACCATGGACCAAAGATGCTGCTACGTTGTACGCCATCAAACACGGGACTTTCATCCATTGTTGGGCCAATTTCGGTCCAGCGTCGTAGCGTCGCTGGACCAACATTGGTCCATCAACAGGTCAGCATGGTCAGTGACACGTATACGCGTGTTTCTCCGCGAATGGTGCGCCCACATATTTTAAATGAGTTGCGTGGTTCATTCATTCATTCATTCATTCATTCATTCATTCATTCATTCATTCTTTCATTCATTCATTCATTCATTCATTCATTCATTCATTCATTCATTCATTCATTCATTCATTCATTCATTTATTCATTTATTCATTCATTCATTCATTCATTCATTCATTCACTCATTCATTTATTCATTCATTCATTCATTCATTCATTCATTCATTCATTCATTCATTCATTCATTCATTTATTCATTCATTTATTTATTTATTCCTTCATGCAGCTTAAAGTTGCATGTGAAACTGAAACATACCATATGATTCAATCATATAGTTGTCTATTGCCCTGGATTCTGACTTTTGTATACCGGTACACCCCCATTCTCATTCATCAGATCCACTGTATTTCCACTAGCGTCAGCTAGTAGTGCGACCCTGAGAAGGAGGCTGGTACATCCCAAAACACAGCGCAGAAGGACATTTTAGACACAAATCAGTCTCTCAACCCTTTCAAGCCTGAGTTTACCATTGTCATCCACTACAAGCCGCGAATTGCTGTCGCAATTCTCGACTTGTAGTGGATGAAGATGACTCGAAGTGGGTGAAAAATTAAAGAAAATTGCCATGTATTGGTAAACCAGTTTCATGGACATTTTCATTCTAAAACCCCTAGCTTTGGGAAAATTAAGTATGTTTTCAGGGATGTAAAATGATGCCTTAAAGCATCGTGAGGGTTTAAAGGGTTAATAATTACTCACGAAGTGTAACACTTATAAGGAAGATGACAATGTGAGAATGCTTTGTCGAGTCTTAATGGAATGAGGCACCGTGACCGTAAACTATAGATAATCGCATTAAGTAATCGAAGTGAATTATGGAGGTAGTCCATGCAGCACACTCAGGATTGCTCACGGAGAATCAACACGAGATATTCAACCAATGTTAGGTTATTGTTGGGCCAGCGTCGCAGACGATGGGCCAACATTGAATCAACGTTGGTTGAATATCTCGTGTTTGCTGGGAGGCCTACAACACATTGTTGAGGCCAACAAAATACAAAAATCTGTTTCTGATTTCGACCATTTTCAAAATAGGATTTAGTGATATTCTCAATATTAATGGTATAAATGCCTTCACACAAGACACCGCAGGGTTTATGGGCATTGACTTATGTTTGGTTTATTAATAGTCTTAATCTGTAGACCGTAACAGAATGTCATTTCCGACTGTAGAAAGTGACACATGCTTTTGGATATAATAGTAAATCATTTAACACTGAAAAAACACGTTTTGCGGCTTTGAGGATGTAATAGCGGCATCCATGCTAAATCAATGACTGATAGGACAAGGAATAATGTGTGGGTGGATATCACCATCAATTTTATTTTGAAGGGGATTTAAAAGGTCACAAAACCTAAAATGGGTCTTTGCAACCATATACTATTTGATTCCATTGTTCGCATCATTGTAGGCGAATATGAACAAAGAGCGGCCTACAAACGCTATAATGAAGTTGGCAATGGTCATGACGGTGCACTTGAATGTCCGGTGCGATTTATCTTGTTAACCCTTCAACCGCCAAATTATTTAATCTGAATTTTCACCCACTTGAAGTTGTGTCTCGCTGACGCGATCCACAACTTCAAGTGAGTGAAAATTATTCAGACTTGACAAAACAGAGGTCAACTGTTTTCAAATATTGCTGATTGATGTCAAATTTTATCTTTAACATGTTTAAAATATGGTACTTAATGTGCTAATAAAAACTGAAAAACCGAATATATGCGGCACCGGCGGTTAAATGGTTAATTAGCAAATACAACTGGGTTTTCTATGGCTGTGATGAACCATATCTTGTTTGCACACACTTGGCTAGTGCCGGTGATCGCCACCATAATCAAGCATACATACGTGGTACAGGGGTCACAGTGATGGCGTAGGTGGTTCCTCCAGAGTGAGGCCTTTCCAATGCACTTCGGAAATATTCAATATTATACACTTCTGCTGGGAATTCACATGTTCGACGGAACATCCTTTTGTAGTTACATGTACTATTATCATATATTTGCATTATTTTATAATACCTCATTTATTTGTTTATTTCGTTATATTTTATACTCTATTTTAAATTATTATTAATTTCAATTTATTATTATTATTTTCAATTTATATTATCTGTAAAGTGGTGCATGGAGTGCCAATTCAATTTTGTATTGCTCTTGCGCGACCCTCCAGTGCACTTCATCCAGTGGTTGTGCTGTAGCCATGCCGTTATTTTTTGTTATACGTCCCTTGGACGGTTGGCTGGTCTGCTATAATTTTCAGAACAGTAAGTTTAAACCCTTTCACCTTTCAGTGCGGGCGACGGGTTGAAAATAAAAACACAGTTTTTCCACGACGAAAAGTCTGAATAAATTTGATCAAATCTGTAGATATAAAGTTCAAATAAAACACACTATATCTGTATCATCTGTAACATTCACATTACTGTGTTAAAGGTGATTTATCACCCCTTATATGGTATGAATAATTATGTCTTAATATGGAGTGATTGGCTATCATGTGACCCTCTCAGAGGGTCACATGATAGCCAATCACCCCATATAAGGAAATACCTGTGCCCCATCTTGTGGCAACTTTGATTTATTTGTCACAAATTCATTCATACTATATAAGGGGTGATAGATCACCTTTAAACCTTTTACCGCCGATAAAATCACTGTCTTTGAGAATCAAATGAATGTTTTACAGATGTTTGTTCACAAAATAAACAAATATGAGCAATGTTCAACCACTTTAAGTTGGTTAAAATTTCAATAAGATAACTCAGCGAGAAAAGGGTTATTGTTTGGTTATTGATGAATCAGACAGACATCTGTTTTACATCGCCATGCTCATGTCAGTGTTATTGTAAGTTATAGAGATGAATTGTATGTATTTGAATAATGTAATTTTCACAATGTAACACTGTAGTTTTACACTTATATTATGTCCATTGTATAATTATGATGGTGTATTATACTAAGCTGTATACAATCACATTGCTGATGCTGGTGTGAGTGTATGATGATTAACCCTTTCAGCGCGGGGACCGTCTTTAGACGTCAGAATCTGACGTCAGAAGACGTCAGATTATGACGTCTAAAGACGATCCCCGCACTGAAAGAATTAAAATATTTATAATGATGGTAGACACATAACATAGGTATTCAAATGAAGTGGAAAGAGCTAACTAAGCCATTTATGATGATTTCAAATTGAAAAAAAACTTTAACTCTCCATGGTTTATACACGAATATTTCGGCGTTGTAAGGGTTGAGGCAGCCACACGGCCTTAAAATCGGCCAGACTGCATCCAACTATTGGCAAAAGAACGATCTATCAACTGAAGGGGTCCAAGCAAGAACATGCCAAGTCAAGTTAGCATTTATTCGCACGGTGCTTATTTCAGTCTGATGCATCATCTGTAAAGAATAACGACCTTATTAGCCGTAGTTTTAATGCTGTCAAACAATGTATGGTTGCAATAGTAATAATTGATGCAAGTCAATGAAATACATATTTAACCTAAACTTGCTATCAGAAGTGGAGCTAGAAGAATCAATGGCGGATCCAGAATGTGCAAGAGAAGGGTGCGTAAGCCACATTTTGGCTGAAAAAAGGGGTTTTGGCTTCACTTTATTAAAAAAAATGCATGAAAATTCAATATTTTTACCAATAACGGGGGGGGGGGCGTACGCCGGGTACGCCCTATGCTGGATCCGCCACTGAGAATATCACTTGGTGCAAACTCTTGTGAACTGCTGCAAGGAAAAAGGTTTTATTTAAATTAATTGCGTGCATGGAAGTGCCAGCTGAAAAAAACACACTCGTGAAATTCAAGCAAATTAATGTTATGCAAAGATGACGCCTGATTTGCTTGACAAGCGTGGGCTTCATAGATATATCGTCATAGTTTTTCACCTATTAGCATGCAAAACAAACTGATGTGTTGCTGTTGTTATGTGTAATATAAAACATCATTTTGCGGGAACGTCAATATTGAATGAAGTTGTCATCATCACCTATATAGCATTATCTTGCACGATGACTTCTATCACTTTCTGATGGCAAAACATGTCAATTTTAGATTGTTTTTTTTTAATAACAAACCATAGCATCTTATGTCACTAGCATAAAAATCAAGTGAGTTGTAAATATAAAACCCTTTTAACAGCTTTTCTCAGAAAGGTCTTGTTGGGACCTCTCCAACTATATAGTAAACGTGTAATTCATAATTTACTATTCAACCTCTTTTTTAAATATCTGTGCTGAATTAATAAATTGGGCTGATTTTCTCATAAATAGACAATAAAGAAACTATTTGTCACAAAATTGTGTCGGGATCGAGATCCATTTCATGCACTTGTATTGTAATTTCAAATCGGCCATAACTGCCGTGCAAAGCCAAAAGGCAGACACTGCCTTCTGGATCTGCACAACAACATAGGCGTATTAATTCTTCCGTTACCAATTTCGCATTGATGCGAAAACTACCTTCGATAAAATGACAAAAAGATGTACAACATCTGTCGAGTCCCAACCAAGTGTACTATTATTTATACAATACTACTATATTTTATATAATATCACTGTATTTGTTTTTTAACATTAGCGTTACTATAATATGTACACTGAATAAACCATTATTATTATTAATATTCCTTTACCAAATTCGCATTTATGCGAAATCCACATGTGTGCATGCATTAATTGCAATTAATGGAGATATTTCATTACATTCGTGGTTGAAAATCGCCAACCAGAATAGAATGGTCAGTGACAACGACGCAATGTTCTCTTGCATTTAAAATTTGTGCGATGTGCGCATGCGCATAGCTATAACCTATTTTGAGCCCAGGGGCTACCTCGGGGGTCCACCTTAAAAAAGAGTCGGTTTCTGGGGGTAGTTTTATCAGGGGGAAGTCGGTAAAGGAAGAGTTTTAATAATTCATTACAGAATTTATTTAGATGTTTTTTTCTGCGGCTCCAGCAATGAGAGGGATAATGCGTTGCCGGAGGGACACCGCGGGAGTGACATCTGGCGGTCGTTAGATGTGACGTCACAGCCCGGGCTTCACAAAGGTGGCGTCCACCGATGACGTCATTGAAGTGTAATTAGTCCCCGCGGCGGCCGCGGCCTCCCCGACGTAACGCACCGTGGACGAAACATTGACCCAGCGCCGGTTTTATGTTGGGCCACCGTCGTAGACGGTGGACCAAAATTAAACCGGCGCTGGGCCAGCGTTTCGCGATTGCTGGACGGAGTCAGATTGACTTCCGGTTCAGCTGCAGGAAGGGGATTTATCAATCGTATGACGTAACTGGACAAATTACTCATTTAGCGGTATACACAATGTTAGAATAGCAGAGGTTGCTGTGGAAGATACCATTTATGACGTAAATGTGTTTGACCAGTCCACTTAATAGTCTCCAGATTGAATCGAGATACAAGACTCGAACTCGGCTTATTCGTTTACGGTTAATAATTTGATAGAAAGATCCGGGTCGCAGCTAAGTTTGAAGAAATAATACTAGTAATAAAGCAAGATTGAAAAACAAACAAGACCAATCAGCACATTTAGTATGAAAAAACGTTTGGACTGACAAAAACGTGTAAAAGCATATAACGGACATTATTAAAAAAACGTAAAATAACCATTATGTTTGAATAAAATCCTATAAAAGCCTCGTATTAATTTAAACTGCAAACGCAGACTTTTTCAGCTGGAGATAATTCTTGTATGAGGCAATAAGTTGATTAGGTGAGTAAATACATTGCTGAGAAAGTGGTTGAATACATACATGTAGGTCTGGATTTAAAAAAAATATATTAATATCTTAATGTCTGCCATTTCTCTTTAAAATAAAAGTAGAAAAATGTTCCAGTGATCACAGTATAGCTTGTCGTTTCATTCCATTCATTTAAAAGGAGAGAAAATTGGAATAGTACGTTTTCGCTCGGTTTGCGGCCATTCGGAATCAGTTGGGCAACAGTTTGGGCTGGTCCACATTATAATTTACAGTATGAACATACGCGTAAAATCTCAGATATTTGAAAAAAATCAGCGGCTTCAAAATATTCTCTTTAATTCGGTTGGGTCTTAAAACAAAATTTTCGCTAGATTTTCGCTTGCTTAAATCCGAGCTATCAGTATATGATATTTATTTCTAATCATTTTATTTAATTGTAATGTTTTTAAAAATATTGGATTCTAGGCCTATCGTGTTGATGAGAAAATACGAATCGATCGTGGAAGATTTTTAATTAGCGAAAATAGTTATTTTTGGTCTTCTGAAATTATTAATTGCTTCAAAATTAATAAAGTGAAGCAAACGAGAGTGAAGTGTCAAAAATTTATCAAGAATATATATATAATTATGTATATTTCTATATAACTAAGCTCATATTAACCTTCACAGCGCTAGGGATCGACTTTAGTCGTCAGAATCTGACGTCTAAAGACGTCAGATTCTGACGAGTAAAGTCGATTCCCGCACTGTAAGAGTAAAAATATTTCTAACGGCCGTAGACTCATCACATGTATTCAAATGAATCAGAAAGAACTGACTAAGACGTTTATGATGATTTCAAACTGAAATGCCTTAAAGGTTAAGCTGAGCTAATGCTGACTTAACGTTGGTTCAGCGTCGCAGACACTATGCCAACGTTAAGCCAGCATTGGCTCATTGTCTCTTGTTTGCTGAGAAAAAACTGCACTTCTGCCTTTCACATTCTACCTGTGTTAATAACAGATTGGAAACGAAAATGAAATGTTTCATATTCATAAAACTAGAATTAATAAATATATAATAATACATATGTGACATTTTGTCTCGTATTATTTTCTTTTGGAACTGGAAGAATGCATTTGCAACCTGCGATATATCTACTGAACATTTACCGTACCATGTTGTATTTCTACTATTATTTTGCTCGAATATTATTGATGTTGTAGATCTTGCTAATCAGGTAGACCTAATGGTCTGTTTTCTTTCCTTCATAACAGATCTATATCCCAAATATTAAAAATTAAATACACTAGATAAATTCGGGGTGGCAATCAGGTGCTTGTACAATCAGAATAAAAACATGTGTCAATCTCGCAAAATTCAACGGCAATTTATCTTTCAAGAGGGACAAGTAAATAAATGAATGACGAACGGTTAACCCTTGTCCTGCTATGCCCGGATATATACGGGGTTAGGGATGTTTTACATCAATACAAATATCACTTAATTTTGATAAAATAGTTTTCAGTAGATGCTTAGTTGATCCAATAATTTAATTTTAGACATGTCTATTTTTCATAAATAGTAATATTTTTCGTCATTTGAAGCTGGAAATTGCGTTAGCAATTCCAGCTTCAAATGACGAAAAATACAATTGAAGCAATTCAGCAGGACAAGGGTTAATATCGACCAGAGTAAAATAAGCAATTTGAGCAATTAGCAATTGATGGGTTTTCGGAAAAACAAAAATGTTGAAAACGCCCTAAACCTCAGCTCCTTCTCGGGCTGTATTACCCTCACAGCGCTGGGATCGACTTTAGACGTCAGAAACTGACGCCTATTGACGTCAGATTCTGATGTCTAAAGTCGATCCCCGCACTGTAAGAGGAAACTATGTATAATGGCCGTAGACCCATGCCATAGGTATTCAAATGAATCGAAAAGAGCTAACTAAGACATTTATGATGATTTCAAATTTGAAAAAAATATGAAGATTTCAGCGCTTTAAGGGTTAATCATATGAGATGCTGCTCGCGAAATGCGATCCATCGGGGGTACACATGCCACGCACAGATATCATGGATGCAGAGTATACAATTACTCCAGCCTGTGGAATAATTGATCAGTCCGGGCGCGTATGACAGGTACACGAGGCTCCATAATCCATCCTGGACCGATGCGGGGAGGGGGACGCCCGCATTAGGCTATTCTGCCGCGCAAAGCCAAAAGGCAGTATCTGCTTACTTTACAAGTAAGCAGATACCGCCTTTTTGGCTTTGCAGAGCGGTATTAATGTAGCCTGTTAAAGCACAAGGCCGCGACGACGGGTCAGCATTAAAACAACGTCGGCTGAATGTCTGTCAACACGCACACGCGTATTTATATGCGGTGCACATTAAGTTACTAATTAATTGTCGCGTTGGCGCGATGGGCATTTGATGGCAAACGCAAAAACAGACCGAGACGAACGCGAGCGCGAGAACAAATATGCAGGAAACGACATCACGCCATCTTCATCTATCCAGTTGTCTGCTACCGGCAGACTGGTAGTCTGACGGTCTGACCTGACTGGGCAGGGTGCATCACGCAGACAGAGCTCTCATTACAATTTTTTTTATTTTGGTACTATAGTATTTTGCTGAATAAAATATATAATAAAAGACCTCATATTGATCTAGTTTAGTTGTTTTATTCAATTATAAAATTAATAAAATTTCTACTTCTGTAAAATTTGATTGCAGCCCTTCTCAAACATTTGCAAAAATCTAGGATGTACACTGTAAAAACAATGTTTAGAATGGAAGCACTTTTCTAAACACTTTATTTGCCCCCATGTAAAGTACGCGGCTATGCTAAACATGTATAGCATTTAAACAGCTAAGCCCCAGAACGTTTATATACATGTTTAGGTTGAAACATGTGTGGCATTAAAACATGTTCTGAGCCTGAACATGTTTAGCCAAGACGCGTATTAACAATTTAAACATGTTTGAGTGAAACCTGTTTAGCAATAGCACGTGTTCTTTGGCTAAACATGTTTAACCTGCATGTGTTGCATTCTGACATGTTTAGGTTATATTTTAAATGTTTAGATATTGACATGTACTAAATTTAAACATGTTCTTTGGTTGAGCATGCTTGGCCTAGACGCGTCCCATCCAAACATGTTCAGGTTATATTTTACATGTTTAAATATTGCCATTTACAAAATTTAAACATGTTTCTACCTGTATTTACATGTGTTGAGCAAAAAAGTCTGAAATTCGAAAACTGCTTTGCTGTAGGATGGCATGTATTATAGGTTGTTGGAAAAAAAACACTGTATAGCACAAATAATCTTGGATCTGTTTATTAAAGCAAAAAGAAAAATTGTTTCAACAGAAACAATCTGCCAAATAGGCAGAGTTGAAAATCTATTCTTCAGCAAGAAACTGATTTTGATATTTTCAATTTTCTTCTCCACCTGCAGCTTCAGCCCATGCACCAGTATCAGGCCGTCTTGGTATAGAGCTTTATAGGCCTACACACTTTACGAGATCACAATAAGTCTTGGAAATGTACGTTTCTTTGTAATGGCTATAATGTTGTCTCCCTGCAAAATACATCAAATTCATGTGATATAATCTGATAATTTACAGATACTGCTGGAAAATGGGTTATACTAAGGCAATGAAAAGTAAAATGTGTAGTCTGAGTTGATTTGAAGTTATTATTTTAGTTTTTAAAAGCCTGATTAGATCAAATTATGATGAGATCCCGATTAATTATGATTTTGGGTATAGACTCACTGCTGACTGTCAAGCGCGTGTTAGCACATCTCACACATTGGCATTAGCATTAAGCAAGGACAATCTACTTAGTCTAGACGAACGTTAGTAGACTAATACTAGTCTAATTAAAATGAATTCTTAAGCACAAAACTCTGGAACGGCAGCTAAACACGTTGCTTGAAGTTGATGCCTTATCGCCCACTGTTTTTGTAATCTACTCTAAAAACGTCTTACAACAATAAACTGGGATGGAAAATTAATCTTATAAACTATCATATAGATGCACCACAAAACAAACATTGTACACAGCAGCATAATATTTATAATTTAAAGCTGGATGAATGCAGATTTATATACTAGAGTTAGGCCCTACCAATTTGATTTCCTCCCTCTTCTGCTGGGTTTTTTTCGCCACACCAGGCGGCGTTCGTCAGTGTTTCTGTCATTCACCAGATGGCGCTCATTTTTTAGACACGTCTAATTACAACACGTTTGCAATTTAAACGGCAGCGGGAGATCTTAGTATTAAATTTCTAATCGTGTGTGATTTCAACATGTTTATACATCGTGTTGTTTATAATTTAAACATAATTATAATCATGTTTTGTTGAAAACACGTTTCCGAGCCATTTAAATCACAAGCACTGTTTTTACAGTGTACTCTCTCCACAGCCGCAGCAGTGTGAATCCCCACAATTCAAAAGAATAAGCAATTTCGTTTTAGCGTCAATCAATTCTTATGCAATACTTTGAAGATAAATAAGGAAATAATAAATCGAATCACTATAAACTATCATCTAGTGATAGTCTTCCTCACTTCCAGAATACAACAGTTTTATTATGTCTCCCCTCTATAGAGGTGGAGATATATTGCTTTTGTTTTGTGTCTGTGCGTTCTCTCCGTCTATCATGCAGGCAGTTAAACACGAGAGGTTAACCCAATGCCTGGCGTATCCACACACACCAGGCGGGCATAGTCTACGGCAACTCAGCAGTCCCAGCAGAAGAATGCAAGACATTGGGGTGACTGCGGGCCAATGTCGATCCAACGCTTCCAGCGTTGGGCCGGCATTGAACCGCCGCCTCTACGCGGACACAGTGGCAACATACCAACCATCATACTCTGCCATCAGCTTGCACACCTGCACAATCACACTATACAGCATGTAAACAATACACGCCAAGACGGCAACACAACAGGCACCTTGAATTAACACTCTGACACCCAAATCAAAAGAAACACAAATAACAACATGACATACACTATACCGGTGCTCAACTTATGATAACCCTCAGGTTGTCAGAGCGCTGGTTAGGGTATTTTAATACCCTGGTGGCTTTGAAAAGAATTCTAAAACAGCGCAAGTAACTTGATTCCACAATCAAGCTAATCCGCTGCTATTTCCAATCTTTATTATTCCAACTCTACCGTACAGTTTTCGGAACTCTGGCAATCAAATCAATTCAAATATCTTCATGGCTCTCTTGGCTTCTACCTGGCGGGCTAGTGTATGTGACTGGCAACGGATTGGTAAGTGCATCAACACCAGGGTTCAATTCAGATCAAATTAGATCGTATTAGATCAACCATTGAGCAATGAAGCATGGAATGAGTACCGTCCTCTAGCAATTACTGCAACAGTCGACATTTCTAATGTCGCGCTGTATAAGCCAGTAGCAGGGTAGATTTAACCAACCATGCACACAGCTCAATGCAAAAAATTTGAAATTGATAATTTTTTCAACAGACGGGCCACTAGCCCTTTAATTTCAAGCGATTCTTAGACATTCATAATCATATGGAAGTCTAATTAAGCTGCAAAATTCATTTCAACTGCTTTTCATATTCAGAGAATAAAATTATAGTTCGAGATGGAGATCAGAGATACGAGGATAGCAAATGGCTTATTTCAACACCTCTTTCTTTAAACGACCCTTGGAATCCCAAGGTCATCAAATTCAATTTCAGCTTTCCAGGTTCCAGTCCTCCTTTCCACCCAGACATTTTGTATACAGAAGGAATTGGTAGGCTAAAAAGGGCTCACTAACAAGAGATCCTAATGCCATTATCTCACTCTCAGCACCCTTCGGGTGCTAGGGTTCTACACAAAAAATGCCTGGCTATTGGCCCACCGTCTACGACGCTGAGCCAACATTAGCCCAGTATTGAGTTACAGTGCTTATTTGACGTCACGCTGAATGTGGGCCAGCGTCACAGGCGGCGGGCCAACATTAACCCAGCTTTTGTTCAAAGCATCGTGCCGGTATTACAGCCAGCATGAAGTTGGCCTACTGACTACAGTTGAATGGATACTAGCCAGCACCGGCGATGCTGGCCCAACATTTAACAGACATTCTGTCGGCTTGCGCTGCCAGACCTGCAGCCCAGCAAACATGAGGCGTTGAACCAGTGCTGGTTTTATGCTGGACCAGCATCGCCCAACTGATTGAGCCTAAAGACGATTTAGTTACTGTAGATCATCTTCCCGGCAGCAAATCTTGACACAGCGAGGCCTCAGGAGTAGCGAGCCTTGCGGGGGAAGATGCTGTAGATATAAAAAACGGGTTCCACCACATCAAAATACATAGTCTCTACCTGTCTACTGTCCAGAGGAGCCATTTAGTAACATTAATTACAAAAGCCATTGACACAACATCTAATAGCTATCAACCTTTATGATTGCGTTGCCGGACGGGAGACATAACCAAGTTTTTTTTACACAAAAACTAGACTCTTCTAGTTTTTAAATATATTACCATGTATAATTTCCACCTCGATAATAACCATGCATGTCTGCAAATCTAATCTACTCTCTGCTGTATGAAGCAGAATCACCAGCATAATAACTACATAATTTAACCCTTTCAGGGCGGGGGCTGTCTTTGTACGTCCGATTCTGATCGATCCCCGCATTGAAATAATTAAAATATTTACATCGGTACTTAACATTACAGGTATTCAAATGAACCAGAAAGAGTTACCTAAGACATGTATGATAATTTCAAATTAAAAAAACCTTTAGTCTCCATGGCTTGAACAAAAATATTTCAGCGCTGTAAGGGTTAGGAACGTCAATCGTTGTCCCTTCGCTTCCACGCTCTGTCATATTTCTCTCATTAACCCCTCCAGCGCGTGAAAGACGGTCACCGCACTTCTATCAAATTTTCGATTTATCACCTTATATTGAGAATCATCTGTGTCATTAACCCTTTAACCGCCGGTGTCGCATATATTCGGGTTTTCAGTTTTTATTAGCACATTAAGTACCACCTTTTAAACGTGTTAAATATCTGACATCAATTAGCAATATTTGAAAACAGTTTACCTCCATTTTGTCAAATCTGAATAATTTTCACTCACTTGAAGTTGTGAATCGCGTCAGCGAGACACAATTTCAAGTGTGTGAAAATTCAGATTGAATAATTTGGCGGTTAAAGGGTTAATTGACACACAATTAATCTCCAATGGTAGAAATCATTGATGTATATACAACGACATAATATTATAGTATGGTATCAATAATAATGAAAGAAGTTTGCCAATAAATCCGGATACCCAGGAATATCTGATCCTCGCAAACCGTTTCAATCTTATAGAAAATATTTCAAGAACAGCCTCAGCCAATGTTCTGTTATTTTTTTTGTGTATTATGGCTTTATGTAGTATGACTTTCGTTCAGTGCAGCATATCACACATACCATGTTGTCTATGTGTCAGGCAGCGATTATCTTGTATTTGTTTTTTATTATAAAATAAGCATTGTGTCGCTTTATTATTATTGTCAATAAAATATATTTACACTAAATACGGCCAGTTCCTGTCAATAATCTATTTCACATCTGAAATAGAGCATCTTTATTTTCAACATGTCACACTGATCAAGTTTATTATTTCATAACTTAATATAATTTACAATATAGCATTATTATATTGGATTTTTCATAATATCCCTTTATTTTTGATACATAAATACAGTTCATGATGATGGAAATATAGTACAAATGGTAATAGAAAATGGTGATTTCATTTATGACGCCTGTCGAAAATACGTGATTGGGGTTAAAAGTTTTATTATTAAGCCAAGGTTAGGCTAACGTTGGCCTACCGTCTACGACGCTGGCCCAACATCGAATCAATATTGGGTCAGGGTCTCGCGATCACTGGGAATATCTATAGTTTTACGGTTTCACTCACTTTCACAGTTTTTACGCTTTCACTCACGCTCACGGTTTGTACGCTTTCGCTCACGTTCACCAGTTCACGGTTTGTACGCATTCACTCAAGTTCACAGCTCGTACGCTTTCACTCACGTTCACGGTTCGTACGCTTTCACTCACGTTCACGGTTTGTACGCATTCACACACGATCACGGTTTGTACGCATTCACACACGTTCACAGTTTGTACGTTTTACTCACGTTCACGGTTTGTATGCTTTCACTCACGTTCACGGTTTGTATGTTTTTCACTCACGTTTATGGTTTGTACGCTTTCACTCACGTTCATGGTTTGTACGCTTTCACACACGTTCACGGTTTGTACGCTTTCACTCACGTTCATGGTTTCCACACTTTCACTCACGTTCACGTTTGCACGTTTTCACTCACGTTCACGGTTTGTATGCTTTCACTCACGTTCACGTTTGCACGTTTTCACTCGCGTTCATGGTTTGTACGCTTTCACTCACGTTCATTGTTTTCACACTTTCACTCACGTTCACGTTTGCACGTTTTCACTGGCGTTCATGTTTTGTACGCTTTCACTCATGTTCATGGTTTTACACTTTCACTCACGTTCACGTTTGCACGTTTTCACTCGCATTCATGGTTTGTACGCTTTCACTCAAGTTCATTGTTTTGACACTTTCACTCACGTTCACGTTTGCACGTTTTCACTCGCGTTCATGGTTTGTACGCTTTCACTCATGTTCATGGTTTGGACGCTTTCACTCACGTTCACGTTTGCACGTTTTCACTCGCGTTCATGGTTTGTACGCTTTCACTCACGTTCATGGTTTTCACACTTTCACTCACGTTCACGTTTGCACGTTTTCACTCGCGTTCACGGTTTGTACGTTTTCACTCACGTTCACGTTTGCACGTTTTCACTCACGTTCACGGTTTGTATGCTCACGGTTTCAAGGCATTTTCAAACCAAATAAAATACCATTGAATTTTATAACGTTTACCCAATGCAATGCTGGTTTAATGTTAGGCCGACGTCGTAAAATATTTTGTGGCTAATGTTCTGTTTATCAAATAATATAAATTAGAAGATAGAATTATGTTTTGTCACCCGAAGCTGGAAATTGCGTAGCAAACATTTAGGATAACCCTTAAAACGCTGAAATATTTTTGTGTAAACCATGGATACCAATTTGAAATCAACATAAATGTCATATTTAGCTCTTTTCGCTTCATTAGAATACCTATATGTTATGGGTCTACGTCCATTGTAAATATCTTTGCTCTTATAGTGTCGGGATCGACTTTAGACGTCAGAAAGTCGGCCCTGAGCTGTAATTGTTAATTATAAAATCAATAATTTCTACCCTTGGTATTTAACTGCTCCTAGAGTAATTACCTACATCTCTATATAAAATGACTAACATAACGCTCTATGGTGATGTGTGGACAGAGTTTGACAAAAACCTTCTTATACATTTGGACGGCTACAGGTAAGTCTTGTGGAATGAATCAACAATTATTTCAGTTGTTTAATAAAATAAGTAACTCTAGTACTCCTGGCCCTGCCATATAAAGAGTGTGACTTTGGATTAATGATTTTGGGTCATCTGGCTATAAAATGAACCAGGGTAGAATTGTAAAAGGTTAGATTAAAAGTCACAGGAAACAAAAATGGCCGCCAAACACACTTGGAAAATCTATGATTGATCATAAAAAATGAATAGAAGATTCATATTGGTGCCTGTAGGCCTACCTAGGTTTTAAGACATGAGGAATTCGAGAATGATATAAATTAAAAATTTTTTTAAAGCAATGTAACAATATGCAAAAATTTAGGATGACCGCCACGTACACTGACATGCAGATTCCATGTGTGCTCATATATTTTAAAACATCACCTGGAATATTGTGTGTCTACATCTAGACTTTTAGGTAGAAGGAATACAAAAAATAAAATACTTCAAGACAATACAATGTATAGAAATCCAATATGCCGCCATGCTAACATGAAATATAAATATATTTATTCTAATCACTTTTTAAAACGCTCACCTACAATATTCACTCGATGTCTATACCTGGGTTTTTAGGTATGATCAATTTAAAAAATAATCAAATCAAAAACTTAAATGCAATACAAAGTGCAGAAATCGAAGATGGGCACCATAACTTAAAAAATGCACATAGAAGTATCATTTTTATATCTACACCTAGGCTTTTATGTTAGAGTAATTCGAAAAAAACAAAGACTGCAGAACAATACAAGGTTTTTATATCATTAACGGAATTTGCAGCAACCCAAGTCTGGATGATCATCACCACCATCTGATCTAAATCCACCAAATGTATTTATTAGCATTTGAAAATATACGCTCATAAGATCTCATTATTGTTTTATAAAGTTAAAATTGTATTAATTTAAATTAATTTGAGAGTAAATTTAACACATTTAACTAACCATTCAGTCCAAAATTGTAATAATAAAAATACATTCATAACGCAAGAATAATAAGAAGGTGTTTAAGTATTTTTATCATTCTAGATGACTATGACTTGAAACTGAATAAACAAATATGACTTGTATCCTCTACACATTCATATATTAAAAATAACATGAGAAAAAGTAGAACATTTGACACAGAATAATTAACATGTTAGTATCTGCTTCTGATAATAAATAATTGTGCATTATGAAAAACACTTTTGGTACATGCATTTGTTGCAATAATAGCAACTGACTAATAAAATACAAACAATTATACTTCAGACAGACTAAAAATATTTTCCATGTGTGTGCGAACATCGCTTGGCCATTCACACACGTATCACCCAATGTCAAACCAAGGACATTTGAAGGTTGAGCGAGTCTTAGATCCGGTCAAAAATATATCGTGCAATTATGATATAGAATGTAGTTTAAAATCATATGCTTTAGAAAAGTGAACGACTATCAGCAGGGTGCCATATAGCAAGAAGGGATTATAACGCTATGATTCTACCTAATAAGGGCCTAACCACCAACACTAAAATTGATTCAAAAATCATATTTGTTGATGTGGCCCATACTAGGCCTGTCATCACAAAATAAAAGCCATTCTCTAGTTTGCGTTACTATTCCAAGCAAATGCTGGACGGAAGTGTGAATTCAAGGTCATGATGTCAAGGTCAAAGGTCAAATCAATCGTCGAAAAATAACATTTCATGCTCAATGACCATACAATTGATTTAAATCAGTTACAATGCACACTTTGAAAAACCCTATGATCACATAATCTAAGGAATATAGTATTATGGTAGTATGTGATATACATCTAACCCCAAGGCCAAAATAAAGGTCGTTCAGTGTCGTTATAATGTCAAATCTTAACGTATGTTTATATCATTAACTATGCTAAATTATGCTAATTAAATAGATCTGCAGGATTAGAAAATCAATTAAAATTAATCCCAATGGTTGGAAAATAGGGGGTATATACACAAAAACAATTTTGTAAATTATTTTGTCCAAAAGTCGCAACATTTTGTAGAATTTTATCCATAATTATGTAATTTATGGTAATTTATGCTAATTAAATATATCTGTAATTAAATATATCTTCAATATGATCCGAAATTAATTTCATGGAGTTTGAAAAGTGATAACTTTACTTTTTAGAGCTACTTTTACAGAATTTATGCTGATTACATTAGTCTGTGGTATTTAAAGTTACCTATTATTGTTTCCTTAGTTATTGTTAATTAACTATGCTAATTTGTGCTAATTAGGCTGATATCGACACCTATGTTTGTAGTGATAATGAGGGAAATCATATACAGGAGACATCTAGTTGAATTTTAAAAGTGCTGTTTGTTATTATCCTTAAATATCATTAATAATCGTACCATTTATCATTAGGCATTTATTATTGAATGTTAGATGACCAAAATTTTATCGGGTCTTCAGCAATGCAATGATTGAATGAGTGAGTGAATGAATAAATTAATGAATGAGAATGAATGGAGTCTTAGGTCACCTTTGTGCACATATAGACTAAACTGGATCAGTAGGACCTCCTCAGTAGGATGGCGAGATGAATTAAATGACGCTCTCCTCCAAACACAGGATTAGATGGCTTTCCACAATAATGTTAATAATCAGTTGGACAAAGCATAGCCTCCTTGGTTGGACGGAATATAGTCAGGCCAGTCTGTTGAGTGACAAGAATGCCATCTGTTGAGTGAAAAAAATGCCATCTGGTGAGTGACAAGAATGTCGTATCCGTAAACAGTATAAAGGAACAAAACAGGACCGTAGCCAAATATTGGTGCAAGGGGGATACAAATTTAAATGGCTTGAAATGGTGCACACTGTATGGTAGTATCTATATCATCGAAGAGCATTTTTTCCTATTTTTCACCATTATTATAAATTTTATGTATCATATTTGAGTAATGGCAGTAATACAATTAATTAATTAGCTAATTAACAATGTGGTTTATGTCACTGTTGTGGACATACACAGGCCAAACTGGACTAGGAGAACATACTGAGGATGGCTGGACGACTAAAGCAGATGACACTGCCCCCCAAACACAGGATTTGAATCTTAGTTGTCGGAGATGACTAATTTTTTATCCCAAATGGCAAGTGTTTCCCATACCACAATATGGAATATCTATGAGAGGATTAGGATAATACGCTTTGTCAACCCTAAAAGCGCCTAATTATATAGTTTAAATGTTACCCCCTTGAAGTTGTGTCTCGCTATCGCGACCCACGCCTTCAATTGGGTGAAAGTTACATATATACATGTACATTGTATTTGTACAATTTGAATAAAACTATATGCCCTTTTTTCGCCATTTCAATGCCCATTTCTCTTGCAATTTTTTTTGCAAGAAAAATAGAAAGATTAAAAATACCGTGCAAGCACTCGAACACCCTATGGCTGATGCAGTGACTCAAAATGACCACAAATCTGACACAACTGCTGTCAGTACGGTATGCCAATAACAGCAGACCAATGATACAATCAAGATGGCTGCTATAGCCTCGTTTTGGATCGAACATTAAAACGGGCATTGCCAATAGACTCACACACCCTGGCAATCTATATATGCCATGCTTCAAAGAATTTAATTGAAAATAAGGTAAATTTACATTTAAAAAAATGGAGAGATCCAACAATTATTGCGTTAACAAGAAATTTTAAAATAAAGAGACACAATCAGGCTAAAATTAAAAAAATGGGTATTTTCAGTTTTGGCTTCCAAATATAGCCATAAGATGTGATTATGTCCATAGAATAGAATTGCGTAACTTGTTAAAATTTTGTGCTGTGCATTTACCAGTTAAGCGAGAAATAAGGACAAAATTTATTTTCGGACATGCATGTCCAATATAAGAAATACGTGGATAACTGATAAATAGGGATTTCGGTACACTTGCTACGTTGCTACAGCAACCCAAAATTTAAAAGACTTCCGCAATTCTAGTCTATGGACATGCTCACATCTTATATTAAGAAGCAAAATATAATTATATGCTTTTTTTATGATATTAGCCTGATTGTGTCGCTTTAATGAAACCATGATGGACGCCATGCTCCGAAGACCTATACGGGCCTATACCAGGTTTCAGAGAAATTCAATAGACAAAATAAGTAAAAAACAATTTAGCGGCCATTTTGATTTTCGGTGGAAAGATGAAAATCTAATCATGTCAACTCCATACTCATGGGTAACTTCACATAAAAAATTGGAGAGATCCAATAAATTATTTTTCAAGTTATTTCGTTAACAAGATTTTTTTCAATCTTTGACATTGACTTTTACTTTTGACCTTGGGATAAAAAAATACCGGAGGGGTTGTATGTTTGTATAAATTATGAATTCATTCTGTTGGACCATGTTGGCGTAGTAGCAGAAGGAGACGGAGAAGGGGACGACAATACTATAACCCTTCGTGCCCAACGGACAGAGGGGTAAATACGGCTATGGAGACAATTAGCACTTTAAGTGTTAAAATTACTTCGAATCACCTGAATATCTGTAGTCCGGGTGATTTACACTCATATGTATTACACTGCATGGTGACAAATATATTATCATTGTACACATGTGACTATAAATAAAATACACTACTACTACTGTCTATAATGCGAAGGGAATAATACCCTAGGCCTAGACATGCCCAGAACCCCTTATCGGGCGACTGAAGGAAAAACTCTCTCAACAACCCACCTTGCCCTATCATTCCACCCTCACATCATCGTCTGCACATCATTCATTTCATCAACAGTCTACACTAGCTTTGAACTTATTACAATGTCACTTAATTGACCATTAGTCATGTTAGTGCCGAAAAGTGACGTAAATCAATATTTTACCACTACTACTTCTACAATCAACATCAAGCACACATGGTAGGCCTATATATGCAGCTGCATGGCAATGTTGTAATAATAGCATAGGCCTAATAGACCCACGTGATGTTCAGAATATATCATGGGCGGATCCAGAGGGGGGGGAGCGCCCATTTTCACTAAATTCTTTTAAAAATCCCCTGAATCGGCCAAAAATCATCGAAGAAAATCTTGACGGCAGTAATACGAGGCGAGCCTCTGTTATATGTGCCCAGAAGCGGGCGCAGGTGGGTGGAGATGATTGCCCTCTGGTGAACCGCAGCTGAATCAGTGGCATCCAATCCATTCCGTGGCGGCACTTCATCATGTTCATCACATGGCAGACTCTCTGCCGACTGGTCATATCCAACTGAACGACGTACTTCAGCTGATGGTCAGCGATAGTCATCAGCGCAGCGTTGGCTCAAAGCTGGGCCAGCGTCAGAGACGCTGGCCCAGCTTTGAGCCAACGTTGGGCGATTGATTGATTGCTCCTGGGATTCTGCATTGCCGACGATGTATGGTGCTCGCGTCCGCGGCAATGCTTTGCCGTCGAAGACCAAGGACACAGCCATGGTAGTTCATGATAAATAATCTTACGAGGAATTCGACCGCTAGTGTTTTTTATTTTGTTATTACCGACATAGCGAAAATAATGATAAAAAGTACTCTAAAGCTGAGCTTTAATCAGTAGTATAACAGGGTGAATTTGCCCATGAGCATAGGGTAGATCAACTTTGCAACATACATTATTATTTTAGAACTTCGAAAACATATTTTAATGTTAACAGCTCGACCCGTGGTGTTTTTGGCAGCCATTTTTGATTCACGTCGAGCAAAAGTAGTGATAAGCGAAAAATATACAGAAACAAACAAACCCATTTCTCACATAATTAAAACACCAGGAATCGACTGAAAGCATGTCAGTTTGATTATTCATGTAGCTACCTACTAGTCAACCCATAAAACTGAAAAAATACTGAATATTTTATTATTATTACAATATCTCACGCATTATGTAGGGCCTACCATGAACCCTAATGGCTCCTCTCTAATGAGTAACTGATGTTGGTAGTCATTCCAACTGCCAATAATTTATCTTAGCAAGTTTGTTTTTTCGTGTTAATATAAAATAGGTAATACCTCGTTTAACCATTTGACTTCCAGGCCGGAGTGCATGCCAGGATCCAGATATACTGGTGTAGGAGTTCTATTTTTCGTCATTTGAAGCTGGAATTGCTAACGCAATTTCCAGCTTCAAATGACGAAAAATACATAAATGTCGTATATATTTGACGAAAATTTGTGTCATTTTATGGTTACGTTCATTGACGAATGACGACGGAAATTTCCGTCATGTATGGTAGTGAAAAGGTTAAGGTAGTTTTTTTTCCACCTGTATGAAAAGCAAAACACCACATAATAACGCTATTAAACCCTTGTGCTGCTGAATTGTTTGTTTCTATTTTTCATTCGTTTGAAGCTGGAATTCATAACACAATTTCCAGCTTCAACACTGTTCAAATGACGCAAAATATTTATGAGAAAGAGATACTTCCAAGATTTATTTATTAGATAACTAAGCATCAACCAAACACTGATTTATCAATTTGTGTGACGTTTTTTTAGGCCTTGATATTTCCAAAACATAAAATGAGATGTTGACAGCAAATAGAGACGAACTTTATATTTTGACCGCCTATATGTGGGTACCTCCAAACGTGTAAACAATTGTGGGGTAAGATTACGTAAGCGTCTGTCGTTGATGTTCTGCTTACCAATCAGCACATGCGATATACCATATAACAGATAATAACCCTTGTCCTGCTATGGCCGGATATATACGGGGTTAAGGATGTTTTAGATCAATAAAAATATCACTTAATTTTTATAAAATAGTTTTTAGTAGATGCTTAATTGATCCAATAATTTAATTTTAGACATGTCTATTTTTGATAAATGGTAATATTTTTCGTCATTTGAAGCTGGAAATTGCGTTAGGAATTCCAGCTTCAAATGACGAAAAATACAATTGAAGCAATTATGCAGGACAAGGGTTAAATTTCCGTTATAATAATACACCACATTGCAGTAGAGCAAGTAGTCGTTTCTCCACATACATAAGCATGATTTTTGTTATAAAATAATCAAATTGAACTACAAAACAAGCTAGTCAACATAGTCGAAGGAAACGACATAATAAAACGTCATCATTGGATATATCCATATCTGGCCATGTTTTCTGAACCCAGATATGTGTGTGCTTAAAAAAGCGTGTTATTTATATTTATAAATGTCGTACATATTTTTAAATGAAAAAATATTGCAGCTTTTCATGAAAATATGTCAATTTAGCCTGGGCTGAAATCTGAAACACGGAACTTTGCTCTGCATTTAGTGTAGGCCTATACTTTCTTATCCAGTTGTATTTACATATTATGTGTGTGCTGAATTTGTCAGATAACATTCTATACTTGGTGACCTTAACCTTCAAATTATAAAAACACAAAATGACCACTAAAATGCTAAGAAAATCCTGTATTTTGGTACATTTATAAAACCTGTACAAAACAGTTATTTCATATCGGTAAAACTGACAATCAAGGGAGAGGACGGGGATTTATGTTTATATCCGTATATCCTTAACCCTTTAACCGCCAAATTATTCAACTTGAATTTTCACCCACTTGAAGTTGTGTCTCGCTGACGCGATCCACAACTTCAAGTGAGTGAAAAAATTTTCAGATTTGAAAAAATGGAGGTCAACTGTTTTCAAATATTGCTGATTGATGTCATATTTTATCTTTAACATGTTTAAAAGGTAGTACCTAATGTGCTAATAAAAAATAAAAACCCGAATATATGCAACACCGGGGTTAAAGGGTTAATCTAAAGATAGCGAAAGGCAACGAAAAAGCCCGAAACAAGCATCGCGCAAGCACAACACCAACACATCACTTATGGAGAAAGGAGGGGGAGGAACACTTTTTATAATATAAAAGTGAGAAAGACAAATAAATAAAAAGAGTTAACGTCAGATAAAAATACATAACATATGCGAGTCGGCGACCATCTGAAAAGAAACTGCCAAAAGAAACAAATACCAGCCTAAAGCCACATAATCTGGATACAATCATAAAAAAATCGATCATTTTATTTTGACCTCTTAATATGACCACATGACCTATGGACCACATGTCCATAGGCTAGAATTGTGTAAGTTTTTGAATTTCTGTGTTGCTCATTTACCAGCTAAGCAAGATATAAGCAGACTATGTAACACTCACCTATTTTAGAATATAAATATGACCTTAATAGGGCTTATGCTGGAGAAGAGGGCATATAAAATAAATTGTGTCTTCCATGAAATTATTCAAAAACTAAAGTGAGCTAACATCTAGAAACCATGACTCTCTGGTAGTTGCTAACTCATATGTCAACTATGAGTTTACTACACGCCATGCACCTCATCTTAGAGGTAAACAATGTCCTAAATGCACTGGAATCAAAACCACACGTGATATGACCCATCCCATTTGCAGGATGCAGATAAATATACTGAAGTCATGAGAAATAGGGGGGAATCGCCTTACACGAACTGCACCTATTTGAGACTTTAAGAATTATGCCATAAACAAAGGCCTAAAATAATCTCAATAGAAAGCAATCGCAACCACACGTGACACGATACATCCATTTAAAGGAAATAAAACAATATACTAAAGTCATGAGGAATATGGGAAAATTCCCTTATATGCACTGCACCCATCCTGACTTTGAGTATTATGCCATAAACAAAAAGCCCAAATTCACTAGTCCATGCATGGAGTGCCTGACTCCCAAGTTCCACTCTCTGTGTAGACCGACACCTACAACTTCTATGAAAGAACCATTTTATTGGAAATTCATACAACAACTATTTTTCATGTATAAAAACAATTTGTATGATATAGAAGTGGTAAAAACTAAGGAGTTAACGTCAGATAAAAATACATAACGTATGTGCGTCGGGACAATCTGAAAAGGAGCTGCCTCCTGTTGACCTAACTGATCATTTCTAACACAAAAGTAAAATTTCTGTTAGGTAATCAACAATAATTATAACGTACTAATACACAATACAATTACAGTTGCTTTGTTGCTTGAAGCTCCATAAAATGAATCATGTGCTTACACAAGATTCTGTATATATGCCAT
Organism: Flabesymbios commensalis; assembly: GCA_964017125.1. Classification (NCBI taxonomy): domain Eukaryota; kingdom Metazoa; phylum Annelida; class Polychaeta; order Terebellida; family Flabelligeridae; genus Flabesymbios; species Flabesymbios commensalis. The sequence goes on along the minus strand of OZ024906.1, from coordinate 76,545,884 downwards.
GTGCAAATATGTACACCACACAGTTTCAAGCAAATACACATCTGGGTTTAGAAAACATAGGTCAAATATATATAATTATGACCAATAATTATGTTTTATTTAGTCGTTTCCATTGACCATGTTGACTGGTTTGTTTTTGGTTATTTTGCAATAAAAAATGTTTCAACGCATGTGTAGCAGATAACGCTACTGTTTGATCGACTGCATCCTGCAATACATCAGTAGAGCGGAAATTCAGTTTTTTTATATGGTATATTGCAAATTTAAATTGTTTAACTGGAACAACAACGACAGACGTTTCCGTAACCCTACCCTCTAAGTTTAGACAGGTTTTGGGGAGCCTCCATATACGCGGTCAAAATATAAAGTTCATCCCTTTTTTTACTTAATTCATATTTTTGACATATCAAGGGCTAAAAAAATTAGAGTGGGTAAGTAGTGGGGGGGGGGGGTGCACGTATGGTGTTTGTAGCCCATGGCATATTATAAACAATATGAAAACAAGCTAAATTAGGTCAGGTGTAATATCCACCTATGCGTGGCTTCCACACAATTCAAGATGGTCATCAAGATTGTCGTTAACTCACGTTATTGTCTTTACATTTCACCTATGAAACAAGGGGGGCTTCTATCTGGATTATTTTCATGCTCATAGTGTGACAAGTGGCGTTATGTAGCTGAAGTCTAATAATGCAAGGCATGCTGTACATAATAATGGATACATATCGTAGGATATATATATATCTACCTATCTTAATCAATATGTCAAACATTGACATTATTACGTCAGGATATGACTAATGACAAGATATAGTATTGCAATACACGTCCAAGACATTTAAATCTTAGGGTGTGGTATTATGATGTCAGAAATAGGGGATGTTCGGGAAATTGACGGGATGTTCCACTGGCCCTTTGCTGGTCCTATGTCAGCAAATGATCAGTAAATGAGGGATTCTATAATTTTAGGCACCAGTTATGATATTTTCCTTGAAATATGAGATTGTCTGAATATTGTCAAAAATTTAAACACATGTCAACTTAGCTTTGTTTATTGACATGGCGTTGTCAGCAGAGCTTAATTTCAATTTTAAATGCTTATTTTTATCAATTTAAATTTTTCTTACCGTTATGGAGAGACTAATTTGCCGTTATGGAGAGACCAATTTATGTTACGGAGTAATCTTCAAACTTAAATTTCTCAGTGACCCTTCTACAAAAGTATACCATATTTAACAAGTAGTTGAACATGGCTATCATAATGTTGATCATTTAATTTAGAAAAAATAACTTTATGACAATAACCCTTAAATTATGAAATAAGAATTACTCTCCGTTACGATTATTGTCGTTATGGAGAGTAATAATAACGAACATTGTCTCTACATAACGACAATTATTTCTGTTATGGAGTGACAATAAACAAATACTAAATATCGATGCTAACACAATTTAAAAGACAAAAAGAAAAGTTACTATTTCAACAAGTGTCACTTGTTGGTTAAAATACCAAATTCATAAAGGTTTATAGCTATTTTTAAATGAGTAAAAGGGTAATTTGTGTCTACTTTTTCTCTCTATAACGTTTTTATTTTTGTTATGGAGAGACAGAAAATACGGAGAGACGTTTTTTTTACTAAATCATGCATAGCATCTATGTATTATGCTATAGTATGATTATTTTTGTTTTTTTCAAATGAGGTTAAAGTAGGCTTGGAGGTTGTAGGGTGCCTAAAAGTTTAATTGCGGTATTTGTGTGTAAAAAATCGCGTTATGGAGAGACGTTGAATTAAAATACTCACCCAAAGACTTGCACAAACCTTACATTATTTCTAAACAAAAACACATTTATTATACATTTTTTTCACGATTCACTGCATGAAGGTCTCGCGCTACTGTTTTGCACCATACAAGCGATATTTTGGTCAGAAAAAGTATAGAAATCACCTGAAAACTATAAGCGTTACGGAGAGTCGCTGCAATGTGGGACAGACATAAATTGCATAAAAAGTGATAAAAAAAAAAAAATTATTTTAAAAAACTTGTTTATAATTTTAAAGATAGTGTTTTGCACTAACATTATATCAGAAACAAGTATAATATATAATACAGGAAGGCTAGAATAAATCGCCTGTTTATGTGGAATCTAGAATGTGGGACAAGGCTTTTTGGCTAAAATTGGCTAAATTTGCATAATATTTCTTTCAAAAAACACATTTATGTTAGCATTTTTTGAGGTGTGATATTGCTATATTGTAAAATAAAGGTCATTCATTGCATTTATGTAATAAAATTACATCAAAATATTTAATAATAAATATTACAAGGTGCGGACAGTGCTGGTGCTTAAAATTATAGAATCCCTCAAATACAATAGCAATGCAGTCCTGATTCTACTAACATAACGTGTGATTTCATTTCTGTACGTTCGCGAATGAAAAACAAGTTTGTTTTTGTATGTTTTATTAGGTGATTTTAGCATGGTAACACGGAATACATACAGTCTGCTCTCTAGATTAGGAGGAATATGTCACCTAGGGGAAAGTGCATTGTTTCTGTCAGGCCGACAGATTAGCAGCAAAATGGTTTATGCAGAAGTGGTGAATAACTATTGTAAGTATGCATACATAATCTGTAAGCCAAAGCTAAATAACAACAACAACAACAACAACAACAACAACAAAAACAACAACAACGATAACAACAACAACAAAAACATCAACAACAACAACAACATTAACACCAATGATAAGAGTAAAATATGTTTATTCAGGGTGAAATTGATATCATTAGTGAAAACCCTGGTTTACATAATTGCCCAGATTGACTAGGCCTCTGTGTATTATATATGTAGAATTGAAAAACTGAAAGTATAATATTGAGGTAGACATAGTCAAAAAAAACATCAATCTGAATTAAATAAAAACAGCTTTTATTTTGTTTAAAAACATTGAAGAAATTGTTATTTTTTAAATATCTGTCAAATTATTCCATATTTTAGCACCAGTACTTACTGTAATGAGTATTTAAGACAAATTCTGGTAGCTTCAAGGTAAAAACAAAGAGAATAGTGTGATCTAGGTATACAGTTTACAATATCTCGAGATAAAGTAGGCCATATGTGCTGAGAATAGAAACTTAAATAAGATAATAATAATTGTTATGGCACAAATGAATAACTTTCTTTCCTTGAACCAACGTTTACCTACCGTATACGCGTGTAGTTTTTAATTCTTTAAGCACGACAAAATCTTAACGCACAGTTATTGGAAATTGTTTGGTCTCAAATTTAACAAAAAATCAAAGAATTAAAATATTTGTAATGGCCGTGGACCCATAACATATAGGTATTAATTCAAATGAAGCGGAAAGAGTTAACTAAGACGTTTATGATGATTTCAAATTAAACACCCATTTGATCTCGATGGTTTGTTCACACATATTTCAGTGTTGTAAGGGTTAACATTACATTTTGAATTCCAATAGACATCAAGCCAGAAACTGTGCATATGTCTGTTATCCTGAGACGTGCCCTGCAGGATGATTTACCTGGTATACCTGACATCAGAAGAGAAGAAGACTTGGTCAATCGTGTTGACTATCTGGCTGCGAGGTGGAACGAATGGTTTGACAACCCAAGTTTTTGCCCATATGTCGCGGAGTCACAGAAGAAAATTGTGAGCAAAACATCAATAGAAAATCTCAATATACATGAGGACGAGACGCTCAAATCAGGTGGTATGGTGTAATTAGGAGGATTCAAATTCTCATCAATAATCAATTTGTTTAGATGTAGAATGATTTTGCTGGGAAATATGGAAGAAGAGTATTTATATATTTATAATATCATTTTAGTTGTTGTGGATAATGAGTTTCGTTTATTTGGTAGTATTTGGAAAATCTAAATTCTGAATGTGAATCGAACTTACTTTTTGAAATCATACGAATAACTTTTTTTGTAGTTTATATATTTAGTTTCTAGTGATATCCCCAAGCAAGTATACCTTAATTTAAATGTGGAAGGATTAGACAATTATATATGGTCGATTGATGTAGTTCATAGTTAAATTTGGATATTATGCTTATGGTTTTAATGATTGTATTTGCTATTTTGGATACAATATTTTCCTAATTTAGCTGCTAGTTTAGTGTGAGTCCCAAGTAGTTATATTTCCTCAGCCGAAAAAGTGGTTGTTGTGGTGTTTAAGATCGGATAAGTTTGCAATCAATGTCGCATAGTCAGACTAAATTATGGGTTTAAAACTGTTGCTAGCTTTTGGAAGTCATTTGTATAAATGATGAACAAAAGCGGACTTCGGCGACTCCCGTTGACAAATTGAAAAAACAAAATATTTAACATTATTTTATTTGAGCACATTTTTGTCTAATTTTTGTTAGGTCTGTTTTGGCACAACCTTGAAAGTCGTAATAATTAAGTTTATTTATTAAAATGTAATGGTTTAAAGTACAGAAAGCTTTAGATAGATCTGCATACACTATTATGGGAGTACCTGTGTTTGCATTTTGGGATGGAGTCAACAACATTCAAAGCGGCTACTTCTGTGGAGTGGTTCTTACGGACACCATACTGCACTAGCATACACTGCATCTTTGGGAAACTTACCCCAAATTTCTTCAGCGACGCTGGACCAGCATCACAGCAACATAGAGTCAATGTCTTTCACTTGCTGGGAGAGAGGGAACGTTTCAAGTTGACCCGGCTATGCAGCGCTGAATGTGTCAATTATTTTTTCAGGTTTGCTTTAGTTTTGCTATGATCATAGACGGTGGACATTTTCTATTTAGAGGTGGTGCCAGATGCATATCTAAGGCAAGTAGATTTATTTCCCACCCAACGATTCCGCCCTACGAAACCAAAAGGCAGTGTCTGATAAAACGTATTAAAACTATAGCTGTGTTTAGCATTTGAAGGTTTAACCCTTTAACCGCCAAATTATTCAATCTGAATTTTTACCCACTTGAAGTTGTGTCTCGCTGACGCGATCCACAACTTCAAGTGAGTGAAAATTATTCTGATTTGGCAAAATGAAGGTAAACTGTTTTCAAATATTGCTGATTGATGTCACATTTTATCTTTTACATGTTTGAAAGGTGGTACTTAATAAAAAATGAAACCCCGAATATATGCGGCGCCGGCGGTTAAAGGGTTAAATGATGTGAGTAGTTACCAGGAATGCATTATCTTACACATAGATAGAATCATATAGTCTAACTATTCATAATCAGCTCTGTGTATTTCAACAGGTTCCCGCATCTCAAACATTACAAAATTATTGAACTCTCTTGTCAAATCATATTAGCATCGGAGAGGTGTCTATTTAAAAATATTAGAACTCACATATATGGGATGATAAGAAAAAGGAAGAATATCTAGAAAATGTAATATCGCTATTTTTCACAGCTAGGCCACATTGCATTTAAAATAAGAAAGACGTCGTTCGAACGCTTGGTATGACATTTAAATAATATTTGTATGTTTGGTATAACTAAACATAGAAACTGTTGTCCTATAATGCAGATTATGTAGGTTTTATCAGCAGCATATCATATTCACAACTTGATTAACACTCATTTAAAATATCTGTTTATTCATTCAGGGCTAGGATTTAGTTTACCAATTGTTAAGATATATATTGAAAGACACCAGAGAGACAAATGGAAAAGAAATAGATAATTGTATTTCTGTTTCGTCATATAAAGGTTTTGAGTCTCGCCCTTTGGTAATTTAATTTAATGGAAAAGAGAGTAAGACTTATATTTTTATAGATTATAGATTGTATAATACAATGAAATTATCATGTTCTTAAATTTGAAAAGGTAGTCTATAACAAGAGGCATTATATGACATTATAACTAGTAACACATAGCCGATAAAAATAATAAGCTGAAGTTCATCTGTGCATTTACTATCAAATAAAATGTTGATATTATATATAATTATTTATTTTTATTGATAGGGATATCGCTGCTATTTCACGTCTACAGAAGAACTGCTTAGGCCTACTATTTTATCATTTGGTGACAAACAGACCAAAGTTATTTCTTCAGAGAGTTGTCTGTAGTCCAATCTGTCATGTTAGATCCAGTTAACAGACTCCTATTCCCGATAGATAGGTTCTGTAGAATATGTATCATATGCGGTGAGTGCAGACAACATTCCAATGGTGGCTGACAGATATAAAATACACATGACAATGGATCAAGAACAGCCATCAAGATGTCTCGGGATCACCTTCATGTCTTTTTATGATGGGGAGTCTTGCCGTTGTTATAATGTGGAGATTTATAGCTGACAAGATAAATACATCACAGCCCACGTGAATGAGGCTTTACGGTATTTTAAAAGTCTGAATTACCAAGGACAAGTCGTACTTGAAATACAATTTCCAGAAGATTCCGGACAAACAGTGGACAGTCAGTTGGACTCAGCTAAATAAAATCGCTCATCTCACGCAAGTCACTACTTTGTTGTAAAATAGCTAGATGGATAGACAGATAGACATACAGATATATGTTTATTCACTTTTTATCCTTTTAAAATCCTTTTGAATGGCTACTCGAAGAAAACAATGTTATATGACACCCTCCATACTTCATTGTATTAGCTAGCCCGATGTACATTGGAGTTCAAGGCTATGGAGTTTCACAGAATTAGGAATAATTATAGACCTTTTTCAATAAGAACACGCCACACCGTGAAAAAAAGCTGAACTATTTAGTTGGGACGTTTGTTTACTGACGATCGAAGATTGTTTCCAACATAAACATGGCCTCATTTGACCACGGTCATAGTGGTGTCTATTTCTGATTTAATATTTAAGTAAGAAGATCCACACCATACCGTTTTACTCAATACTAATTAATAGTATTGAGCATATAAATATCTCGTTGTGTTACACATTTGGAATGAATAAAACCACATTTCACAACCGACTTTTTTAGTTTGTCGGCATGAATGACACCAGTGTGAGTTATCATATGTAAACATTGTAGTAAATCTATAGCATCTTTACTATCATTCGACGAAATTCATCCCCTTGAAATAATAGTAATCTAAAATATCGATTTCTCATCTCCACAAAGATACGTCATTTTGTTATTAATGTTTTTGTGAAGTTTTTGAACGATGTTTTGTGGAATCGCTTGTACCAAAAAGTAAGGAGTGTAGATCGGTCCCAATAGCCTGTATACATGTATCTAAAGGGTGTCTACGCGCAGAATCGTGCAAAGAGTGTATTAACAGACGAAGTAGGGAGAGTAGAGTGCTGGTGATGATTATGCGATTCCTGTTTACCAGTCTGCTGAGACGCCGAAGGTTCTAAAAGGGACATCTGAGAGTGGAACCCAATATCTATTAAATTTAAGAAATCTTTGAAAACAATATAAGTTGGCCCACTGTTGTTTTATTATTAGTTCACAATTTACGACGTTCAGTCATTTCCAATTCCTCCTGTCGGTTCATGCAAATTAAGCTCTGCAGCTGAAGCATAATCATCGGCACCTTTTTAGTTTTTCAAGTAAAGTCATAATTCTTGGTGATTTTAATGTACATATAGGCCTACAATTTAAGATGTTCCTGACAACTGAGGTCAGACTGCATAAACAATCATTATAGATTCATGGAAATTATATATAGCCTTACATATGTTGTTCATTTATATATAACTAGGGTAGTCTATATGGTGAATACAAGTCATGAGCATTTGCCTGTGTGTTGTTGCTGCAGTAAATATTTTTTTACTAATATTATTGCTGTTATTACTTTTTTGTATTGCTCGTGCTCTCATAATGTTCATTATACATGATCACGCCTAATCCACGTACTAAATTAAACCACAGAAGACGTTTGGCCAGAAATGTAGTTTCACACTTGTTTCTGTTCAGAAATTACTTTAGCGGTTGAGTAGTGGCGGCCATTTTGAATTTATGCACGACGGCGAAATTTAAATTATCCTGGTCAATTTAGTTAGAAAAGTGGTATTATACACATTTCTAGGCCAAAAAGTGAAAAAGTTATATTTCCACTAAGGCTCTTGGCGGCCATTTTGAAAAACGTGAATAACTAAAATTGCCCAAGGGTGACACCTACACATCCTCCATAATCTTCAAGCAGGTGGTCAAATAGCTCAATTAAGTTCATATTTGCTTAGATTTATACAAGATAGCTATGAAATTGAAATCAATTGAATACACCTGATATATCTTTATACATCACGATAATCCTGGGCCAGCCACACAATCCCATTCGATTCGTGTTGTATTGTAACTGCAAAGAAAGACGAAAATTCCCACTTCAAATAGGTGAACTTAATTATGGACAAAACATGTCACCATATATTTGATACATGGTCTAGCTAAACTGCATGCTATTTATTAAACAGGATTAAAATGTGATGATGTTAACAATTGCTTTGTGTCTCAGACAACAAGGACAAGAAGCAGGATCCAGTGATAAATACCATTCAAATGTGGCTGATTTATACTATAAGGAGCTCAAACGTTTTGCAAAAAACAATCACCATTTTCTGCCAATTTCGGGGTAAAATATTTTTCAGAAAGAACAGTTTTTCGGTTGTGCAGCTAAACGATTAAATTAGATAAAGGTATGGGATTGTTGGAAATTCACCCTAGTTTAAACAAATGCAGCCTACTTTGTTTTTGTGTGAATGTAACAGTGCACTGGGGGTGTGTACAGTAAACCGTTATATGTCTCAGGTTCCCAACTTCATAGAGAAAGATCAACAAGTCGCCTCCTGGTTGGTTTTCACCATTTATTCAAACATCAACAGTCAGTAAGTGCGGCGTGAAGTGGAATAGTGTTGAATCTCAACCTTGAGATCAGAATACTTATCCAGTGCATGTCAATGTGAACTCATAACGAATATGAACAGTGATGAGCGTGACCATATATCCCGGCAAACATGAGACGTTGGCCCAACGTTGGTTTGCTGTTGGGCCAACGTCGTAGACGTGGGCCAACAGCAAACCAACTTTGTGCTAACGTCTCATGTTTGCTGGGATGTGAACTCGCACGTGAATGTGACCCTAGATTTACAAATAAAAATAGCAATAATCAGCAATGTGGGTTAAACGGACGAACTAAAGCCTATATTATTATCTACCCGTATTACCAAATGTTATCAAGAAACAAACTGTTATTAACCAAATATAAATTATTCATTACCGTGGATCAACCACAGAAAATATATTTCCTATTACTCATCCATGGATAAAGCTGGATTTACATTATATTTATTATTCAATGGGATAATAAATAATATTGGATCTATATACATATACTCTAAAATCACAAGGGCGACAACCTGTAAATAATCGATTAATTAATTAAAGCAGCCCCTTGGGATGACATCAATTTTCGTTTCTAGTTCCGTACTGAAGTAGAGTATCCCACGGATCATGTTTTTATTTTTTTCAGAATTTTCATATTTTTACCAATATTTTTAATCAACATTTTTATGAAAACAGAAGTAACCCAAACAAACTATTTGTATGCCTGAAGGACGACTGAATGTTTTCACAGCATTGGGCCACATGCTGATGGCATCGGCCCAGCGTTGGGTAGACAATCAGTGCTGCAGGTGTGTCCTCCTGTGTCCTGACTATGATACACCAATTAGCGGCGACTGGTTTGATCTTACCGTCTGATATGTGGGAATATGTGATCTAAAGTGCTGAATATTGCTGACTTGTTTTGTTTACATGGCAATATAATACCTGGAAATACAACTATTCCACTATTTTTCAGTGCTTTAAAATTGTTTTTTTTTACTTTTTCGTTTTTTCAGTTAAGATCAGTAGGCTATATAGCTTCATATAAATTAAATTTTCAAAATTGACAAAATTGAAAATGTCTCATCCCAAGGGGTCCCTTTAATAATCCATCAATGTTTATTTCTGAATCTGAAATCAATATCGTACCACATTGTATTACTTGTCATAACGCTTGCAAGAATGATTCATATAACATAAAATGAAATCGAAAATGAAATCGAATAAAAATCGAATTTAAGTCGCTTTTCAACAGTTTTTGTGCCACATACCTAGCAAGCGCAAGATATTGACCCAATGTTGGCTTTATGTTGGCTCGTCGTCTTAGACGCCGACCCAACATCAACCCAACATTGGGTTAACGTGTTGTGTTTACCGTTAACCGACTCTCCATCGCATTTTAACGCCTCTTCATCGCCATTTCACGTTTCTCTGTCGTCTTATTATTGCTTATTCATTGTCATTTAGTACCTCTCTGTCGCCCTTTATGGTAATCCTTGTTGACTTGACTATATAACATCTCCCTGTCACTTTTCAACAGTTCTCTGTGCCACATAACGACTCTCCATTGTTCTTTATTCTTTTCCCGTCACCAATTAATGGCTCTCCATCAGCTTTAAACAGTATCCCTTTAACGACTCTCTATCTTTTAACGACTCTCTATCTTTTAACGAAGCTCCTATTTGTGGAACTTTTGGCCTATCCGTCTTCCTTTGACAGTTTTCCCTGACTTTTTTTATATTGAAGTTCACACAGGGCAAGGATGAGAAGGCGTTAAACGCGATGGAGAGGCATTAAACGGCGAAAGAAAAACGTTAACAAAAAGAGCTAAAAGGAAACAGAAAGGCGCTAAAAGGAGACGAGGACGCGTCAGAGTGAAATGTAAAACATGCAAGGTGCCAAGCTCAGTGGACATTACTAAAGTGCGACAAAGAATCGTTAAAGGTCGATGGTGATGTGTTAGATGGCAACGATTAAACGTTGAAATGCGACAAAAAGCGTTAAATTAAGAGAGAGAGGCGGTGAAGGGTGACATAAATACAATAAAGGGTGGCGGTCAGACGATATGAAGCGACGGAAATGCGACGTAAATGACGACGAAGAATGGTTAACGGGCAATGGGGATATGTTGAATAGAGCGGGGAACTGTTGAAGAGCAACAGGGAGGCATTAAAGGGAGACAAATATGCATTATTGGGCATAGGGGAGGCGTTAGTGAGTGAGTGAATATTACTTTACGTCGCTTTTTGCACAATCATGGCAGTATCACGACAGACAGAAACCCGAAATCGGGTCCATGCCCTACTCATATAGAATTACTTCAAGGGTTCTTTATAGTGCACAGTACCATAGACAGCACTACACACTCCAGGCCTTAGACCAGTTTTGAGCACTGTAGAGGGAGGTGTTAAAGCTAAAGGCCACTCTTTGTATGTTTCTGGTTTACTTGTACCCCAGTTGCCTCTATCTCTGTAATCAGGGTGATGCTTTCTAGGTACATATATGGCCCGCTGTTGACTACTCCATTGAAAGGCAACAGGGCATCATTAAAAGACACCAGAGAGGAGAGCTCTTTTTTATCTCCACTTAATTAAAATGGGTTGAATAATCTTGTCTTAGGTTTAGATACCAGGATAATTTGTAATCTAAATTACCTATCCCACTGACTTTTTATGCTAAAAGGTATGAATGCAACATTTAGCTATTTGGTTTCTATAGTTCATGAGAATGTCATGTTTTTGAAAATGGTGATGACAGCCGTCTGATATTTAGATTATCTATGTCGAATCTAACACATAGCTATTTCATAATAATAATAATAAGAGTAGTATTAGAATATTGCCTAAAGATGTAGACCACACTATGTATGTTTCTGGTCTTAGCTGTACCCCAGTTGTCCCTGTAATTAGCCTGGTGCTTCTGCAGTAATGGTCATTTAAGTGACATTGTAATATGATAAAACAGTGCAGTCCATTGATGAAATGAATGATGTAACGATGATGACATGAGGGTGGGGTGATATGGCATGATGTATTATTGAGAGTGATTTCCTCCTTCACTCGCCAATAACCTTGATAAGGGGGTCTGGGGATTTACCCACAGGCATGCTCAGACGGGTCGGAGACTTGGGTTTGGCTATACAAAACACAGCTCTGCTATCCTCGGGTCGGATAGTCCCCAGAGTAACAATATCGGAGTGTAACTTTATTCATCCCACGAGAGAGACCTGATGTAAAACACTATTGCTAGGCCTTACCACGGACAACACAACGCCTGTGCCTGCACTGATACTTAACATGCTTAAGCTTGTGAGTGGAGGAATCAGGGTAGGCGGCTGTCAATCCGCCAGAAGATTATAGCCAGACACGTAGAGGCTGCAGCTTCCCTTGGATGACAAAAAAGTGTAATTTGGTATTATTACTTTATCGTATTTCAGTTTTTTCAAAATGTTTGGCGACCATCTTGGCCGAATTCTAAAAAAAAACTATTTCATTGGATTTTTCATCCCCAAAATAGTAGAATTTGGTATATTATGCATCGTCATAACTTGTTTAGTTTCAAAGTGTTCATATTTTATGTTTTTCAAAATGGGGATGGGCGGCCATCTTGGATTTAGAGGTCAAGATGTTTCAAAATCGAAAAAAATAACCATTTAATTTTATTGGTTTTGTCACACAAAAAAAAAGTGGAATTTAGTATAATTTATCTGCATCTTTATACGTATGTTTTGCTTAGTTCTAAAGTCATCGTATTTAATGTTTTTCAAAATGGAGATGGGCGGCCATTTTGAATTAGGAGGTCAAGATATTTTTAAAAATCTAAAAAAAAATTTCATTGGTTTTGCCACGCCAAAAATAGTGGAATTTAGTATATTATGTATCTGTATCTTTATGCGTATATCTTGCTTGGTTGTTTCAAAAAAGTTAGGTTCAGATGCCAGGATAATTTGTAATCTAAATTACCTATCCCACTCACTTTTTATGCTAAAAGGTATGAATGCAACATTTAGCTATTTGGTTTCTATAGTTCATGAGAATGTCATGTTTTTGAAAATGGTGATGACAGCTGTCTGATATTTAGATTATGTATTGTCGAATCTAACACATAGCTATTTCATAATAATAATAATAATAATAACAGTAGTATTAGAATATTGCCTAAAGATATAGACCACACTATGTATGTTTCTGGTCTTAGCTGTACCCCAGTTGTCCTTGTAATTAACCTAGTGCTTCTGCAGTAATGGTCATTTAAGTGACATTGTAATATGATAAAACAGTGCAGACCATTGATGAAATGAATGATGTAACGATGATGGCATGAGGGTGGGGTGATAGGGCATGATGTATTATTGAGAGTGATTTCCTCCTTCACTCGCCAATAACCTTGATAAGGGGGTCTGGGGATTTACCCACAGGCATGCTCAGACGGGTCGGAGACTTGGGTTTCGCTATACAAAACACAGCTCTGCTATCCTCGGGTCGGATAGTCCCCAGAGTAACAATATCGGAGTGTAACTTTATTCATCCCACGAGAGAGACCTGATGTAAAACACTATTGCTCGGCCTTACCACGGACAACACAACGCCTGTGCCTGCACTGATACTTAACATGCTTAAGCTTATGAGTGGAGGAATCAGGGTAGGCGGCTGTCAATCCGCCAGAAGATTATAGCCAGACACGTAGATGCTGAAGCTTCCCTTGGATGACAAAAAAGTGTAATTTGGTATGATTACTTTATCGTATTTCAGTTTTTTCAAAATGTTTGGCGACCATCTTGGCCGAATTCTGAAAAATAACTATTTCATTGGATTTTTCATCCCCAAAATATTAGAATTTGGTATATTATGCATCTTCATAACTTTCAAAGTTTCAAATTGTTCATATTTTATGTTTTTCAAAATGGAGATGGGCGGCCATCTTGGATTTAGAGGTCAAGATGTTTCAAAATCGAAAAAATAACCATTTAATTTTATTGATTTTGTCACACCAAAAAAAGTGGAATTTAGTATAATTTATCTGCATCTTTATGCGTATGTTTTGCTTAGTTCTAAAGTCATCGTATTTAATGTTTTTCAAAATGGAGATGGGCGGCCATTTTGAATTAAGAGGTCGAGATATTTTTAAGAATCTAAAAAAAATTTCATCGGTTTTGCCACGCCAAAAATAGTGGAATTTAGTATATTATGTATCTGTATCTTTATGCGTATATCTTGCTTAGTTGTTTCAAAAAAGTTATCGTATTTTTTTCAATTGCGATGGCGGCCATATTGAATTTAGAGGTATAGATAATCTCAAATTTGAAAAATCACAATTTCATTGGATTTGTTTTCGCAAAAATAGTAGAATTAGACATATTATGCATCTTCATAGATTGTTTAGTTCCAGAGTTATCAAATTTAAAGTTTTTCAAAATGGCGGTTGGTAGCCATTTTGTTATGCTAATTAGATAATCAAAAACTGATTATTTTCTTGGAAACCGGGCTAATCGTGTTCAGCATACCTTAATTATGTGAAAAAGTCAAGTTCCCAACGTCTGCTCAAAAATGCCTCTAGGATTCACATTTCCTGAAAATTCATCTAGTCTATTTACCAAAATATGTCTCCACATTCACACTCATCTAACATAATAAACCCTTTGGCGATAAGGACACCACAGTGTATTGATGGCGATTTTTCGTGGAAAAATTATAAATTTAATACGAAATATCATATTCTTCCGCATTCACAGTCCACAAGTAGCCTACATTTTTAATAAATACCAGGCATTTACAACGTGTTTACAACCTGACAAAGCATATACGGCAAACCCATAATAGTGTACACATGCCTATATTTTGTCTGAATAATAATGTCAAACCGGCATCGTTTACACTTGATTATTCCAATATAATTCGAATTAAAAATTGCACGTTCCTCGCCACATCGTCATATATGTACGCCCCTATATTTTCATATAATACACTCTTTATCTGTTTTAAGGTCATGTTAGTATCTCCACAGCAATCTATCCTGCGTCATCAAATAATGGCGAATATGTTCACAGTAAGTTCAAAGATGGTGAGATGACACTGCCCTCCAGACACAGGATTCGAAACTCGAACCCTGGCGGTTGGAGGCCGAGCACACTACCTCTCGGTCACGGAGGCTCCCCACAATATTGAATATTTACGAGTGAGCGGGAAGAAACATTTTTTCTTTGAAACTTGAAGGCCAGAGTGTGGTTCGAACCCGCGATCTCCGATTTCCAATCAGGCAGCTTTACCCACTGCAACAGGACCCCCGCCGAATAAAATTCAACAATCATGTTGTCATTTAGATTTCTATTTAAATCAACAGTTTTTCGCTTTGTTCTGTATCTTGTCGGCCGCTTTGTTAAAGTGGGCCAGCATCCCCCCCCCCCAGGAATTTGGCAGTTGGGGGTAGGAGTGGTGCGAGGAATTTGGCTCTAAAAGGGTTAACCACATCTTTTTTTCTGAAAACTTTTCAAACACGAAAGTATTTATTACCTAGGGACCTCAAACCTTATATTGCACATGTTTATAAGGACTGGTGTACATAAATGTCAACCGTTTCCCACACAGTGACGCAGCACCCCTCTTCCCCCTAAATAGGACACAAACGCAGACAAAATAAACTTAATAGGATACCGTCCCTAGGCCGGTCCTAATAAATACTACAAATTATAAAGTGGATTCTTATATTTTGTGCTTTGTTGAAGAAGTTACGGCACACTTTAGAAATATAGATAGATAAATATTTATTGACGACGGAAGTTTAATGTAGACTTATAATGCGCCATTACAATAAACAGTGTGAAATAAATATGTAATTTACATGTATACAATAGGTTTGGTTCTGTAAAATCACATGAAAATGGGCGTTATATATGTGAACTGAACTAAAATCAAACTTGCCATGGTCGTGATGATATACTTGAACAAGCACGGGCGTTTTTATGCATCAGAACTACTTAAAATAACGTAAAAACTGAAGGCATCATAACAATTAAAGGCACCATAAAAAGACACCAAAAAGATTATAAAATACGATATATGACCGGGGAAAGTTAGTAAAAAAACGATAAAAAATGTTGACGTGTTTACGGGGATGCTGTTGCACGATAACATATTTATATGACCTTGTACTAAATACTATAAATAGTACAAATAATAACGTGGATTATTCTATTTTCTGCTTTGTTGCAAGAAGTTACAACATATTTTCAAGTTATACAGATGTAGTTGCTCTATCGTCGATAACAGTAGCTGTAAATTCAAAGTTGTTAAAACTACGATCGGTAAGTTTTTAATATACCCAGGGGGTAACTCATTTTTTTTAGGAGGGGGGGGGGGTCAAGTGGACATGGCGTGTTGTTAACGGGTGGTCAATGAAATTCATATCTACATAATTATGTCTAGGAACACAACACACAGCTTGTTCACGAGGTCGTCAACCTAGGTTGTGATCGTGGGCACATGTAGATGTGATTTTCACAAGCAAACCTTTTACAGTAGAACATGTCTGGTAAACCAGTCTGCCCCCATGGGTATTGACAATTATATCAAATCTGTGATGACCATTAAATATGTGACATGTACAATTAAAACAAGTCTGGCATTGCCCTACTGACCTCTATAGGGCTTAGATTTTCACAAATATTTGATAAATCCCAGTGTGGAGAAGAGGGACAGACCTTGAGGGTGCACATGGATTCCGGAAATTATGGATTCTTCCCAGTTCGCTTTTTACCTATTTGCTGGCCTCACTATTTACTTTTGTAAGGAAAAAATGAAATAAATATAGATAAAAATATATATAATTTTTTCGGTTCGTTTTTTACACTATTTATCACCTTGTGTGATGTTATTACATGAACCGGCCGCGAGTGCCACTTCGGGAATAGCCATATCTGATTTTATTTATTAGCAATCGAATATTTTTCGATCTGATCATTTTCTTCTGTCAAGAAATATCACCTTCTCAAGTGGTTATCACGTCTTTCACCGTTTCAAGCCTAATTGTTTGTCCTGTGAGCATAAAAATTTGGTCGGTAATTGAGCGGTAAAAATGAATAGATTGGTATGTGTTTTGATTCCCATTATGCATACATGTAGGCCTATTTAAAAAGCCAAACAGTAAATGAATTCTATTTTTGACATAATTGAAGCAGATTCATGATATTGATGCCTACCAATGGTATGAATCAGGTATGCCAGACACAGTGGTGTGGCCAAAAAAAACATTAGACATCGCATTATGGCTGAAATCCAAAATAGCTGTTATTTTTCTAAGGTAAAACAATAAATCAATACCATTTTTGACATAATAGAAGCATATTCATGATTTTTGCGTCTACTATAAGGTTTCCAGGTATGTCGAGCATAGAGGTGTGGCCAAACAGTACATTAATTAGACATTTCTTATTATTGGTAAAATCGAAGATGGTCGCCATTTTTCCAAGGTAAAACAATAAGCCAATGCCTTTTTGACATAATTGAAATAAAATCATGATGTTGGTGTCTTCCCTAGGTTTTCCAGCAAAGCCGGACATAGTAATGTGCTCAAAAAGTAATTCAGACAATGCATTGTGGGTAAATTCATTTTTTTGTGTGTCCAGGTATGCCTGACATAGTGGTGTGGCCAAAAATACTGTATATTGCATTGTGTGTGATTAAGTTCACCATGACCAGTGAGATTGCGTGTCGTTGCCATGTCAGACAATCAATTGTTTTGCCTAAAACTTGAACACAGCGGTCATGTAGTCTGGAATAAGCTCCCAAGCTCAATCCGTAAATTATATTCTATGTATTCGTTTAAAAATAATTTATCTAAAAAACTTACAAACACAAATGGCATCTTAAGCGATCGACCTATTTAATTAACGTTAATCTGCGAATGTTGCATTGTGGAGCGCTGTCTCGAATGTGTTTTTCATCTCTGGTTGTTGGTGCGAGAAACTGGCCCGATGTTGCACAACGTTGCAGACGATAGCTCAATATCAGACGCCTTGTCTCGTGTATAATTGTCAATAGCAGAGCAGTGACATCTGGTTATATTATAGATTTGTAAATTATAGATGTAAAGTTGTCTATCTTATCCGTAGGCTACATCACACAAGAGCCGAAGGCTCTTGTGTGATGTAGCCTACGGATAAGATAGACAACTTAATAAAATAACCGTAGTTAAAACAAATCTTATATACCAGCTGCTCCAATACTCTTCTTCACATTACTCCAATAAAACAAGGCATTAATTACGAAGTTTACGGACATACAATTATAATTCCGAGAAGTCCCATTGGGCCCTTGCTGGTACTATGTCAAAAAATGGTCGATAAATACTATAGAAAAACAAGCCTGACTATTATAACAGAACTTGCAATTCCAATAATAATTATTATGTTTGCAAAATATATAAGGCATTAATTAGAGTTTATGGACATACACTTATAATTACGGGAAGTTCCATTGGACCCTTGCTGGTACTATGTCTGAAAATGGCCAATGAATACAATACAAAAACAATCCCGACTATTATAACAGACCTTATAATGTCATGTTTTTAATCAGAGCCAAAAAAATCGCTGATGAAAAACAAGTTGGTTTGTGTGTGTTTTATTAGGTGCTTTCAGCATGGCTACACGGAATACATACAGTCTGTTCTCTAGATTAAGAGGAATATGTCACCCGGGGAAAAGTTCATTGTTTCTGTCAGGCCGACAGATTAGCAGCAAAATTGTTTCTGCACAAGTGGTGAATAATAAATCTTGTAAGTATGCTTACTTAATCTGCCAGTCAAAACAATTTGGATGACAACAATAACAATAAAAAACAAGAGAAACAGTAGCAGCAACAACAAGCAACAACAACAACATAATAATAACAATAGTAAAAAATAGTACTGTATTTAACAGTTAAGACATAATATGTTAGGTTCAAGGTAGAAGTATAATGTGATATAGGTGTACTGGTTTCAACATATTTCGAAACAAAGAAGCCTAAGCCAGATGCTGTGAGAATAATAGCCAAAATAAGATACTAGTAACTATAGCAGTATACTTTAATGTGCATTTATGACATATTGTGTTATGTTATAAATGTAAAAGTAAAATGTGGGCTAGTTATACGGGTTACAAAATATCTCGATATAAAGTAGGCCAGATGCGTTAAGAATAGGAGCCAAATAATATATTTTTAACTGCAGTAATGACCCAAATGATCAACTTTCAGTCATTGACCGAACGTTTACCTACCGTCTAACGTTGGAACAACATTGAACCAACATTTTCTCGTGTTCAGTGGGATTATATCACAGTGAAAAAATCAGCATTTAGGCGCTAAACAAGCTAAGCACAATTAAAGGTTAAATGACAGATATTGGGAATCAAATAAAAATAAAATGAATCTGGCTTTAGGCCACCTTTGTGCACATATAGGCTAAACTGGGCCAGGAGAACCTCCTGACGATGGTGAGATGATTAAGATGACACTGTCCTCCAGACACAGGATTCGAAATTCGGGCCCTGGCGGTCTGAGGCCGAGCACGCTACCTCTTGGTCACAGATGCTCCCCACAATACTGACTTGGGAATCAAATGAGGGTTAAACATCAAATGTTTGATCTCAAATTTATCAAATATGAGTAATTTTCCTCCACTTCAAGTTTTTGGTCGCAGTAACGAGACACAACACTTCAGAGTGTGAAAATTCAAATAAGATAGCCTAGTGGGAAAAGGGTCAGCCCTTTCAGCGCGGAAACAGTCATTAGACGTCGGAATCTGACGTCTAAATATGTCAGATTCTGACGTCTAAAGACGATTCCCGTACTAAACGAATTAAAATATTTATAATGGCCGTTGACCCATAACATAGGTATTCAAATGAAGCGGAAAGAGCCAACTAAGATATTTATGATGATTTGATGAATTCAAAAAACCCTTTGGTCTCCATGGTTTGTACACAAATATTTCAGCATTGAAAAGGTTACTATTCTATTTTGTATTTTAATAGCCGACACGCCACCAGAGACTGTGCACATACCTGTTATGCTGAGACGTGCCCTGCAGGAGGATTTACCCGGTATACTTGACATCAGACGTGAAGAAGACTTGGAGAATCGTGTTGACTATGTGGCTGCGAGGTGGAACGAATGGTTTGACAACCCAAGTTTTCGTCCATATGTCGGGGAGTCTCAGAAAAAAATTGTGAGCAAAATATAAACAGAAAATCTCAATATGTTTATATTGTTGTTAATTTTGGTAGTCTATATCGACCGCGTTTTTGTGGTTTGTAAGAAAAAACATACATAATAATCTAGTTTAGTAGTAAAGAAAATTTTATTTGACATTAAACAGTAACTAAATTTCCTAAGCGGAAAATACATGGTTGTCTTGTTTGAAATCGGATAAGTTTGTAATCAAGGTCATATTGCCGACATAAATGAATATATTAAAAATGCCGCCAGGCAATTCACTTATATAAATGATAAGCAAAAGTGGACATAATATTGAGCCTTGGGAGCTCATGGTCACAAATTTAAAAATAAGGATTGTTCCTCATTTATTTAAACACATTGTTGTCTATTCGATAATTTTTTTATTAGGTCTAAGGTACAGCCTTGAATGTCGCAATATTCAAGTTTATTTATTAAAATGTAATGATTGCTAGAAGAGCCTCACGTTTAATTAGGCCCTATGTGAATACGGATTGTTATCTAAATGAATTAGTGCTCATGACCTCTGCAGTGCAAACGTAAACAACAGTAACTCAATGAAAAGTAAACAGATACTTCTGTTTGCCAATGCGCGAAAACTAGTTATGGGGGGGGGAATTTTGAGGCAAAACACAAAACGAGACATTTATCCAATGCCGCTACAATGTTGACCCACCGTATGCGACGCTGGCCCAGCATCACATCAACATCGTATCGATGTATTTCGCTTGCTGGGAGAGAAAAAACGTGTCCAGTAACTGTTGACCCGGTCATTCAGTGTCAATTATTTTTTCAGGTTTGCTTTGCTTATGCTATGATCGTAGACGGTGGACATTCTCTATTAAAATGTGGTTCCAGGTGTATACCTAAACTGAAGGCAAGTAGATTCGCTTACCATGCTTACCATTCGCCGATTCTGCCCTGCGAAGCCAAAAGGCAATATCTATGCTTACTTGTAAAATGGATTAAATGATTAAGTGTGATGAGAGTGAGTAAAGAGAATTTCCTTACACATAGATAGAACCAGAAATCTAACTATCTATACCAGGACAAAATTTATAACAAGCTGATTTTTTTTTCAGGAAATGTCCCCAGAGGTCTATATATTACTATATTAAAAATTACGAAAATTCCATTCATCTAGACTATTTCGAAATATTTTTGATAAATATTTAACCATTTTAATTCAAAATGGCGTTCAGAAATGGCCGCCGGTCTATTCTCATTCTTGAGAAAATGTACAAATTGATCAATTTTGGCTCAATTTTCTTATGTAATATAGGTCTACAATTGATCTAGTTTGGTGGCCAGAAAATTGATTTAGACAACTCCCCAAAAATTTTGATAAATACCTAATACTTTCGAATCTAATATGGCGTCCAAAATGGCAGCCGACTTATTGTCATATGTGGGGAATTTGGTAAATTGGTCGCTTTTAGTTCAATTTTCTTTTGTAATATATCATTTTATCTAGTTTGGTGTTCAGTCATTCTATCCAGCCTACTCCTTTTTATTGATTGCATATAATATATTGTCACACTTGCAAAAATGTGAAAATTTGTCAATTTTAGCCCAGTTTTCTAATGTAATATACTATTTATCTAGCTTAGTGGCCATACAATTATTATAATTTTGACCCTTTTTATTTCCTAGATGGCGTCTCAGATGGCAGTCGGCATATTGTCATACTCGAGAAATTGTGTAAATTGGTGAATTTTAGCCCAATTTTATCATATAATACACCATTTATCTAGTTTTGTTGCCAAATAATTTATCTAGACTCCTCCCGGATTTGTTTGATGAATATTTAATATTATTTTGTATAATCCACGATGGCGTCCAAGATGGCAGCCAGTGTATTTTCATGCTAGGGAAATTGTGTAAATTGGTCAATTTTAGCTCAATTTTCTTTTGTGTGACTATTATAGCCTTTGAAATAGTTTGGTGGTCCGTCAATCCATCTGCAAGATTCAGGATTAACGCAGACTATGTAGTCTCTCAGCACCATGTCATGTATGTATCACTTTACAGCTTGATTAACACTCATTCAAAATATATGTTTATTTGTTCAGGGCTGGAATTTACTTGTCCTATTGTCAAGATATATCTCGAAAGACATCACAGAGGCAAATGGAAATGAAATAGAGCAATGTATTTCTGTTACGTCATATAAAGGTTTTGATGGAGACTCGCCCTATTGCAATTTAATGGAAAAGAGAGTAAGTGCTATGTTTTATTGATTTCCTACTGTATATTACAATGAAACGGCCATAGAAAAAACTCATATTCTTAAATGTGACGTTCGAAGTAATCCATAACAATATGCCTAATTAACAAATAGCCGATAAAAATAACAGCCTGATGATTGACTGTGCGTTTATTACAAAAAAAGTTGATATTATACATATATTTATTTGTTTTCATTGATAGGGATATCGATGTTATTTCTCGTCTACGGAAGACCTGTTTGGAAAACGATCCGCAAAATTTCATTGCTCTGGAACCGAGCAGGTCAAAATTATTTCTCCAGAGAGTTCAGTCGTCCAATCTGTCATGCTAGATCCAGTTAACAGACTTCTATTCCCAATAGATAGGTTCTGTGTACATTATATATCATACGCAGTGAGTGCAGACAACATTCCAATTGTGGCTGACAGATATAAAATACACATGACAATGGATCCAGAACAGCCGTCAAGATGTCTCGGGATCAGCTTCATGTCTTTTTATGATGGGGAGTCTTGCCGTTGTTATAATGTGGAGATTTATAGCAGACAAGATAAACACATTACAGCCCACGTGAATGAGGCTTTACGGTATTTTAAAAGTCTAAGTTACCAGGGAAAAATAGTTCTTGAAATACAATTTCCCAAAGATTCCGGCCAAACAGTGGACAGTCTGTTGGACTCAGCTAAATTAAATCGCTCATCTCACGCAAGTCACTACTTTGTTGTAAAAGTAAAAGATCAAGATGAATAAACAAATAGGTATAAAGATATATGTTTATGCACTTTTATCCATGTGAAAGCTGTATAAAGTTTGGACAAAATTACTAGTTCGTAACATTAACAGTAGTATACTTTATTGAGAAAATCAGTAAAATTTAAATTGTTTTTTCCAAATTACTAGATGTAGTCGATAATTATACGCACCTGGGTGTTAAATGTAATTGTAATAACCGTTTTATAAAATAAAAAACAATCCAGATATTCCAATACCCATAGACATCCAGCTGCAGCTATTCCACACGCTTGTGACCCCAGCTACTTTTATGTATGGGGCAGAAGCGTGGGGAATTTAAATGACAAGTGTTAGTGAGTAAACATTATTCAGATTTGACAATATGGAAGTCAGCGATAAAGTTTGTTGATCGATGTCTCGTTTTAATTAACATTTTAAGCTGATACTTAGTGTGCTAATATTCATTAAAAAAACTAATTTAATCGAGACCGGCGGTCAAAGGGTTAATAAAACTGAAACGAAAGATTATTCTCCACAATATTTTACTATGTATGGACAGGTTTTAAATGATAAACAGGTAAAGCCAATTAATATATTGTAGGCTCCATTACGTGTTTAGAAGCTAGTTTCCAATTTCATGCTTCTTGGTAAGTCTGTGCTGCTCTGCCCATGCTTCTGTACTGACTATATGCGATTTTACAATTTAGTCATCATGCTGTTCTCAGTTGTATTTGGCCCGAATATTTCCATTGGAGTTCTTTTTTTAATTGAGCTCTGAAAATGTGAGAGCCAGCTATTGGATTTATGTCCTCTGAGGGCCAATGAAATCCCACGATTTGTTTCGAAGATAATCTTTGAAGACTGATGTGTGAAGTTTTCAGAGCCACTTTTCTGTGTGGGCTCTTGTGGTAGGCCCATAAGTGCAGTGTGTTTGAAGTGTAACTGCTGGGGTGAATGAATAAACGTTGACACCTACCATCACCTGATCAATGGATGTCTGGTATTAAACCTGGCACTAACAGCAGGGCAATGGGTTTCCCTCCATTCGCCCACTTGCATAATTTCCATACATCTCAATAGAACTGTCAACGATATATACATTTTTTCTTTTATTTGCATATCATAACACGCAAAGTAAGACATTATTACATAAATTGTATTAATATGATGTGCTATTTCGGCATTTACAGTGTTTTTTATTGTATAATCACTTGAATCTAATCGAGTAACTTTCACAAAATAGGTCATAGTTATTAGGAAATAAATATAAAAAGGGTCATTTGGGTTCTAAATGCCCAGAATGGACCATAGCACAATACTTGAATGTCTAAAATTGTATTTTAGATCGGTTCATCTACAAAAAACAATAGCCAGGGCCTAGTCAGCCGATCGTTATTTAAATATCAACAATATGACAAACATAAGACATAATACATCACAGATAACTGCACATACAAACATTTTACATTCCTTAAGATTCAAATTATAAGTCTTTATGGTTATATTATATTAACATATTATTTATATAAGAAAGTTATTTATTTACATTTAAAAATTGTTATTTCATGCAAATTAACCTACTTACATTTTTATAATTTAGTTAAATTAGATTAAAAGTATATTATAATACATTAAATAGTGAATTTTTGGATCCCATATGGGTGTACCCATTCCATTTTTTAATAAGAACCTTGAAACCTGGTAGAGATGAAGCTGTTCTGGGTTTTTTTGGGAGTGTATTCCAAATCCTCGGTGCTTTCTACATAACTGAATTTAGACCATGTCGTGTAGACTTAAAAGAAGGCAAAAGTAATTTTGAATTTCTGGTTGGGGTGATTAGATCTTTTAAATAAGAGAGTGCAAGGCTGTGCATAATTGTATAAGTAAAATAAAGTAAAATAGTAAAATATAAAATAAAGTATTATAAGTGAGAGTTGCAATGTTTCTTTCTCTATCAAGTTTCAAAGAGGGCAACTTAAATATGGACAAGAGACCATCATAATCACTAGTATAGTCCCCATGTACAAATCTAAGAGCCATTTCCTGTATTTTTTCCCTCTTTGTCATGTCATACTGCCTAATTCACAGAAGTGCCAGACTACACTACAGAACTGAAAGTGGCATAGAATATATGCTCTAAATATATAGAGTGTACACCAAGAAGTTTCACAACATCGTCTGGAATTATAGTAGCATTATCAAGATCAAATGTAAAGTTTTCCTCTTTACAGTTCAAGAATAAAGCCTGGAACTTCTGTGGATTAGCAAGCATTAGATTGCGGGTGAACCATTCTAATGCAAGATTTTATTCAGCCCGCAAAACTTCAACCACCTGTTGTTTTGCTGGTTGTTCAGAGCATATGGTATTATCGTCAGCATAGTTGACTAGATCAGCCCTTGTGAAGAAATGGAACATGTCATTAATAAATATACTAAAAAGTATCGGGCCAAGGAGATAGCCTTGCGGTACCCCCTTTAAACTTTCCTTCCACTCGCTTGTAGTGTTACCGATTTTGACCCTCTGATTAGTGAGGTACGATTTCAATAATGTTAAGCTGTTTGTGGTTATTTCATATGCATCAAACTTTGCTATCAACAAATCATGATGCATACATGTCGTCAAACGATTTGCTGAGATCCATAAGAATGGCCCCAGCACATTTATTATTTCTAAAAGTTGACTTCCACTAAGGCTAATAGAGTATACTGACAGCTGTAACCACTCCTAAAAGCGGACAGTGACTCATGGAATATATCTTCAAAGTATTCATTAAGTCTATTCACTATTACCCTCTCAAATATTTTAGGGATACATGGCAGAATAACTATCAGGTCTGTAATTGTCTTTGGAGAGGTTGTCAGCCTTTTTGAATACAGGTGTAACTTGAGCCCTTTTGAAGCTGTCAGGAAAAAATCCTTCGTCGATGGCATTGTTAATCATTTGGAATTTGGGGCCGAGCAATTTTGATCAATTTCGGTGGAATTTGGTCTGGTCCAGTAGCAGTTTTAGGATTTAGTGATTTTATAATTTTAGTAATTTCTCCTTCTGTAGTATGTGAGAGATGAGTTAGGTGCCAAATTGTTTTTTATAGCTTTTATGCTGAGGTGATCAACAAAGCCATCTTGCTTGATAGTTTTGTTTCCAATATGAGCAGCCACATTGATGTAATAGTTATTCATAACCTCGGCAACCTCCCCATGATCCCGTCCCCAAGAAGAGTTATGGTGTCCTTTGTTAGTAATAAAAGGTTTAACTACTTTCCAAAAAGATGAGCCATTTTGTTCATTGGAAAATGTTGCTTTAAAATTAGATCGTAATGATTTTCTTCTAATTTCGACACACATGTTTCTTTGTACTCTGTATGTTTCCCAGTATGTATCCGCTCGATTTCTAAGGAATTTTTTAGAGTAGCATTCAGAAAATTACACATGTTTTGTATTTCTTGTATTTACAACGTCAAAAAGCAAGAAATTATTAATTAAATTGTATTAATATGATTTGACTCATTTTGACACATTTAAGAAGGCTGTAGCTATTCTGGATGAAATATTATTAACAATTTTGTTGTTTTCGTATAATCGGCTCTATAATCGTATTTACTCACATTTACAAAATTGATCATATTTATGCGAAAAATCAAGATATCAAGTGTTATCCGGGCTCATATGATGTGGTTCATCAATTTGCACGTGTGATACTTTTATGAAGGCTCTAGTAATTCTAGATTCAATTTTATTTACAATTTCATGTTTTTTCATATACTCGGCTAATTTGTATTGACCGTCTTTCACAAAATAGGTCATAATTATTAGGAAAATCAAAATATCAAGTGTCATATAAGCTTAAATTGACCAGGTCTTAAATTTCTGGTCTACAAGCTGAACAAATATATTTAATTGGTATCTGTATGTTGACCAACCACAAATTTAGACTAGTGAAGCTAATATACCCAATGCTTATACAAGTATCTTTATTTTATAAGACTAAAACCAAGTAGAAGATTGTGACAGACCCAACAAATCCAGGAAACACGAGGCGTTGGCCCAATGTTGGGTTGATGTTGGGCCAGCGTCGTAGGCGATGTGCCAACATCAGATCAACATTGATCCAACGCCTCGTTTGCTGTTGCTGCGAATGTATGTCTAGGATCGTCACCATAGGCCCATAGTATGCTGATATAAAAAAAATTATATTGTATGAAACTTCTTGCCTTTTGTTGTGGTACATTGTGTTGCTTTCCACTAGCCGCATTCACAAGACATACTGAATGAACAATATATATAAACACATTGTAGCTTTTTAAATGGTATTAGTGGGGTTGGTAAGACCAAAAGGTGTTCCCCTTCCGGATACAAGTACCAAATTTGGTAGAGAGTAAGATAATTACCTCGTTATGACATATCTCACAGTCCCCCTAAAAATTTCGGACCGGAACATACAATTTTGGTAAATTCCAATATGACCGCCATCGAAATTATATTTTTCAATTAATAATCATATTTTTTCAAATAAAAGCTGTTCCACAAGTCATTTTAATGTAGGTGGAATAATATAATTAAAAACGGATATAACAGTATCAAATTGGATGTCAGAGCGATTACAGTGGGAAAATAATGTGAAATTAGTGCCCTGACATAGAACTTAAGTGTTAGGATGTGATTATTCATATTGTTATTTGAAAATAATAAGACA
Source organism: Flabesymbios commensalis (assembly GCA_964017125.1). Lineage (NCBI taxonomy): Eukaryota > Metazoa > Annelida > Polychaeta > Terebellida > Flabelligeridae > Flabesymbios > Flabesymbios commensalis. The sequence continues at coordinate 76,518,206 of OZ024906.1, read as the reverse complement.
ATAGTATGGTATTTCACGCCTTTATTTAATACGTGACATACAGAATATTTCATTTGAGTGAGTTATTTTTTAATGTCGCGCTTGTATTATGCTCAATGAGTCGTGTACATTTTCTATGGCAGAGACAGAATGCAGAAGACATCCCACACACAGCCGCTGCAGTTTTCGGAAATCATTCTACACACATACACGAAACCAACTGTCGCGAGGCATCCAAAACTTCAAGAAGCTCAGTCCAAAATGGTAACCATCTCCTCGAACGTCTTTTGTCCAACCGACTTATCAGGTGGTGGATAATCAGGCTCTTTGTTAAATTTCCAGATAATTGATTGTAAGATTTCATGCTGGAAACCGTATCACATCCACTAAATGCATGTAAATTAGAAGTGTCAATGCACGTTCAGAGCCAAGCTTCTCAGCAATATTGTGCAGTGAAAATAATATGTAATTTGTTCTTGTTCCAATTTTAAAAAATAACTGAGCTGGCATGCTTGAGGTGTATAAATATATAATTATCTGTCAGCTTCTTCTTAATGACAATGGCTGATAAATTTTACTTCGTTCACTATTGTCTTTATGAACACTACCCTGTATCTGATGGTGACTAGCAGAACCTTTCCTGAAGGTACATACCCTTTTGAAAGTACATCCTTTTTTTAAGTACTAAAGATATGATCATCTCCTCTTTGCTTTAGTTCACATTTTTCTGGTTGTTCATTACACCACTGAGCTACATGGGTATTTCGCTTGGAAAAAAATAATGTGTTTCGAAAACTGCAGTATTATATGATTCTATCAGCATTAAGATATGTAAAGTCTATACAGTATATATATACATTTTGGCTATAACACATCTTGGCTGAGTCAACAACAGGAAAAAATCCTTTAAAAGTCATTTGAGTATAAGAAGGATACTCGACAAAACGTCCACGATAGTTCTGAAAACAAACAAATTCAAGGCTCGGTTTGGACCCAAAATAAAATTTTGCCCTGTGGTCGCTAGGGGGGGGGGGGGGGCATGGGCATTTATATCAGGTGTTCTATAATTAAAACTGCTCAGTACAGATCACTCTTTATGTATGTCAAATCTCATGCTTTGACCCAAAGTGAAAGGTTTTTGGGGTTATCTATATCAGAAACAGCCTGTTTGGTGAGAAGTGAAGAGTGTCGTAGAGTGTGAGTACATGTTTTCACATGATCTGCCACATCTACCTCACCAGGACATGTTTGAGACGATGGGCATCGTAGAAAAAAACAAATACATTTATTAGTGTCTGCCAAAGAGGTGTATCGAGGTGTAATCTAGCCTTCTTTAGTTGAATTACCAAATGAGAAGATTTGGCTACTGTATTTTAGCTGACATTTTCTTTTATATTGTTTCAACGACTGTATCTGCATCATCGACCAGATGCATACCACACTGTTTGATAACTTTAGATATATATCCTGCTTCTCCGAATTATGTCAACATATGTGCCAATGAATATAATTATTGTCTTTGAATCAAAGCTCTTGCGATATTTCGGGTTATACAGTTTTTTTTTATTATTCCATCACGTTGACCGAGGCGACATTTATGTCAGCCCCTAGTAAATGATATCATAACCTGAAAGTATGGTTTTACTTCCATTTTCCATTTTCGCTGAGATGTATCTGTAGATCTACTATAAACGGTATCATTAACTTCTACTAAAGGCTGCTGTAATCTACGCGAAAATCATCTGTCTCCAGCAGTCTTTATGTAGGCCACCCATGTACAAAATATGACAATTGATCATACATTACTTCATTTTGCGATTCCGAAGATATATATGATGGTAGCCTCCATATAATGAAAAAATACTATGTAACCCTTTAAGGCCCAGTGTACATATCCAAAGGTAAAATAATAGCCGAAACAGATAGTGATGATCCGATTTTTGTATTCAATGTGTAGTACTGACCTTGACATTGACCTTGATATTTAAAAATGACATTTTATGTTTACTCTACTATGTGTGTGATGTACATGCTTCGATAGATTTTACAAATACATAATATATGACAAATAGGAGCATCGATTTTTTTATGGCGGCCATATTGGAATAGCTAACAAAATAGTATTCTGGTCGAAAAAAATTGGAGGGCATGGTATTTATTATATCCTAAACAATCTGTGTGAAAAATTTGACACTTGTATCCAGTTCGGGAACAAAGTGGACATCAGACTTACCAACCCCAATATTTAATTGTTAAAATGAATGATATCACGATATATCGGTTCATCTTGATTTGAAGGCGTATTAAACACAGTTTGATCACAAATAGGAAAACATATATCTATGGTTTGCATGGAATGGCCTGCTCTTAGTATTCAACTGCCCTTATTATAAAATGACGATGTTATATTTTATCACTGCCATAAAGAAAGCACTAATTTGATTATTACAGATATTACAAAACGATAAAAGAAATTCTAACATATTCGGGAGATGGGGTGCTGGTTATAAGATAACGTTTTACATGGCATGCGCTCGCATTTTTAAAGACTTGGAGCTGGATTATTTAAATTTGTACATTGTGCAGAAACGGCGGACTTGCTCAAATATCGTTGTTTATTATTCAGAAGCCCGTTGTAGATTGACCTGAGGTGCACAATCAATCACACTATTGAATATCCGGTAGGGTTTTTCATTGTCATTTAATATATTATTATCTGTACTAAAGTCTTGATCATGTTAATGTGGCTTTTGTAACAGGTATAATACTGGTGTGCAAAGACAAGATGCAGTATCTGCTTACTTTACAAGTAGGCAGATGCTGCCTTTTGATATTGCAGAGCAGAATTTTATATAAATGTCTGTCGGGCGCGAGAGAAATTAAGCATTTTTCTCATGAAATTATTAACATTTACAAGTGTCGAGCCACATGTCAATAGGATCGGGAAGTGGTGCGCTTTACTCTATCTGCAATGTTGCTTCTTGAGTATGTGCCTGGGAGGTTGGGACTAGGCCCCAGCTATCCATAATTTTATTTTATCACTTCACCTGCTGCTAGAAACATGCACATACTTGTGTAGCTTTCCAAGTTCCCATTGTTAATATTTGCTTTGGAAATGAATACGATACATTTTGTTAAATTTTGAATTTACCAGATGTCATTGAAGAAATGGTGATGAAGCATTAGCAGGTTCCAAATTACCATTTGAACATACCCTTCCTCCAATCCCGTATAGGTTTACACCATAACTTGTTCTAAATATAGTTAAAAATCCGACGTGGAATAGAATTATATGTGCTTACAATGAAGATCCAATAAGGGAAAGAACTAAGTGTTATCAATTTCATTATGAAAGTCCGCAAAAGTCAAATAATTCCAGTTTATCGGACTTTTCAGCCTCTTTAAAACTAGACTTTAGACAGTAGGCCTATGTCTGTTAAAACCTCATCAACTAATATCGTTCCCCGGGTGAATAAATTATTTGCAAATAAACATTTGGCTGGGGGTATGGTGCCAAAAAAGTCAGAAGCTGTTTTTTCACCTTGAACCGACATTCAACTTCAAAAGGGGCATGCTGCGCAGGTCACGTGTATAGGCCTTCGGTTTATACAGTATAGCTAAGAATTCACCCCTCGCTTCCAGTCACTGCTGGGGCTATTTACAGTAGGCCTACATGCTGATTGCATTCAGCTGAGTAGCTATAACCTGATTATAAGACTATGGATACTACTCCAACGAGACACTCACCCAACGCTGTTTTAATGTTAGTCCAACGTCTGCGACGCTGGCCCAACATTGAACCAACATTGGAGAAACGTAAAATGTTTGAAAGAAAGTCCTCCTGCCCAGCAAACACAACACATTTGTATAACATGTATACAACTTCGGTCTAGCGTCTTCGACGTTAGTCAAACATTGTATAAAGTCATACAAATGTTTTGTGTTTACTGGGTGTCAATACAAGCTTGGGGCCAGCCAGTTTCGACATCCCTGCAGTAATACAGTCAGTTTGTTTGCAAGACAACGACCAAGTAGGGGTCAAGGCTAAGGGCTTTGAAATATTAAATAGATGTCGCTTAAGTATATGAACTTGCTGTGATTTGAGAACTTAAAGGGACTTATAGAGACGAAATTCATGTATTTCTAATTTTTGACATGGTTGTCAATAATTAGAAATCAGGAATTTCGTCTCTATATCTAGCCTAACTGGTGAATGCGCATGGACATGTTTACATCATATGGTCATATTTAGAAGCCAAAATAAAATCACCGATTTTTCGATGATTTTAGCCTGGGCCAGTCCCTTTAATGAGGCTTTGAGTATGAAACGCATATTTGGCATTATTATGAAATAGGGCCTGGCCTACCCATGGGCACTGCGAATTTTGACAGCTGACCATACCTTTGAATACTGATACGTAATAATATTGTTTGTTGTCTACTTTTATATTGAAAGGCACCATAAAGCTGATCAGCACAATTTCGTCATTAAAAGCGTTCTTATTGGCTGGAAACTGGAGGTTTATGATCTGAAAATATGTTACTAATTCAAATTACCATTTCAACTTGTTGGTTAAAAGACCAGATTTATAAAGGTTTATAGCTATTTTTAATTGAGTAAAAGGGAAATTTGTGACAACTTTTTCACTACATAACGTTTTTGTTATGGCGTGATAGAAAATACGCGTTATGGAGAGACGTTTTTTTTACTAAATCGTGCATAGCATCTATGCAATATGTTATAGTATGATTATTTTGTTTTTTTTCATATGAGGTTGTAGTGGGCTTAAAGGTTATAGGGTACTTATTTATTGGCAGTATTTAAAATGTGGAAAAAATCGCGTTATGGAGAGACGTTGAATAAAAATACTCACCCACAGACTTTGACAAACCTTACATTATTTCTAAACGAAATATAATTTATTATACTTTTTTTTTACGATACACTCAATAAAGCTATTTTGCATCAGACAAGTGATATTTTGGTCAGAAAAAGTATAGGAAATACAGGAAAACTATAAGCGTTACGGAAAGTCGCTGGAACGTGGGAGAGACATAAAGTACATAAAACGTGGTAAAATAATAATACAAATATTCAAAAAAACTTGTACATAATCTTAATGATATTTTATACACTAGCAGATCGCAGAAATAAATATAATACATAACACAGGAAATCTAGAGTAAATCACCTGTTAATGTAGGATTTTGGCTAAAAAATTTGGCTAAAATTGTCTAAATTTACATAATATTTCTTTAAAAACACATTTAGGTTAGAATATTTTGCGTTTGAGTATTGTTATATTGTAAAATAAAGGTAATTTAATGCATTTAGGTAATAAAATTAAATCAAACTATTCAATAATAAATATTAGAAGGTGTGGAAAGTCAAGAAGTTGTATGAGGGATTCTATATTTTCAGGCTGGTGCCTGAAAATATAGAATCCCTCATACAACTTCTTGACGTTTGTTGTGTACATTGTGTTGTTTTCCACTTGCCGCATTCACAGGACATACTGAATGAACAATATGCACAAACACACTGTAGCTGCTATCCAGATTGGACCAGCAAGTTGCCTGATACTGCCACCATGAAAGGTGTTCACAGACCACGACACTGTGTCACAATTCCTGGGATGTGGCAAGTCTGCCTATTAAATTAGTCTGGCAGAACACACCAGGATTAACGAATACCCTTGTTGCTTACATCAGTGAATCCCAATTTAATATCAGCCCACAGTATCAACCCTTTAACCGCCAAATTATTCAATTTGAATTTTCACCCACTTGAAGTTGTGGCTCGCTGACGCGATCCACAACTTTAAGTGAGTGAAAATTATTCTGATTTGACAAAATGGCGGTCAGCTCTTTTCAAATCTTGCTGGTTGATGTCACATTTTACCTTTGCCATATTTAAAATGTGGTACTTAATGTGCTAAAAAATAAAACCCGAATATAAGCAACACCGGCGGTTAAAGGGTTAACACATACGCACGTCATGAGTCTTATTTGGTTGAACAATAAACCTTTATCTCCGATGATAAGATCAGAAAAATCCTATTTTTGATGAGTAAAATAAAGACATTTTCGAAGTGCAACTGTTCACATCAGTGTTACAGCATGGGATATTATCATGATTATTGACGTCTGCTTAATAGTGCTCATTTGGATGGTTAAGCCCGGTTTTGTTGGATAAAATTACATTGATCTCGGATGAATGGCCCTCTGTTGAGCAAAGCAAAGACAATTTTAAGTGTGAATGTTTATTATTTACAGGCGGCCATATTGAATTTAGCAATATGCCAATCGCGGTAAAGGTTGCAAACAAAATAACAATATGCACCAAATTTAGCCTGAACACTGTCAAACACCTTAGAAATATGTTCTAATTGTAATTATATGATGCCTGTTTTTGAATGGCGACCATCTTGGATTTCTTAGTATGCTATATCAGAGATGTTTACTGTCGAAGAGGCATCAGAATTAGAAACAGTGACATCAAAAATCCTAGAAAATAATGGTAATTACGCGACTTCTATTTGGTACGGGGTATGAATTCAGCAGTAAACAAGAGGACTGAAGTCCTATATCATCCCCTGCCATAAATTAGGTTAGACTTTTTGCGGTGACAAATATTTAAAAAGTCGATTTGTGGTGGACATTTTAAATTTCAGTAAAATCACATGCACATTTCCAGATGGTGGGTAATGTGATTGTACAATGTGAATTATTACTGATTTCAATTTTTCAGTTTTTGCGCCCACAAAAAATATGAAGTTTATCCCTGGCGGCCATTTTGAATTTCAGTAAAACATTAAAAAAATCACGTGCACATCTCCATATCGTGGGGAATGTGAGAGTAAAATTTGAATATTTTCCGACTTTAAGTTTCGAAGTTTTTGCGCCCACAAAAAAAATTGGAGTTGACCACTAGCGGCCATTTTGAATTTTGGTAGCATCTTTAAAAAATCACTTGCATATCCCCATGTTGCTAGGAATGTGATGTTGAAATTTCAAAAATAATTGACCAGTAGTTTTTGAGTTTTTGCGCCCACAAGAAAACGTGACGCCGGATGTAAAGTCGGCTGATAAATCTTCAGACTTGATAATTATCAGACGACAAACCTGCATATTTGTACATTTACCTTTTATATCTTTGAACTGAGGGGGGGGGGGGGATTAACACTTCAGTGCAGGATAACATTTTTTATATGAAATAAAACTTGTGAAAAAAACATAGTTTTATTCATGTCAACAGGTACCCGGCATGACCAGGCTGCATGCCTAGCTCATTTACTTCGCTTCAGGCAACACTGACCTCCATTTTATTTCCACAGCCATCTGTGTGAAAACAACACTCGCGCCGCCTACCGAAAACGCGGACGCCATAAAATTGAGACGAATATTTCAAGTGCCTACGAAAACTAGGCCATTTCAGCAGGCGTCAACATATGATCGTATAAGAACTATTACATTTAAAACTGGGGGTCACTGTGTCAGAGCCTTGCCATGTCATTAGGGTAGTCAACAGGTAGGTCTCATGCAACACTTGAAGAGGTCGTACTTAGTTTTGTCAGCAAAATATAATGTTGCTGAGGAGTGAGGTCTGTGAGCAGTAACGTGGGTGCTAATGTCACATTCACCCCTTAACCCTTTCAAGCCTGACTTTACATTGTAATCTTCATCCACTACAAGCCGCGAATTGCTGTCGCAATTCTCGACTTGTAGTGGATGAAGATGATTTGAAGTGAGTGAAAAATTTAAGAAAATTGCCATGTACTGGTAAACCAGTTTCATGGAAATTTTCATTCTAAAACCCTCGCTTGTAGGAAAATGGGGTTGTAAAACGATGCTTTAATGGATCGTGAGGGCTTAAAGGGTTAATAAAACGTCCCGATTTTACTTGTTTTTTTTCAATTATTTTTTATTAGCACATTGTATACCAGCTTTCAAACATGTTGAAGCCATAGTTGACCGATGATTATGTGCGGGACACTGCACTCCCACAATTCAAAGTGACCCAGTCCTGACCAACAGTCATGAAACAAGATCATATCGAACTCTTAAATCACAGTGAGACAATTATACTTGAGCGACGTCTATGGGTAGGCCTAATAATTAAAACAATAGTCAGCTACTTTCCGATGATATTGCCCTCAGTTATGCTTTTTGGGGACATCAGGTCGTAATCTCTATGCTGAGCACCTGTTGTGTTGACATGGCCACCGATACGACCAGCTGCACATGCAGGCAGAATCAGGCCACTTTTGCGGCTTGAACCCTGCTGATTGCAGGTGATTTTGATTATAGACCTAGTGTGAATAAATCAACATGTAGCCTAGTGTATTATGGCCTACGAATGATGCAATGTATAGACAACTGATAGGCCTAGACACTGGCTCACGAATGCGCGTTTGAGAACTGACCACAGGTTTAAAGATAAAACGTGACATCAATCAGCAAAATTTCAAAATCGTTGACCTCCATTTTATCACATCTGAATAATTTCTCTCGCTTGAAGTTGTGACGCAATCCACAACTCAAATGGGTGAACATTACAATTAAATAATTTGGCGGTAAAGGTTTAAATACGTATGTTTGTTCTGTGTTGGACAGATAATCCTCCGTAAAGGAATGACGCCTCCGGAGAGATTCATTACATTGTTAATAGCTTCAACAGTACTGTGTGGTGCTGGTCTTTACATATTTGGCAAGACAACCTTGGGAGAAATAATGAGGATGAACCAGAATAAAGATAAAAAATATGATTTGTTTCATCCGGAAAAGTGTGTTTCATCAAATAAAACCTACCATTTGGATTGCAAAGAAATAATGAGGCTGAATGAGAATGAAGCAAAAATAACAGTCAGTTGGAATGTCAGTTCTTACTGCAAGTATTCTTGGTACGCCATATATAGCACTCTACATAATGCAAGCCAAAAACTAAATGTGATTTTGCATCAACCAAAGAAAGCGCATGTTTCTATTGAAGGCAAACAACAGACAGCGTGTAGCCCGTTAAGTTATATCTCTCCTCCAGGCCCTATTACAGCTCTGGCGAGCTTTCCAGGATCTGGTAACACTTGGGTGAGACATTTACTACAGCAGGCGACAGGTGAGTAATTTTTTTTGGAAAATCTGCAGCTCAATGGTAGGCCCACACTAACTAACAGTATATTGGATGCCCGGGGTCAAAATTCTAAAAATCTTAAAATGAACTTGACCATTTTTTTGTATTTAATTGCTTAACATCGTGACCATCTCAAAAAAATTAGAGGCTTACTGGCAGGTTTTTCTTTTATATTAACAAGCAGTGATTCTCACATTGCCGCAACTGATTGATTTATTTAAACTTTTAATTACTTGAAGCTGTATTTCGCTGACGTAATTCATTTTCAAGTGAGCTGGACTGGTGGCACTTTTTTAATGTACTGACTCATAGTAGGAAATCTGCCCATTTTGACCTTCCGATTGAAACATAAATATATATATTTTTTTTAATTTTGTCGTCACTGATTGAGCTATTACATTAAAATATTCGATTTTTGGGAAATTACTCTGTTCTAAAATGACCGCCATATGAAATTTGACACTCAGATGACCTTGAAACGAAGAAGACCATTCCTATTGATTTTGTCGTAATTGATTCAGTCGAAACTGAGGTACTACATTTAAATATTACATTTGTATTTTTAAAGTTGGAAATTACTCGAGTATAAAATGGCTGTCATCTTGGATTTTACCTTCCATCATATAATAACCCTTTTATTGACTTTGACGTCATTGTTTTGTCAAAAATGAGGTATTACATTAAGAGATTGGATTTTTATTTCAAAATAATTAGATTCAAAATGGCCGCCCATTGCCATCTCGATTTTCTTGCATAAAATTACAGGTTTACCTTCACTAACCTGTGGTTTTCATATGTAAATGGGTTTTGTTCCGGAATAACACTAGACTAAGTTGTACAAGTTATTTCTACACTCCCTGGATCACATCTCGGCCAGATAAATGAAAATGAAGTATAATATTTTGATAAATAAATATGACTTTGACGTCAAGCTTTAAGTTGATAAATAAACATGTTTAGACAATTTTCTTTCGCTTGACACCACTTCGCATTGGTTTCCCCAAAATTCGAAAATGGTTAGAAATGATCCAAAACTACTATGGTCCCACTTTGTTTGGGTCAGTTATTTTTTTAACGATATCACAGATTTCCGCGTGTTTATGTGTCAATTAGTAGATCAACAAAACAGAGGCCTGTCGTTTTTCAAACTCGATTCTTCAAATCACATTTAAAATGTGTTATTTAAAGAGTGCTAGGAAAAATCTTCAAACAATTACAGTCGTTATTGAGGCTTAATAAGAATAATCCTTGCTTAACAGTTTGAAATGTGCATGATTTAATATGTATTTCCGTCGTTTCTAACCACTATACTATACTTCTTTATTCACTGTTGCATGCTTATTTAGTGTTCGCCATTTCTTTTCAGGTTTCTTTACTGGGTCTTATGAGTCTGATAATATTTTAAAGAAGAACGGATTTGAGGGAGAAGATGATAAAACTGGGAAAGTGGTGGCGATCAAGACTCATCATTATGGATCTGAATGCGAGATTAAATATGACAGGGCGATTTTGTTGATGCGTCATCCCACTGGGGCTATGGTCTCCGAGTTCAACCGTCAGGCATCGTATGGTGATCATGTCGGCCTGGCTCATCCTGCTTTGTTTTACCATGATGGTAAGTATTGCAGGTACTTGTTCATACTATTATATCCCATATAGTTTTTTTGCTATTAACGTGATTAAGGCATTAAAATGGGTGGAAGTTGCAACTCGAGATATCTTCAACAACTTGACCAATTAGCCTAACCTAAATAACGATTTTTAGATATATATATATATATATATATATATATATATATATATGTAAAATCAGTAGTGCTTGATAAAATTAAGCGCAGAAACTACATTTGACATTGACAATGGTGGCTTAATATTGGGTCATAGTCGTAAACGGGATGCCAACATTGGTTACTATGAGACCAGACACAATAAGGTCGATTGACAATATGATCGACAATATGAAGAGTGCATTTTAGATGTTGTAGCCATGAAATCTTGTTTCAGTTTGGCCCACATTTGTGAAGAAACACACAGAAAATTGGAGGGCATTCAACAATTATTGGCTTCGTGATTTTCGTGGCGAACTTCTCGTTGTCAAGTACGAGAACGTGAAAAAAGACATTGCGTCTGAAGTGAAACGTATGACAACGTTTTTAAATATATCCGTAGCAGATCAAGTTCTGGAATGTACAGCGGAAAACTCTGATGGATTACATCACAGAAGCCATACAAATATTCATCAGAATATATTCACGGACAAAATGATGCAAGACATAGATTATACAGTTTGTTCTGTCGAAAAATCATCACACAAATAGTAAAGGCCATAATATCAGATGAATTGTGCATTATATGAATATAGCATGAAATTTACTATGATTTATATTCGAACCCAGGGGGTCATTATCAGCTACGGAACCACCTTGGCAGTGACATTTTCAATTACAATTGCAATTATTTATTTAATATAGCGCACTATCAACATTTAGTCATGCAATGCGCTTTACACAATGTTCATTGTTCGATGAACAAATGTCATACTAATGACGTACAATGTTATCAGTATTTACTGATCATTCAGGTTTTCAGTTTAGAATTTCAATTATTCCTGGTAATCCCAATTGCCATAAGAACTTATCAGCTTATATTAACATGGTGTAATAGTTTGACAATTCGCCAAATAGCTGCGTGTTTGAGACGTCGCATCAATTCAGCATTAAACTCCATTTACTAATTTGATCGTTATTTTCATTTTTATTTCCGTCTGTTGTGCTCCTCATGCCATGATAAAAGGGAAAGTTTAGGTTCCATAGCCGGTATGTTGCCCTTTCCAGCTAAAAAAATATACGTATATCCACTAAGGTAAGGGGGTTATTCACATCATAATGCGGTCCTTGAACTGTACATATATCTAAAATGTGTAGATATATCGCGCTGACATTGATGTCATGTCACACAGTATCAAGCACACACGACAAGCGATGTTCAAGGTCATCTTGTGTCAAGGTCAAGGCTATCCGTGGCCACAAAATTAAAAAAAAACATATTTTTTTTCTCAGAAAAATCATTTTGAGAAAAAAGTAATCCTTTATAACAGCATCTCCAGCTTTAATTTTGATGTACTAAATTTCTCCTTAACCCCTTTAGCTGCCAGTCCTGAGTAAATTCGCTTTATTTTATTTTTTTATTCTCTCTTCAAATTAAAAAGAAAAAACGTGAAAAATCAGCAAGATTTGCACTGGTTAAATGGTTGGCCTCCATTTGGTCAAATCTGAATATTTTTCACTCACTTGAATTTTTGAATCGCGTCAGCGAGATAAAAATTCAATTGATTAGAAATTCTAATTAAATAACATGGCGGAAAAAGGGTTAAAACACTAAGTTGACGAATCTAAATGTTCACAAACTTGGATGTATGTCTAGCTACCGCGTCCCAAAACAAGTGGCTAAAAATAAATCACAATTGTTTAATCAGATACCGAACATTTTTAAACTTTGAAGTTTAGCATAAACACTCATTTTATTCCCAAACTGTAGTCCAAGTTAGTGGCACTTGACCTTCTGAGACAAAGGCCTATATAAAGTTTTATGACGGTTTTTACATCATTCTACCATGCCATTTCCCAATCTCATGAGTGCTAGATTGTACACCTTGAGCATTTTTTACAAAATGCAAAATTTAAAATGGCCACCAAAATGTAATATAAAAAATAAATTCCTATTGATTTGTCACATACATGTAGGTATGTGTGATTTATGGTTTCTAGGTGATTTTGCGTCGATAAATTCATTTCTTGGCTTTTTGAGATAATTTGACCTATTTTTCACCTACAAATCCAAGATGGCTGCCGTTTTTTTATTTCTGAAAAATAATTTTGGTCTGCCACCTAGATATGTGTAATTTATGGTCTCTATGTGATTTGTGGTCGAGAAATTCCTTTCTTGTGTCTTTTAGATAAATTGACCTATTATTTCACCCACAAATCCAAGATGGCCGCCGTTTTTTTATTTATGAACAATAATCTTGGTTTATCACATAGACTAGATCTGTATCTGTATATTACGTGGCAGTACGCACTATTGTGCTATCGCGCCACGGGAGTAGCTTAGCAAGGCCTGTTATCATTCATGATATCATTCATAGCCTTATATATGTACCAAGTACTCCATATTGTGGATTTTTTGTGGTCTCGCCGGATGGAAACTGCGCTTACGTCCATTGAGGTTATTTTACGTCCAACTCAAAGTCAGTCAGACGAGCCATCTGATTCTCTGAGCCCCACGATAGTGTATACGGCACCTGGCAGTCCCAGACGGTCACCCATCCACTTATGAACCGGGCGCGACGTCGCTTAACTTTAGTGGTCGAGCAGATATCGATGAGCGAACGCCGTATTCCGTATATGATAATATATGTATGATAATATATGTATAAAGATAATATGGTTTATTTATTTATGTAACCTTGGGTCGAGAAATTAATTTATTGTGTCTTCTTTATAATTAATATTAACCTATATTTCATACACACCAGATGGCCGCCGTTGTTTTTTGAATTTATGAAACAAATTATGGGTAGTAAACTAAACGAAATGTAACAGTGATTATTTCTAAACATTTGAGATTAAAAAATGCCGATTTCAGCTATTTTATTTTGAGCAGGCAAAATTGATCGTCATCATTTTTAGAAAGAAAAAAATAATATATGCTGGTCCATAGCATAATATCTTGCTTATGGCCATATTATGTCGCCACTTTCGTAATTAAATTTGTTGTCAATGTATTTTATGGTTTAAACAAAACATTGGTTATTTCCGGGGTGGGGTGGTTGGTAAAACCTCTAAAATTATTTTTAGACGAAATTTTTGATTTCTAATGTTGGACAACCATGTCAAAAATAAGAAATACGGGAATTTCGTCGTCTATATCAAGCCTAACTAGTGAATACGCAGCAGAAAAATTTAAAAACTGTTGCAGTTCTAGTCTATGGACAAATTTACATCATATGGTCATATTAGGAAGCCAAAAGAAAATCATCGATTTTTTTATGATTTTAAATCTGGGCCTGTCCCTTTTAACAAGTGTGTAACGAGAAATTGTGGAACAATTACAAAATTATGCCAAATGTGGTGGTAAATTGTAAATAACTTGTGGGGAAATATTTAGACTACATAGAGCAACGTTGGAAAATATCTTACCATGTTAAAATGACTTTGAAAAAAATCTAAAATTTTACAAGTCTATAGTCAAAAAGGGCAAAATGTTTAAAAGATGTGTAAAACTCAGTAGTAAATTAAAGATATTTATAGAATCTTGGCATACCTGGATGTAAATTGAGAATATTTTACAAGTTTGCATAGCATGTTAGGGATGTTGCAAAGTTAAAAAAATTCCAAACATCCAAAACAAAAATTGGAAGTGGGTGAGTGGGTCCAGGGCTATTTTGGATAGAAAATAGAAAATTGGAAAGCCCCCAAAAATATTTGATGATTATTATTTTTCTTTTTTTGTGTGTTGGTGTGTATAGTGTTTATATACGTTAATAAAGTTGTTAAAGTGATTATATGACTTGAAGTTTTCTGTCCATGTCGGAAATTGGTTTAAAAAAATTGGATAGGAGGGTGGGTTGTTGTGGTGAGCTCTATCCATTTTTTTATGTCTGGAACTTTTTTAACTTCGCAAGGCCACTTAGCATTACTTTGAAAAATCTAATTATAAAATATCTTGTCATGTTTGCATTACTTTGAAGAAAAATCCAAAGTATTTTAACAAGTCTGCAGTTAAAAATTGCTAAATGTTTTAAAAATGTGGAATACTTAGTAGCAAATTGAAAATATTTATAGAATCTTGACGATCTTGTACGCATAGCTTATACAAGGTGTGAAGCTATGCCAAAAGGTGTGGAAAAATAAACAAATGTGAGAAAATATTTTATCTACAGTGTATCACATAGAGCAAAGGCCTAAAATATTTCAAATAATGCCTAAAAGATAATAGCTTTCCAGGTGCTCAATACTTTAAAAAAAATTATTATAAAATAAATGTTCATGTTCGCATGGAAATCCACAATATTTAACAAGCTCGTTTCAAAAAGGGCTAAATGTTTCCAAAAGTGCTTGTAACTTAGTAGTTAGTTGAAAATATTTATAGAATCTGATCGTACTTGTGTGTACATTGAAAATATTTTACAAGTTCACATAGCTTATAAATACAACAGGTGTTGAGAACTAACCGAATGTGGCAAATTATTTTAACTACTGTGTATCGCATAGAGAATTTTTGAAAATATTTCAAAATAATTCTTAAAAGATAGTTTCTGACGTCTACAGACGTCAGATTCTTACGTATAGAGACGGTCCCCGCGCTGTGAGGGTTAATTACTCGGACATGCTTGGTCAAAGTAATGACGATCTTGGTCAGTGTTTGTAGCCATAATCATGATACTTGATTGTAGTTTAATTGGCTCATAAAATTAATCGAACATTACTGAGCTGGAGCATGGAGATGATCAAATTTAGACTACTGAAGCTAATATCCCAAATGCTTCTACAATTATATTTATTTAATGAGACTAACACCAAGTCAAGGATTGTGACACACCCAGCAAACACGAGGCGTTGGCCCAATGTTAGGCTGGTGTTATGCCAGCATCGTAGACGATGGACAAACATTGGGCCAACGCTTCGTGTTTTCTGGGAATGTATGCAAGTTAAACATGCTGATTCTAACATGCATCGAGCTTGGGAGAGACCGACAGTAAAATACGTAGTTTTATTTTTCTAGTATCGTGGCCATTATGCTAATATATGTTGTATACAATTTCTTGACCTTTTCTGTGGTACATAAATTGTTCCTTTCCACTTGCCGCATTCACGGGACATACTGAATTAACAATATTCACAAACACACTGTAACGTTAGCTGTTATAAATGGTTTGTTAAAATAGATTATATCACAGTATATCATATCATCTGGATTTGGAAAAGTATTAAATATAATTTATTCACAACTAGGAATACATATAACTATGCAACTATAGAATGCATGAGATGGCTTATGTTTAGTATTCAACTGCCCTTATTATAAAATGACGATGTTATATTTTATCACTACCACAAAGACAGGACTAATATCTGAATATTACAGCTATCACAAAACGATAAAATGAATTCTGACATCTTCGGGAGAGTGGGTGCTGCTTATAAGATAATGTTTAGCATGGCATGCACCCGCACTTTGAAAGAATTGGAGCTAGAATATTTTAATTTGTGCATTGTGAAGAAAACGACAGACTTGCACAAATATCTCCAGCTCGTTGTTTGTAATTCATAAGGCCGTTGTAGATTAAACTGAGGTGTATAATTAATCACACTATTGAATATTCGGTAAGATTTATATTGTCATTTATAATTACATATACTTAGTCATGTTAATGTAGCTTTTATAACAGATACAATACTACAAAGAGAAAATGCAGTGTCTGCTTACTCTGCAAATAAACAGAGAATGCCTTTTGGTTTAGCAGAGCAGAATATTATATTGTAAATGTTTGATGGCCAGAAGTGAACACACAGCACCTGTACAGTGCGATTGACAATTAGGCATTTTCTCATGAAATTATTAATAGTCACCAGTGTCGAGCCACATATCAATGGAATCGGGAAGTGGCGCGCTGCAGGCCTATTCTATCTCTAATGTTGCTTCGTGACTATGTTCGTGGGAGGCTGGGACTAGGTCCATATCCATAATTTTAGTGTGATCACACAATTGTGTGGCCTTCCAAGTTTTTATTGCTAATATTTGCTTTGAAATTGGATACGATACATTTTGTTAGCTTTGCATTTACCAGATGTTACTGCTGACATGGTGATGAAGCGTTAGAAGGCTCCAGATTACCATTTGAACACACCCTTCTTCAAATCCTGTATGGGTTTACACCATGATTTTTTCTGAATGAATTTAAAATTAAAAACCTCACGTGGGAGTTGATCTATATGTGCTTCTGATGGAGATTAAAAATTCTATGATATATATGATGTTATATTTCAAAAATGAGTAGTTACTACATAAAATAACATCTAGCCTAAATAGGAATATATAAACAGGAATATATTTATCTTTTTATACTACTCACAAAAAGCATTATTATGGCTTATTTGTTTAAGAGTTTAATACTATCATTACAATTAGTATATACATCGGTAAAAAAGTAAAATGGTCATTGAAAATGATAAAAAATATTCATATTTATGAATAATATGCATCTCCGAGATTTAATTATTGGCTAATGTCGAAAACATTCCCACAACATCTCAACGACATAGCTGAAAACGAGCTGAAACTGGCTAAATATAGGTCAAATATCACTGCTTCTGACAAAAATATTTTTGACTTGATTATTTTGGCCGTGAGCGTCCACTAGAGTCACTACACGTATTTGTACTGTCGCAATCTGTGGCTCAAACCTTTAGTTTCAGATACAACTTGGGTTATTTGAAATGTATTTCGTAAGCTGCATTATATTGATCGAATAGATCACTTTTATGATGAAAGTTTCAAAATTCGCATACATGTAGCTTAATACATATTTTACCATTCTATTCTTTTTTTTCTATTTAAGAAAAGATGCATTTATTTATTTATTTATAAAACTTACAAAAACATTATTATGGCTTATTTTTTGAAGAGTTTAATATTATCATTACAATGATTAGGCACATCGGTAATATTTGTATGTCTAAAAAGTAAAATCGTCATTGATCACAGTATTTGGTGTCTTTGTGCGTCTGTGTGGTACAGAAAAAAGACAGAGAAGTCCGCTGTTTCTGGTGATCATGACATTGTTGTCAGTCGCTTCACCACAGCCGAGATATTCATATAATACCCATAACAGAAGGGACATTGTGCTGTGCTTGTGTGCTGTTGCAATTGGTGAATAAAAATATGTTTATACCAAATAAACTAGATAACATTGAGGATTGAATACATTTCTGAACCTGAAATGTACTTTAAAAATTAAAAGGTTTTGTATATAAAGGCCACGACTATATTTCCAGAAATATATGCCATAAACAATGTGGAATATAATGTCTAAGATGTCGTCTATGCGTACCTACATGTATATTGGATAAAATAAAGGTTCGTGTAATATATATATAATGTGATATAATTTTCTACATGTTTTAATTTGCAAGTCAACTAAATAAAGTAATGCTTGTACAAAGCGGATTAATTAACTTTCTTGTGCTAAAATTGGCTCGGTACAAACCAATAATCCATCTGCTATGTGATAGTAGGCATATTCAATTTCCTTTGCTAATGATAAATGATATATGATTCACATTGTGCTCTATGTTTTCTAACATAAGTTTCCTTTTGTGTTCACAGGTACAAATTATAACGGACTTAAAAAGTAAATAAATATATCTATTCACAACACAAGTCATGTGTCTCTATACTAATGTTGTTGGGTGCACGTTTTTAATAACAACCTGTTTAACTTCATTTTAGATATGAATATTGAAATTTGAAAAATGAACTTTGATAAGGTAATAATTAAAATATGTGTTACCACATTGACGCAAAAGGCACAACTTTCATTGATTGTGAGTTTATTGAAGAGTGATATAGCATAAACATTAAAGCAAAACCACGAATAAAACGTCAATCTGTAGATCTAACTGGGTTTAAAAATCGTCTGTAATAATTGATATAAGTTTACAGTGTGTGTGATAATGACGCTAACTTAAATATTCTGCAACCACAAAGTGACATATTCAGTATGAATACTTTATACTTGACAAGATGAGATACATTATATTTTTACATTTTATAGTATATTTGATTTTAATATATAAGTCAGCTATACGTTTGAATTTTTTAATGATGATTTTTAAATTATTAACATTTGAGTTCAATATGTGTATTGATCCTGTGTTCTGTTCAGCTTACCATGTGGGAAAAACTGATATTTCCTTTACAAAATAAAATCGAGATATTGCCAATAGCCGGTTTACTGTAAATATGATTATAATGTTATAGTGAACATGTATTTTAACCTTAGCAGGTATCTTCTCTTTGAGTCGTAGAATATCAAACATGGGCATTTGGCATAGCTCTAATGTGAGATTTGACAAACCATCATGTTTTTAGATTGCTCTGTGTGTGCGTATATATTTTATTGTTTGTTAAATTTCATTTTTCACCATGACACTCATAATGCCCATAGAATGAAATTTTATCGTGTCACATTTTGCACTATTTTTCAGCTTACCAATTCTACTTTGATCAGATTTTGATCATAATTTGACCAGAAGAGCAAATGGTTTATTCCATGATTTCAATTGTTATTTGATGTTCTTGGATTATTGTGTCCGTATATATTAATATTACTATAAACGGTTTATTATGTGCTAGATTGAAAAGCAAGGAATGTCCAGGACGGTCAAGGATGCGAAGGCTGATTCCGATATAAATGATATTCCTTCTAATCGGTTAATGTAAACATAATAAATGTAGGCATCAAATAAACCAAATATTATGGTTAAAGCGTCTCATTATCAACGTCGCTTTTGTCATTGCAATACAATTCTATGGATTGTATCCTATTCAGTTAGCTGATATTATCATTTTTGCGCCCATTTTGAAAAAAAAAAGTTTATTTGGTATAAACATATTTATTTAAAGAGGATTGCTTAGTAGCTACAAAATCGTGCAAAATAATAAAATACAATTGAAAGAAAACAATGTAATAATAATAAGTACATACCTATTTTAACATATTATGGTTAAATGATAATTATGTTTCCCTTGTTCAAAAGTGGGGCGAAACAGAGTAGCAATAGTTTGTTACGTAAATCTAGATTTGATGGAGTCAAGTGACAATTCTTTGTTCAGCAAAAGATAACAAAAATATGTTTAGCAAATTTTTTGAAGTCTATCTAGATTTGATGGAGTCAAGTGACAATTTTCTTTCTAATTCTTTGTTCAGCAAAAGATAACAAAAATATGTTTAGCAAAATTATTGAGGTCCCTTAGTTTGGCTAAAAGTGTATTGTCATCGGGATACTATATGGTTTTAAAGATATCGCTTGCATTTGTAAAATCGCTTAGATATATGGTGAATAAAAGTGGACCAATAATAGATCCTTGTAGCACCCCTGTTTTAACTGGAATAAGATGTTGTTGTAGCAAGTAGCTACGTGTATTTAAAAGATGCGCAGTCCTCAATACAGTAGCGTTTTAATTTGTCTAATTATATGAGGTAATTCAATGTATCCAAAGCTTTACTTAGGTCGAGACAAATGATTATAGGAATGTCTCCATTATTTATATACATTGTTAATCTGTCAATTAATTCAAGGGCAGCTAATTCTGTGAAATGATTCTTACAGAAGGCTTATTGTCTAATATTAATTGATTTATTTTCTGTGTAATATATTTCTTTATTTGTTGAAAAATACTTTTTTTAAATATTTTTTATATAACTGTAAGAAGAGAGATATGTCTATAATTTTCAATGATTGTTGCATTTGAATTTTCATATAAGAGTTTACTTTAGCTAATTTCAATTGTTGTGTAAATATACCCGTCGGTAAAGATTGGTTTACAATAAGTATCAAATTATAAGGTATTATTTAATGAGCTGTATTAACGAATTGGGAATTTGGACCAAAATCATCCATTGTTTTAGAAATAAAACACGGATCAACCGTAGTGAAACTAAATTTTAATCGAGACTAATTTCGGAGATCATTTTTATGCGAGTCACCGTGACAATCTTTAATTTTTGCTGCTGAATTCGGGCCAATGTTTGCAGAATATTCGTTAAATTTTTAACAATTCTACAGTTTCTTTTATGAATAGTCCATTTTAGTAATATATTCAGGAGTGATTCCCCCCCCCCCATTTTTGTGTAATATATCGCTAATAGGTGAGCAGGATTTTTTATATCACGTTTATACTTTTAAAACAAATTGTGATAATAGTTTTTTTATTGCCAAGTAGATGTTTCTGCTTATTATAAAATTATAAGTACGTAAATGTTTTTTTTTGCTACGAATTTTACGCCAGAGTTTATGTCGAAGTTCTTTAGCTTTTTGTATAATTTATCAGGAAAATTAATTGATTTCACTATTCCTGTGGTAATCCGCTAGGAATATTGATGTTTTCTTTTATTGAATTTAATTTATTTGCTTGGTAGATATTGTTGTTTTAGTGGCAGCAACTGCCCCTTTAAATTTATTAGGCGAATCGCATAAATTCCTATTAGTGTAAATAAATTTATCATGTATTTCACGATTTTTGCTTAAGTTTGTTGAAAGAAAGTATGTGATGTGATCAGAAAAACCACTTGATAAAATTCCCGGAGAGCTGTTGACAGATTTTCATAAAAGCTTACATTAAATATTGTCAATGAGGGTTCCTTTGTTATTTGAAAGGATGGTGGGTCAGGTAATTTTAGGGTAAAAGCTATGAGAAATCAACATCTCTAAAAATTCTCTGAAAATAAACGTTTTCTTGATTTTTAACAATTCAATAAGGAAATCGCCAGATAAAAATATCTCACAATTTCTGGATTCAAGACCAGATACAATTGGCGTTAGTTTATTTATAAAAGTTTTATATTTTCATTGCGATCATGCGGGGGTCTGTAAATGCTTCCAATTGTAATATTTTTTATTAATGGTATGTCCTGAAATTTCAATTAATAAACCTTCCCATACCTGGGACTGTACATATCAAATGGGTAGTTTTTTAAAATACATATTTTTGTTCAAATAAAAATCCAGACCACCATGCGCGCTACAAATAGAGCTTTGTGGTACAACATTGTAATCTTCGATATCAAGCAATGAAACACAGCTCGTCTCATTTAACCAGGTTTCCTGTGAACAAAGGACATCAAATTGAAAAGATCTGTCATTCTGTTCCTTATGAAATATATGCAGCTGGTCAAATTTAGGGGAATTAAATTAAGATAAAATATATGTTTGTTTCAGAATCAAAGAAGTTGGCTTCCTCTTAATAAGCCCAATAACACGAAATAAAATTATATTAAAACATCCAGTTAAAGGCGTTTTTGGCATAAAAGAGTAATAAAAAAATATCTAAAATATATTCTCGTTGGCTCCCATCTTGAACTGATAAAACATCTACATAACTATATTGTGTCAAAATTTCACACCTTTATCAAACATTTTGCACTATTTTTCGCTTATTACTAATATAGGCCTACTATAGCAGCCACCACGCTGTAAGATCCTCTAACCATTGCGCATCTCCCCTCCTCTCTTATACAGCTGTGTTAAATTAGAAAATGTTCAGTATTATCACCAGATATATTTCTTAAATTTACGCTGGTAGAAATATCCACGTTAAAAATCTGCATGATAACATCAATGTTTAAGCAGAAAACATTTAATTGATGGATTTTAAATAAATTGATAAAGGTATGTTATGCATAGACCATTATGCAAACATGTGTTAGAGTGAACAATTGAATATCATTCCTTTACGTCGCTTTCTGCACAACCATTGTGACATCGCTACAGAAGGAAAACCGGCGACTTCAATGGTTCTTTATAGTGCACAGTATACCATAGACAATACTGCACACTCCAGGCCTTTAAACAGTATGGACTACTTTATGCACAACATCGATGACAAACATCCGACACGTCCTGGGATCGAGCCCTGTACCTCTGCGTTCCGAGCCACAAGCAAACGAATAAGCCATCGGGGCCGGCCACATTTGTTAGAAAATCCAAGATGGCTGCCGTGCGGACACCGTGAATTTATCATCGGGTATCATATGTAACAATAAATGCAAAGATTGGCTGACCTCAGGGAAAATAAATTACATGCTAAACAATTATACCGCGTGCAAAACCAAAAGGCAGTATCTGTTACTTTACAAGCAAGCAGATACTGTATTTTGGCTTGATGATCAGCATTATACTATTTTGTTCCAGTATCGATCTAACTATGTTTACACAGAATGCTCACAGCCTGCTCTGTAGGTTAAGAGAGATACGCTCCAAAGGAAAGGGTCAAAGTTAGATGTCAAGTCAACAGCTCAGAAACATGGACGTGATGGATGCACTGGTGAAGAATAATTGTAAGTACTAATTTACAGATTGTATACACTTTATCATGGTAATTCAACTGAAAATAAAACTAAATGGATTTTTTCGGGAAAAATGATGAAGTAGGCCTACATGCATAGAAGTCTACTTAATTTTCCCATGACATTGAATAAAAATTATAAAGCAAATATTTTGAAAGTATGATTTTTTTTATTAAAATGGACGATAAATGAAAAATATCATTTAATTTGGTTTGGAACCTAAATAATATTACACACAAATTCGGTCCAGAATTGAAGGAATAGATTGTTAAATACCAAGTGTAATGATTTATTAATCGAGTTCATTGCCAGGGACAAAGTAATATTACATTGAACATAATATTAATATCTTAATTTATAGTATTATAGTGAACTATTTATCGTTCAACAATATAAACGAGATCTAAACAATTAACTCTGACCCAATTATTAACCCTTGTCCTGCTGAATTGTTTGCTTCTATTTTTTCATTTATTGAACACAATTTCCAGCTTCTAATGACGAAAAATATATATCTCATTAAAAAAAAAAATATATCGCAAAATAAATTATTTTATTAATATCTATCACAAACTATTTTATTAATTTCAGTGGCATTTTATTTGGTTTGAAAATAGCTTCAACCCGTGTATACACGGTCACAGCAGGAGATTGGGTTATTTACATTTCTTCTTTCTATTTTAAACTTCTCGTTTTGTGACTCAACAGCCCTGAAAAGAGAGACGATTCGAGTTCATCTCAGACGTGCAGTTCGAAGTGATTTACCTGATGTACTTGCCATACGACGAGAAGAAGACTTGGATACTCGTGTTGACTATCTCGCTGACAGGTGGAATGAATGGTTTGATAAACCAGCTTTTTACCCATACGTGGGAGAATCGGAGAATGGACTTGTGAGTCTAGCCTATTTTTAAAAGGTTTAATATCCTTACTACGATTCTTCCGACGGTGGAATATTGTCCAAAATGCTTTTCGCTAATTATTCACTCAATTCTCACAAGCAATTTTCATAACATTTGCCAAGCAATATTGCCTGCTCATAAACAGTTCATAAAAATACATTGTATAGTTCAAAAGCTAGACCATTTTAAGCGTAGTAATTTTATTGGATATTTATAATGCCCCTTTATGAACTCATTAACTTCATGGTTGAATCCATTACATGTCAATGGTCTAACTTCTAATTAAATACTCACTGGATTTCGCTATTTTTCTTCAAAAGGACTAAAAATTATCGTCTGCCAAATATAATAGAAATTAACTGAGTAATCAGCCTTCATTTTGGACCATGTTCCCCCGCCGTCTATAGTTGTGGATCGTCTGTTTTATTATGGTTGAATTGGGACCTCTTTTACAACATAGAATGTATATTTATTTTATCTCAGGTTGCCTTTGCTTATTCTCTGATCATAGACGGGGGACGTAATGTCATACAAGGTGGCGCCAGATGCATATCCAAACTGAAGGCAAGTAGATAAATCGTTCAAAATTGGTACAAAACTGCAAAAAGGTATACCAATCTATATTGGAAGGGGAACCACCTTACTTGTAGCTGCACTGTAAGGGCTTCGTTCAGAAACTCTTTATTAGTTTATTAGCAGTTTATATAAACAAAGCAGGGGCGGATCTATGAGGCTTCAGGGTCTCAAACAACCTTTTTGCCAAATTATTATAAAATGAACCCTAAATCGGGTGATAAAAGCACAACATTTCAACCCCCCCCCCTTTTTATTTATTTTTAAATTATTAAACAAAACAAGGTTTCAACAAATATGTCTACACAACTGTTTATTAATTATGTTATCATTTTACTTAAAGGGACAGCATATATGTTAACATTCCACTTTTCATTTTTTTAATTTATATGAACCTACACTACATAGCCTACTGAATTTAACTAAAAATTAAAAACATTTAAAAGCAAGTTTTATTTCTAAGTCGTATATTGTCATGTAAATAAAACTGTGTGCAGTATACAACACTTGATACCACAAATACCCACCGTCTCAGACAGGGGGATCAAAGCTACTCCTGAAGACACCGCCGTTAATTAGTGTGAAAGCGTGAGGTTTGGGGGATTCCCCTGCAGCACCGATTGTCTTCCCAACGCTGGGCCGACTAATGCTGTGCTAACATTCAACCATCCATTGATAAAATTTTGAAAAAAATGAAATCATCATATCCGGGATACACTGCTTTATACAATACAAAAAACCAAAATTGATGCCATCCCTCGGAATCCCTTTAATCAAAGCATGGGCGGATCCATGAGAGGTTCGGTTCCCGGTCTCGGCGGTTTGAAAGAAGCAAA
This sequence comes from Flabesymbios commensalis, assembly GCA_964017125.1. Taxonomy (NCBI): domain Eukaryota; kingdom Metazoa; phylum Annelida; class Polychaeta; order Terebellida; family Flabelligeridae; genus Flabesymbios; species Flabesymbios commensalis. Next base: position 76,492,658 of record OZ024906.1, on the reverse strand, counting down.
AATGTTTCTTCCCCATCCACTCGTGAAACTTTATTGTGGGGAGCTTTCGTGACCGAGAGGTAGGTGCTCAGCCTCAGACCACCAGGGCTCGAAGTTCGAATCCTGTGTCTGGAGTGCAGTGTCATCTCATTCATCTCACCATCCTCAGGAGGTTCTCCTGGTCCAGTTTAGCCTATATGTGCACAAGAGGTCGCCTAAAATACCCTTCATTTCATTTCATTTTTAACATTTGTTAATATAAAAAAAGAGCTCTAAATCAACCACGTCACCCACAAATCTTGGAACTGCCCCTGCATTGAACACAAAATACGATTTATAATATGCAAAACAACTGGTACTAAACAATTGAACGCTCTGCCTTATTATACTCGCCTTCTTAGTCACAAAGTTACATCTTTAAACTATGAGTAGCCCAATCATTTAAATCATATATCATGCCACCCATTATGTTATAACAGAACAAAATATTGTAGTGATAACCCGATATCACGCATAGGCCATAATCAGCCTATTTAAAATGTTATTTATTCATACGGCCAATCAATTCAATTCAATTCAATTCAGTTTATTTATGCGTGAAACATACATATACATGTATACAAACAATTATACAAATGCAAAGGAGACATGCATAAGGCTTTTGACAAGCCGCTTTCATGCTGGCCACTCTTCAATAAAGTAAAATGGTGTTTCTGAAAAATAGCATACTTCGCGGGGAAGACGAAGAGATGAAAAGACGGCCAATCATAAAATAGTAACATTAATGCGGAGGGAGAAGCGGACAAATACGAATATTATAGTCTATGTATCAACGCAAAAATAGAGACACAAAATAAATATATTAAGAACGTTAAAATTAGCGGACTGCATAGATATGATGCAAACTTATATAATAACATACACCAAGATAAAAAATAATTGAAAAGGGCCAGCGTCCAAAGTGCACTGTGTATTACGAAACAACAATTTTTGAACATACATAGTAGTTTTGTATTAAACATATCGAGTTGTATTCATTTACAAGTAAAGTTTTAAGATATAGTGTAAATCCTTTCCGACTATGAGTATTTTTTTTATCTGTTATAATGTTGTTTGAAAAAATATCCGGAATACAAAAACGCATGAATTTTTGAGCAAATACATGTTTTACTCGTAGAATTGAGTAGCTTCTTTTGTGTCTGATGTTATGATGGTAGATTACTGGTTGTAAAAGTGAAGACATTCTAATGAAAAAAAACAGGTAAATTGTTATTTATCAGGTCGAAACAAAACGTTATTAGTTGAAGGTTAAACAAACTATCAATTTTATGCACATTCAGATATTTTAAGAGGGGCTCGCTGGCTGTGAGAGAGGTAACCACTCGAACATATGATTCGCATGGCTTTCTTCTGCAATTTTATAATTCTTTCCTGGTTAAAACCCCAGCACTTAAGACCATTAATTATATGTGGTTTAATCTGCCCATTATATATGGTTAAAAGAATTCCAGTAGGAACCATGTGTTTTAAGTCGGTACATAATTCCTATAATATTTAAAATTTTAGAAGCTATTTTGTTTATGTGCGAATCCTATTTTAAATGCTTGTGAATTGTTAACCCTAAAAAATTAAATTCGTCAGCAGATTCTATTTTGATATTCTCAATCTCTATATTAGGTATATTGATTTGTTTTTGAGGCATATGAAATACCATGAATTTGGATTTTTTTATGTTGATTGATAATTTGTACAACTTTAACCAGTCTGCAACTTTTGTTGATTCTAAATTTAGATTTTTGGAATTATAATTACCAGAAACATCCAATGTGGAGTATAAAGTAGTATCATCAGCATAAATAATCATCTTAAACAGTTCACTGGTATTGCATAAATCATTAATATATATGATAAAAAATAGAGGGCCCAATATAGACCCTTGAGGTACACCAGTGGATATATGATACACATCGGAATTAGTTTTATCAAAATAAACGTATTGGGTTCTATTTTGTAAATAATCTTTAAAAAGTTTTAATTCTATTGACTTTATACTATAATGATTTAATTTCTAAAGTAAAATAACGTGGTCAAGAGTGTCGAATGCCTTTGAGAGATCTAAGAAAATGGATATCGGTATTTTGCTTTTATTAAGGTTCTGAGTGATGCTATCAATTAGTTCAATTGATGCTAATTCAGTAGAATGACCAGCCCTGAAACCATACTGACTGTCATATAAAAGACCATTTAAATATGTATTGAGAGAAGGAGTGAGATTGGTCGGTAGTTTGATATATCGTTCAAAGACCCTTTCTTATGGATTGGTATTACCTTCGCTACCTTTAGTTTTGCTGGGAATATACCAGTATTAAAGACTAATTAAAGATACATATGAGAGCTGGTATTATTTCTGTTTTAATTGCAACATGCAATATATCATTGTAATGGGAATTAAAAACAGCAGCGACAGACGTTTATGTAACTCTACCCCCTAAGTCTAAACAGGTTTGGTTGGTCTCAATGACCACTAGAATATATCAATAATCACCAGGACCGTACGCAGCATGAAGTGAACTCAGTCCCATTAAAGTTACACCTATGAAATCAAATTTGATCTTACTTTTATCCTGAAGCATTGTTTATTTTGGTCATATAATGCATTTTTAGCCAATACGCTTAGTATAATTTCTGTTTTATTTCTTGTAAAGATTTAGGAACAATACATAGTGTATTTACAATTGAGCTGCGACTTGATGTAAGTTGTTATATTCTCACAATATACAATCTTATCTAAGGCCAAAACTGATACCTCAATTTGTTTGTACATACTACCTGGGGTTGTTGCCGAAGGTCCATTCTACCATTCCGTCAATTCAGATTATAGATACTATTCAGATTATAGAGCCCCTAGAAAAACTAGCTCCTGGACTATCATGGCAACTTGATATCTGTCAGCATTAGCACCGTACATTATATACCGTAATTTGTTGTACACAATGTGGCGAGTCTTTGAGACTCTACCACAGCAGTCATTATTGTATCCAGACCTGATGGACACAGCTGTAGTTCGTGGTTGTAGGGCCTAGCATACGTATACGTATGTTCTCTTGCCAATATTTTATTATAAATGGCAAATTCAGAAAAAAATGCAAATTAGGACATGTTTCAGCATATCAAAAAATATTTAGCACGTGATTGTTATATTACAATGATGTGCTAATACATTGAGATATTCAAATAAAATGGCGGCTGTCAGCAATTTTGTATTTTCGAAAAAGTTTATATTATGTTTGATGTTTTTATTATGCTAGAAAATATACAAAGATAACCAAAATTTGAGACAGACTGGCTGATTGATTAGAGGATCTGACATAGGCGAGTCCCAACAAACAGAAATCAATACCGCCAGGTTCAAGACCGCATTTACAACAATCCTACAAATTACATAATATTAATTACAAATGGGTGCACCATTCAATAACCAGGTTGGAGTATGTTTTAAATAGATATAATAACAAATTATTGTGAAATGAATAACTGTCTGCCTGACTGGGATACATGTCAATGAACTTGAAATAAATGACTTTATACGTTTATATGCAGCATCATTGAATATATTCTAAAATTATTTCTTCCAGCTCAACACTAGGCCTACTTTGGATCCAACTTTGCAGACAAAAAAAATAAACAAAACATACACCTATAGATCATCTATAATTTAATGTGTAAAATATGATTAAATTTGAGGGTGAAATATTTATCTCCACACAAAAGCTGAAATAAATATTTAGATTCAGACAGAGTGTGAAAAAATGCAGATATGAAGTGAAATAAATAATCATGATGCCCAATTCAAAACATCCGGCCAACCCGTGGTTTTTGAATAATGCTAAGCAATTCTAAGCTGCATAACTATGGGATGTTTTTGTTTATCTATAAAGGGCTGGGACATATTGTATGAATTGGGAAAAAATATAGTGGCAGACATTGGAGATTCAACATCAGGTGTAAATGTTGGAATAGAGAAGAAAATGATTGTTTCGTCATATCACGCCTTCTATGAGAACACTCCTCTTTTCAAAATAATGGAGAAAAGGGCAAGTATATCATGTTTTTTTTTCTATATGCATTATCACATTACAAAATGAAATTAACATACAACACATTGAAATGAATTGTCGAATGGTCAAACAATAAGTTGAATTTTAGCTGATAACAAAACTATAGTGCTGACGTGAATATATGAAGATGACAAATGATAAAAATGATAGTAATCTAAGTTTGCTTACATTCTGGAAACATATAGCTTCTCATTAAAGATTACAAGTCTGTCTAAAAGACAGAACATGTTTTAACATCTAACAATATAACATTATTCATGTATAATATTTTATTAATTGATTGTAGGGTTATCGATGTTATTTCACGTCTACAGAAGAACTGCTTACTAAAGAATCTATTTTATCATCTGGTGACATACAGACCGAAATTATTTCCCCAGAGAGTTCTGTAGTCCAATCTGTCATGCTAGATCCAGTTAACAGACTTCTTTTCCCGATTGATAGGTTCTGTGTAGATTATGTATCATATGCAGTTAGTGCAGACAACATTCCAATGGTGGCTGACAGATATAAAATACACATGACAATGGATCCAGAACAGCCGTCAAGATGTCTCGGGATCAGCTTCATGTCTTTTTATGATGGGGAGTCTTGCCGTTGTTATAATGTGGAGATTTATAGCAGACAAGATGAATACATCACATCCCATGTGAATAAGGCTTTACGGTATTTTAAAAGTCTAAATTACCAAGGAAAAGTCGTCCTTGAAATACAATTTCCCGAAGATTCCAGTCAAACTGTGGACAGTTTGCTGGAATCAGCTCAGTTGGAACTGTCTCCTCACTCGCGTCACTACGTACTTTTAAGAAAATTTTGTTAATTGACAAAATTATGAATTCATAACATGTTCTTGTTTTACTAACTTGAACAATTTGTGAACGGCCACACTAAGAGCCAATTGTGAGTTCAACATCTTGAAATTATTATTTTAGTCGATTTGATAGGCATGTCATTTCTGTTTTCCAAATATATCGTAACTACATTTTATTCGATTAGATTTTTTTGTTTTAATTTTTAGTTTGAGCACCTTTATAATTTTGATAACCCCGAATTTACAATTTTAGCACCTTTATAATTTTGATAACCCGAATTTTAAATTTTCCCTATTTGATGTTGAGTCTCGCTACTGTGATTCACAACAGTTACTTTGATAGTAAAATTACATATATTTGTACAATTTGAATACAAATATCCAATCTTGCAAATTTAATGCTCATTTCAAGAACAAACAGAGCGGCTATACTGGAGCTATAGACCTGATTAGCACTTTAACCGCTGGTGCCGCATATATTCGAGTTTTTTTATTATTAGCACATCAAATACCGCCTTTTAAATATGTCAAAGTTAAAATGTGACATCAATCAGCAATATTTGAAAAAGAGTTGACCTCCATTTTGTCAAATCTGAATAATTGTCACTCACTTGAAGTTGTGGATCGCGTCAGCGAGACACAACTTCAAGTGAATGAAAATTCAGATTAAATAATTTGGCGGTTAAAAGGTTAAGGGATAAAATGTATGTTATATCCTTCCCCATTGTAGCAATGTCGTACTGATGTTCCATTGCTACCTATTTACCTACAACATTGCAAGTAGTAAACGGAATTGTGTTTAATGATAGCTCTTTCGGCTTTGCTATTTCTCAGAATTGGTTGGAATGGATTTGAATGTTTATTGATATTATTATCCCAATTAAAAAAAGATAAGACATCGTTGTTTGGCTTCGTTTCATTATTTTTAACAAATATACCCCTGCAGTAGGCATATATACATACCCCTGATTAGCACTTTCAGGAATAAAATACAGTACTCGGAGCTGTTATTCGCCCTCGAAAAAAAAGTATAAAAATACACAGACATTTATCAATAAAATTATATATGGTAATATTTCAAATGTGCCAATGTTAAAATGAATAGAATATAAAATGCATAGGCCTAATCATGACGCCATTACAGTAATATTTTGTGAATGATAAAATGATTAATGAAATAATAACAGTAATTACACAATTAAAGAAAAAAATCAATATGTTAATTAAATATAAAAAGGGATAGACTACTGTTCATAATATGTGGGACGAGGGGTGCCCACAAAGCACTGCAACATAGACATAAAGCAGTCGGTAATCTGAGTAATTTTCCGAGGTATGGTTATATACGTTCATATGTGTAAAAACAGTTTCTGCAACAATTTCCTTCGTGAAAGATATACAATTTATGATGCGATACCTCCATATTTTCAACTGGTAGCCCACATGATTGGTAAATAACCAACTGAAAACAATAGGTTATCGCATCATAAATTGTATAGCTCTTACACTGAAAATCGTTCTGTGAAAACGTTTTTACACATACAATGTATATCAATGATCCTACGTCGGACATTTTCCCAGATTACGGACTCTCAGCGCAATCAGCTTCCACAGGGGCTCACGCTGCCGTGCAAAGCTAAAAGGCAATATCTGCTTACTTTACAAGTAAGCAGATACTGCCTTTTGGCTTTGCAGAGCAGCATGGGTCTCTAGAGGGATGCATTCAAAGATTCAGAACTCACAAACCCATGTTCCTGTTTGCATTGTCTATTATCGTTGATATTTAGCTCCTACCATGCCGTTCGTGATCATCCATTGTCCCCGAGAGGGAGATTTCCTGTAATCCTGGATCCCTGGTCCCATAACATGGACCACATCAGTGAATTCTAGTCTAATATCAGACCACAGCATCAGCACATTCGAGAGCGTTTGTTGTGTAAATGTACACAATGGTCAAACGAGTGATTTATAGAATTTTTAATTTATAATGTTTCTTTGGTAGTCATGAACCTTATTTTGTTGAACAATAAACCTCGATCTCGGATGCTAAGATTAGAATTCAGTCTATTTTTTATGAGTACAATAAAGACATTTTGTACGTGTAAATGTTCACATATCAGTGTTATTCCAGTCATAGCATGGGATATTATCATGATTATTGATACATTGTTTATTGGTTTATTGTCTGTTTGTTATAGTCCTCATTTTGAATGGTCCTAGGCCTGGTTTTGTTGGCCAAAATAACATTGATCTTGGATGAAAGGCCTATAAGTTGAAGAGCAAATTAAGTAAAAGCATTTTTAAGTGTGAATGCTTAATATTCACAAGCGACCATATTAGATTGCTAACGTTGCTAACAAAATAACTATAGGCACAAAATTTAGAATGGACGATGTCAAAAACTTTCAAAAACGTGTTTTATTTGTAATCATATGATATAATGTTGATGAAGAAACATAACTTTTGAGTGGTGGCCATGCATCTGGGATTTTCTAGTTTAATTTCTAATTTACGTTTACTGTGAATTAGGCGTCAGATTTAGAACCGGTGAGATCAAAAATCCCAGGAAAGTGTTTTAATTGTACATGTATTGCGTGACTTTTAGTTGTTCACTGATAGAAATATCTACTTGGCAGCCATCCGGTTTTTATGATGCGATCCCACGTTATGTTTATCGTAAAAAATGTGACTTCTAACGTGCAATGGAACGATCTGTTTTTAAATGGCGGCCATTTTGAATTGTTCAATATGGCGACCCTATTGAGAATTAACTTTGAATCCCGGCAGATCTGAATTCAGCATGTTAAAAATATGCAAGTGGACCAATGTCATGCATGTAATTCGAGTAGTAGGGGCCCATTATACACAGCATATCAAAAACATTTTATTTGTGTGCAGCACGTTTTATATGATAATAATTTTATACGAAAACATTTCAAACAACAAAAGGTGTTTTTCTGAGCTCAAAACTATAGTACACATTATATGCGAGATATTGCATTATAACAACATTTTAAAATGTTGAATAAATAGAAAGTTTACTCGAATTTTCTATCCCACGCCTCCATTTCCCATCTTCCACAACAAGTTCTCTTACCCACGAGCACGCAGTGCGCATCTTCCCTTGGCCAGGCTGACGCGAGTGCATACCGCAGGAGCCTGGCCGTATCGAATACTACAATTATCTGTCTACGTGGTCATCTTGGGGGTGTGTCTGAGATTCAAACCTCATTGGATGCTTCAGATTAATAAATGTGTCATAAAAGTTCGCGAAGAATTGACCTCTTGTTCATCTCTCATACACAGTCACATGTTTCCGTTGCTAGATGTACTATATAGACAAGCTGGGAATCTCTCATTTGGACAGTGACGTGTACCGCCATTCAGGGAGCTGGGAACACAATGACATCAGCGTGAGATTCCGAGCTTATCTACCTATCTGATCTATCATACCAACGGAAACAAGCAGGCTATGCGCTCAGTCAGCTGTCAACGCCTGGTCAAGGGCTCTCTGATTGGCCGGTCTTGCGACGCGCGACATTCAAGGTATCTGGCTATTTAAAATAGTTTGACTGTATGCTCGATAAAGCAAGGTATCGCACTGCGTGCTCGTGGGTAAGACAACTTGTTGTGGAAGATGGCAGTGCGATACAGGGAAGATGCCATTTCCTTGACTGACATATTTCTGCAAAATAATTGATAATTTTTCTTCCATGTTGCTACCATACATAATCAAAATTAAGTTAACTTCTTTTAATAAAAAGCCTTATTTTGGAAACCCAATTTTTTTTCCCGATTGCATTACCTTTATAAATAATTTATATGCAATATTTATAGGCAGTTCTCCACATGCAACACGCAACCTACTGGAGGATCACAGCCTGGTTCTAGCGCAAAGATTCTTGGAGCATGGCGATCTAACGTGCAGTGGAACGATCTGTTTTTAAATGGCGGCCATTTTAGATTGTTCAATATGGCGACCCTATTGAGAATTAACTTTGACTCCCGGCAGATCTGAATTCAGCATGATAAAAATATGCAAGTGGACCAATGTCATGCATGTAATTCAAGTAGTAGGGGCCCATTATACACAACATATCAAAAACATTTTATTTGTGTGCAGCACGTTTTATATGATATTAATTTTATACGAAAACATTTCAAACAACAAAAGGTGTTTTTCTGAGCTCAAAACTATAGTACACATTATATGCGAGATATTGCATTATAACAACATTTTAAAATGTTGAATAAATATAAAGTTTACTCGAATTTTCTATCCCGCGCCTCCATTTCCCATCTTCCACAACAAGTTCTCTTAACCACGAGCACACAGTGCGCATCTTCCCTTGGCCAGGCTGACGCGAGTGCATACCGCAGGAGCCTGGCCGTATCGAATACTACAATTATCTGTCTACGTGGTCATCTTGGGGGTGTGTCTGAGATTCAAACCTCGTTGGATGCTTCAGATTTATAAATGTGTCATAAAAGGTCGCGAAGAATTGACCTCTTGTTCATCTCTCATACACAGTCACATGTTTCCGTTGCTAGATGTACTATATAGACAAGTTGGGAATCTCTCATTTGGACAATGACGTGTACCGCCATTCAGGGAGCTGGGAACACAATGACATCAGCGTGAGATTCCGAGCTTATCTACCTATCTGATCTATCATACCAACGGAAACAAGCAGGCTATGCGTTCAGTCAGCTGTCAACGCCTGGTCAAGGGCTCTCTGATTGACCGGTCTTGCGACGCGCGACATTCAAGGTATCTGGCTATTTAAAATAGTTTGCATGTATGCTCGATAAAGCAAGGTATCGCACTGCGTGCTCGTGAGTAAGATAACTTGTTGTGGAAGATGGCAGTGCGATACAGGGAAGATGCCATTTCCTTGACTGACATATTTCTGCAAAATGATTGATAATTTCTCTTCTATGTTGCTACCATACATAATCAAAATGAAGTTAATTTCTTTTAATAAAAAGCCTTATTTTGGAAACCCAATTTTTTTTCCCGACTGCATTCCCTTTATAAATAATTTATATGCAATATTTATAGGCAGTTCTCCACATGCAACACGCAACCTACTGGAGGATCACAGCCTGGTTCTAGCACAAAGATTCTTGGGGCATGGCGATTCTCGTCCTTTCCATATGTCAGCCTGGTTCCTGATGGATCGAGAAGCGAATAATGCCCCTACTGAAGGCCTGAGTCTGAAGGCAAGTAGATTAGACGAATGTCCGAACATATTTCAACAATAGTTCTTTATAAGGACAAAGTTGGGAAATATTTGAATATTTCACATCGCTATGCACAATTGTTAGTTAGACAAAGTGTGAAATTAAATACACTTATACTTAACAAAGAGGGAGACAAGTACACCTACCTTAGTAAAAAGCATGAAAATATTGCAGCAAGGTTAAATTACATAAAAGAAAGTTATGAAATATTAGATCAAATGTTGAATATGTTAGCCGAAAGTGGGTAGACATTTTACATCACTTTGACAGAAAGGAAAAATATTTGAACAAGTGTCACTTAGAAAAGTGGAATACACATTGTATAAATTGAACGAAAGCATTAATAGGACAGAGTTGGAAAAAAGTTTGAAAACAGTTTGAACTATTTACATCACTTTCTATTTACATCAAATTTTAAATATTTAAATAGGTCCACATTACTGGAAATAAATACGAGAGATATTTGACTTAGTGTTACTTGGGAAATATCGAGCCAAGTATGATAACTTAACAAAATGTATCACGATATATTATTAGGTATAAACTAAAAAAATGAAATCGGAAAATGTGCTTGTTTGAAAAGTCAATGTGCTGTTTTGAAAAGTCGAAAATTAGGAAGAATTCTAAATATATCCCAAAGTGTGGAATACTAAAAAGAAAGTGGGACATTAGTTTAACAAGTGTGTAGCGAGAAATTGTGAAACGTTTAAAAAACTATGCCAAATTTGGTGGTAAATTGTAAATATTTATAGAATTGGGAAGTCCTTAGATATAAAATATTTGACAAGTTTGCATATCTTATACAAATCTAAAGAACTTGTGGGAAAATACTTAGACCACATAGAGCAACGTTGGAAAATATCGTACCATGTTAGAATTACTTTGAAAAAAAATCCAAACTATTTTAACAAGTCCGTAGTCAAAAATCGCAAAATATTTGAAAGATGTGTAATACTCAGTAGTAAATTGAGAATATTTATAGAATCACGACATACTTAGATGTACATTGAGAATATTTTACAAGTTTGCAAAGCCTATACAAAGTTCGAAGCTATCTCAACGGGTGTAGAATTTTTAAAGAATGATTCAACTGCAAAACGCGCATGCCTGGGACGGTCAAGTGTAGGCCAACAGTAGCCTTTGAGTACAGATTGACGGCATTAATATAGCCACTGAACTGATTACAAGATACTACTTAAACGGGACATTGATCCAATGCTGTTTTAATGCTAGGCCAACGTCTGCGATGCTTGCCCAACATTGAACCAACATTGAATAAATGTACAATGTTTGAGAGAAAGTCCTCCTGCCCAGCAAACACAAGACATTTGTATAACATTTATACAACGTCGGCCCAACGTCTTCGACGTTGGTCCAACATTGCATAAAGTCATACAAATGTTTTGTGTTTACTGGGCATGTCAATACAAGCTTGGGTCAAGCAGTTTCAACATCCCCGCAGTAATACAGTCAGCTTGCTTGCAAGCCAGCGTCCAAGTAGGGGTAAGGGCCAAGAGCTTTGAATTATAAACTCATAGATGTCGCTCAAGTATATATGAACTTGCTGTGATTTGAGAACTTGCTCTTAATGAGGCTTTGGGTATGAAACGCATATTTAGTATTATTATGGAGTATGGACTTGGCCTACCCACGGGCACTATTGCCTTCTGGGGGACCCTTGTCCCGCGAATTTTGACAGTTGACCACACCTTTAAATGTAATTCTTACAAGAAAATCTCATATCATGTTAGGGATGTTGCAAGGTAAAAAAAATCCAAACATCCAAAAAAAATAGGAAGTAGGTGAGTGGGTCCAGGGCCATTTTGGATAGAAAGTTTTCTGTCCATGTCGGAGATTAGTTTAAAAAAAATAGATAGGGGGTGGGTGGGTTTGGTGAGCTCTATCCAATTTTTTTTCAGATGTCTGAATTTGTGTAACTTTACAAGGCCCTTTAGGATTACTTTGAAAACATATCATTATCTCATGTTTGCATTACTTTGAATAAAAAGTATTTTAAGTCCGCAGTTAAAAATTGCTGAATGTTTAAAATATGTGGAACACTTAGTAGCAAATTGGAAATATGTATAGAATCTTGACGATCTTGTACGTACATTGAAAATATTTACAAGTTCGCATAGCTTATACAAGGTGGGAAGCTATGTCAACAGGTATGAAAAACTTAACAAATGTGGGAAAATATTTGATCTACAGTGTATCACATAGAGCAAAGGTTAAAAATATTTCAAATAATTCCTAAAAGATAATAACTTTCCAGGTGCGCAACACTTTTAAAAATTGTTATTATAAAATATAGTGTCATGTTCGCATGGAAATCCACAATATTTCAACAAGTTCGTTTCAAAAATCGCTAAATGTTTCCAAAATGTGGAACTTGTAACTTAGTGAATTGAAAATATGTATAGAATCTGATCGTACATGTGTGTACATTGAAAATATTTTACAAGTTCACATAGCTTATACAAGTGTGAAGCTCTTTCAACAGGTGTGGAGATCTAACCAAATGTGGCAAAATACTTTAACTACTGTGTATCGCATAGAGCAATATTTAAAAATATTTCAAAATAATTCTTAAAGGACAGACATCAGATTCTTACATATAGAGACGGTCCCCGCGCTGTAAGGGTTAATTACTTAGACATGCTTGGTCAAAGTAATGACGATCTTGGTCAGTGTTTGAAGCCATTTTCATGATACTTGATTGTAGTTTAATTGGCTCATAAAACTAATCGAGCATTACTGAGCTGGAGCATGGAGATGACCAAATTTAGACTACGGAAGTTAATATCCCAATTGCTTCTACATATTTATATTTATTTAATGATACTAACACCAAGTCAAGGATTGTAACACACCCAGCAAACACGAGGCGTTGGCCCAATGTTAGGCTGATGTTGTGCCAGCGTCGCAGACGATGCAGCATCGTAGACGATGGGCAAACATTGGGCCAACGCTTCGTGTTTTCTGGGAATATATGCAAGTTAAACATACTGATTCTAACATGCATCGAACTTGGCAGAGACCGACAGTAAACTACGTAGTTTTATTTGTATAGTATCGCGGCCACCATGCTGATATATGTTGGGTACAACTTCTTGATTTTGCTGTGGTAAATTATTCCATTCACAAGACATACTGAAATAACAATATTCACAAACACACTGTAACGTTAACTGTTGCAAATGGTTTGTTAAAATAGATGATATCAAAATATATCGGATCATCTGGATTTGGAAATGTATTAAATACAATTTATTCACAAATAGGAATACATATAACTATGCAACTATAGAATGCATGAAATGGCCTATGTTTAGTATTCAACTGCCCTTATTATAAAATGACGATGTTATATTTTATCACTACCACAAAGACAGGACTAATATCTGAATATCACAGCTATCACAAAACAATAAAATAAATTCTGACATCTTCGGGAGAGGGGTGTGCTGGTTATAAGGTAATGTTTTACATGGCATGCACCCGCACTTTGAAAGACTTGGAGCTGTGAAGAAACGGCAGATTTGCACAAATATCTCCAGCTCATTGTTTGTAATTCATAAGGCCGTTGTAGATTAAACTGAGGTTTATAATCAATTACACTATTGAATATTCGGTAAGATTTGTTATTGTCATTTATAATTACATATACTTAGTCATGTTAATGTAGCTTTTATAATAGATACAATACTGCAAAGATAAAATGCAGTGTCTGCTTACTTTACAAATAAACAGAGACTGCTTTTTGGTTTAGCAGAGCAGAATATTATATTATAAGTGTTTGATGGCCACAAGTGATCACACAGCACCTCTACAGTGCGATTGACAATTAGTCATTCTCTCATGAAATTATTAATAGTTACCAGTGTCGAGCCACATATCAATGGGATCGGGAAGTGGCGCGCTGCAGGCCTATTCTATCTCTAATGTTGCTTTGTGACTATGTTTGTGGGAGGCTGGGACTAGGTCCATATCCATAATTTTTGTGTGATCATTTCACCTGCTGCCAGAAACATGTACACAATTGTGTGGCTTTCCAAATTGCTATTGCTAATATTTGCTTTGAAAATGGATACGATACATTTTGTTAGCTTTAAATTTACCAGATATTACTGCTGCCATGGTGATGAAGCGTTAGAAGGCTCCAGATTACCATTTGAACACACCCCTCCTCAAATCCTGCATAGGCTTACACCATGAATTGTTCTGAATAAAATTAAAGTTCAAAACCTCACGTGGGAATAGATCCATATGTGTTTCTGATGGAGATCGAAAAGGAAAAAAAATAAATGATATCAACAGTGTGTGGACATGGTGGAGGATCTATAAAAATGAATTCATTTATTTTAATATATGTCTATCATGTTATATTTCAAATTTGTATGGTCACTACATAAAATAACATCCAGCTTAAATAGAAGCAGGAACATATTTATCTTTTTACACTACTCACAGAAAAAAAAATACTATCATTACAATGATTAGGTACATCGGTAATATTTGTAAGCATTAAAAGTAAAATGGTTATTGAAAATGACGAAAAATATTCATATTTATGAAAAATATTCATCTCCGAGATTTAATTATTGGCTTAACTGAGCATGTAACAAAAACGGTTCTATCAAAATTAGTGATATTTTTATTGATCAAAACATACTTAAAACCGTCTATAGATGGCCTAAATTAATTCACTATAACTTTGAAATAATGGTTAGTTGAGATCTATAATTATATATTTGTGATTGACAATAATTATTCTTATATGTCTATAATTTACATACGTCATCAAAAACACGAATATCGACACTTGATTGCAGTTCAGGAAAAATAAGGAGGAACGGCCACACTAATGTCGAAAACATTCCCACAACATATCAACGACATAGCTGAAAACGAGCTGAAACTAGCTAAATATAGGTTAAATATCACTGATTCTGACAAATATATTTTTGACTCGATTATTTTGGCCATGAGCGTCCCCAAGAGTCACTACACGTATTTGTACTGTCGCAATCTGTGGCTCAAACCTTCAGTTTCAGATACAACTTGGGTTATTTGAAATGGATTTCGTAAGCTGCAATATATTGAGCGAATAGATCACTTTTATGATGAAAGTGTCAAAATTTGCATACATGTAGCTTAATATATATTTTATCCTTTTATTCTATTTTTTTATTAACGTACATAGTGTGTGGACACGGTTGAAGATCTCTAAAAATGAATTCAATTTTTTTAATACAATTTATATATCATGTCATTTTTTTTAATTTGAGTAGTTACATCAAAACTTATAGGCTTGTTTAATTAAAAGAAAAGATACATTTTTTTATTTTTTTATAAAACATACAAAAATCAATATTATGGGTTTTTTGTTGAAGAGTTCAATACTATCATTACAATGATTGGCCACATCGGTAATATTTGTATGTCTAAAAAGTACAATTGATCACAGTATTTGGTGTCTTTGTGCGTTTGTGTGGTACAGAAAAAAGACAGAGAAGTCCGCTGTTTCTGGTGATCATGACATTGTGGTCAGTCGCTTCACCACAGCCGAGGTATTCATATAATACCCATAATAGAAGGGACATTGTGCTGTGCTTGTGCGCTGCTGCAATTGGTGAATAAAAATATGTTTATACCAAATAAACTAGATAACATTGGGGATTGAATACATTTCTGAACCTGAAATGTAGTTTAAAAATTAAAAGTTTTTGTATATAAAGGCCACGACTATATTTCCAGAAATATATGTCATAAACAATGTGGAATATAATGTCTATGTTGTCGTCTATGTGTACCTACATGTATATTGGATAAAATAAAGGTTCGTGTAATATGAATGGGTTTCATTTTTGTAAGAATATGCTTTAGATTTGTCAACCAAGGTTAATAGCATCTAAGAAGCCTTTAGTCAACGATGTACCTTTTTTACATGTTTTAATTTGCAAGTCAACTAAATAAAGTAAAGCTTGTACAAAGCGGAAAAAATAACTTTCTTTTGCTAAAATTGGCTCGGTACAAACCAATAATCCATTTGCTATGTGATAGTAGGCCTATTCCATTTCATTTGCTAATGATAAATGATAAGTGATTCACATTGTGATCTGTGTTTTCCAACATAAGTTCCCTTTTGTGTTCACAGCTGCAAATTATTACGGACTTGAAAAGTAAATAAATATATCTATTCACAACGCAAGTCATGTGTCTCTCTACTAATGTTGTTGTGTGCACGTTTTCTGATAACAACCTGTTTAACTTCATTTTAGATATGAATATTGAAATTTGAAAAATAACCTTTGATAAGGTATCACTGTTAGTCAATAATAATTAAAATATGTGTTATCACATTGACGCAAAAGGCACAACTTTCATTGATTGTTCGTTTATTGAAGAGTGATATAGCATAAACATTAAAACAAAACCACGAATAAAACGTCAATCTGTAGATCTAACTGGGTTTAAAAATCGTCTGTAATCATTGATATAAGTTTACAGTGTGTGTGATAATGACGCTGACTTAAATATTCTGCAACCACAAAGTGACATATCCAGTATGAAAGTTTTATACTTGACAAGATGAGATACATTATATTATTTTATTTTATAGTATATTTGATTTTAAGATCTTATACGTTTGCTTTTTTTAATGATGATTCTTAAACGACTTGGATCATTATTAACATTTGAGTTCAATATGTGTATTAATCCTGTGTTCTGTTCAGCTTATCATGTGAGAAAACTGATATTTCTTTTACAAAATAAAATCGACATATTGCCAATAGCTGGTTCACTGTAAATTGTAACAATAATGAAGATGTATTATCAAACCATTTTCACCTTAGCAGGCATTTTCTCTTTGAGTCGTAGAATATTAAACATGGGCATTTGGCATTATATATATAGTTCTGTTGTGAGATTTGACAAACCATCATGTTTTTAGATTGCTCTGTATGTGCGTATATATTTTATTATTTGGTAAATTTCCTTTTTCGCCATGACAATGATAATGCCCATAGAATGAAATTTTATCGTGTCACATTTTGCACTATTTTTTCAGCTTACTAATCCTACCTTAATCGGATTTTGATCATAGTTTGACCGGAAGAGCAGACACTTCATTTTATGATTCCAATTGTTATTTGATGTTTTTATTTGTTTTTTACTTGATTGTTGTGTCCGTGTATATAAATATTACTATAAACGGTTTCTTATGTGCTAGATTGAAACGCAAGGAAGGTCCAGGACGATCAAGGATGCGAAGGCTGATTCCGGTATATATGTATATTCCTTCTAATCGGTTAATGTAAACATAATACATGTAGGCATCAAATGAACCAAATAATATGGTTAAAGCGTCTCATTAGCAACGTTCATTTTGCTGATATTATCATTTTTGCACCCATTTTTTAAATAAAATGAAGAAGAAAAAAAAAGTTCATTTGGTAGAAACATATTTATTCAAAGAGGATCGCATAGTAGCTACAAACTAATAAAATACAATTGGAAGAAAATAATGTAGTAATAATAATAAGCAAATGCCTATTATAATTGCATAATATGGTTAAATGATATTTATGCTTCCCTTGTTCACGAGTGGGGCGAAACAGAGTAGCAATAGGTTGTTACGTAAATCTAGAAGAGTTATGAAGGAATTTTAAAACTTCAGTGGTGAGAAAGACATTGGTATTAAAAGTTAGGTCTGCACGACCACCTTAGAAGAAATTTGTACTTAACCATAATTATATATTACAATTTTAATATGGATTGGATCAGGAGACCTCCATTAAGGGCATATTAAAGGAGTCAAAGTAGTCTGGTAATTGATTATTTAGTAATTTATTGTAAAATTTGAATTTATTTAAATAAATAAAGTCATTTTTTTAATTATTTTTAAATTCTTGAAAAAAAAATTATTCGTATGTAAAAACCTAGGACTTTTATCAATAATTCTAATGGCCATTTGTTGAAGTTTACATACATGTTTTGACTCGTAGCCCCATGCAGTAATTAAATCGAAATAATATAAATGAATGATAACTAGTTAGTCAAATATTTTGTGGCAACTGAAGTTTTAACTTGTTCATAATCCCAATAACTTTATAGTTTATTTGAAAGTTTGTTGACATGATCAGCCCAACCCGGATGTTTATTTCAAGTTAATCTCAAAAAAAGAAAATGATCGATACATTGTAAATCATTATTATTAATCTTAATGTTAAGTATTGTTACTCGTTTTTGATGTTTATAAAAAAGCATAAATTTGAATTCGATAGAGTCAAGTGACAGGCTATTAATTTTCAGCCAGATACAATTTTCTTTCTAATTCTTTGTTCAGCAAAAAATAAAAATAAATGTTCAGCAAAATTATTGAAGTCCCTTAGTTTGGCTAAAAGTGTATTGCCATCGACATACGATAAGGTTTTAAAGATTTCGCTTGCATTTGTAAAATCATTTAGATATATATAGTGAATGCAAGTGGACCAATAATAGTTTCTTGTAGCACCCCTGTTTTAACTGGAATAAGATGTTGTTGTAGCGGGTAACTACGTGTACTTAACAGATGCACAGTCCTTAATACCGTAGTGGTTTAATTTGCCTAATAATATGAGGTAATTCAATGTATCCAAAGCTTAACTTAGGTCGAGACAAATGATTATAGGAATGTCTCCATTATTTATATACATTGTTAATCTGTCAATTAATTCAAAGGCAGCTAATTCTGTGGAATGATTCTTACAGAAGGCATATTGTCTAATATTATTTTATTTATTTTCTGTGTAATACATTTACTTATTTGTTGGGAACTATTTTTTTCAAATATCTTTATATAACTGTACGAAGAGAGATATGTCTATAATTTTCAATGATTGTTGCATTTGAATTTTCATATAAGGGAGCTATACTTTAGCTAATTTCAATTTTTGTGGAAACATACCCGTCATTAAAGATTGGTTTACAATAAGTATCAAATTATAAGGTATTATTTAATAAGCTGTATTAACGAATTGGGAATCCCATCATGTCCAAAAATATTTTTTAAAGCACAATCATCCATTATTTTAGAAAAAACACGGATCAACCGTATTGAAGCAAAATCTTAATCGAGACTAATTTCGGACATCATTTTCATGCGAGTCACCGTGACAATCTTTAATTTTTGCTGCTAAATTTTGGCCAATGTTTGCAAAACATTCGTTAAAATTATTAACAATTCATTCAGTTTCTTTTATGACTAGTCCATCTTAGTAATACATTCAGGAGTGATTTTTGTGTAATATATCGCTAATAGTTGACCAGGATTTTTTAATTCACGCTTATAGTTATGAAACAAATTGTGATAACAGTTTTTTTTCGCCAAGTAGATGTTTCTGCTTATTATAAAATTATAAGTACGTAAATGATTTGTTCTTGCTACGAATTTTACGCCGGAGTTTATGTCGATGTTTTTTAGCTTTTTGTATAATTTTATCACGAAAATTAATTGATTTCACTATTCCTGTGTTAATCCGCTCCGAATATGTTTTCTTTTATTGAATTTATTTTTTATGCTCGGTAAATATTGTTGTTTGATGTAACAAGAGTGTTTTAAATTAAAATGTAATTTGGATCTTCATTTATATCACTATTCATTTTTTTAGTGGCAGCAACTGCCCCTTTAAATTTATTAAACGAATCGCCTAAATTCCTATTATTGTAAATAAATTTATCATGTATTCCACGATTTGTGCATAAGTTTATTGAAAGAAAGTTTGTGATGTGATCAGAAAGACCACTTACTAAAATTCCCGAAGAGCTGTTGACAGATTTTCATGAAAGCTTACAGTAAATATTGCCAATAAGCATGATGAGGGTCTCTTTGTTATTTGAAAGGCTTGTGGGTAAGGTAATTTTAGGGTAAAAGCTATGAGAAGTCAGCATAATGCCCAAAAAATTACTGAAAATAGGCGTTTTCTTGATTTTTAACAAATCAATAAGGAAATCGCCAGATAAAAATATCTCACAATTTTTGGATTTAAGACCAGATACAATTGGCGTTAGTTCATTTAAAAAAGTTTGCTAATTTTCATTGCGATCACGCGGGGGTCTGTAAATGCTTCCAATTATAATATTTTTTATTAATGGTATGTCCTGAAATTTCAATAAATGAACCTTCCCATACCTGGGACTGGACATAAATGGGTAGTTTTTAAAATATATATATAGATATATATAGACCACAATGCGCGCAACAAATAGAGCTTTGTGGTACAACATTGTAATCCTCGATATCAAGCAATGAAGCACAGCTCGTCTCATTTAACCAGGTTTCCTGTAAACAAAGGACATCAAATTGAAAAAATCTGTCATTCGGTTCTTTAAGAAATATATGCAGCTGGTCAAGTTTAGGGGAATTAAATTAAGATAAAATATATTGTTGTTTCAGAATCAAAGAAGTTGGCTTCCTCTTAATAAACCCAATAACACGAAATATAATTCAATTAAAACATCCAATTAAAGGCGTTTTCTTCCTCTCTTATACAGCTGTGTTAAATTAGAAAATGTTCAGTATTATCACCAGATATATTTCTTAAATTTATGCTGGTAGAAATATCCACGTTAAAGTCTGCATGATGACATCAATGTTTAAGCAGAAAACCTTTATTTGATGGAGTTTAAAATAAACTGATAAAGTAATGCAAACATGTGTTAGAGTGAGTAATTGAATTTTATTCATTTACGTCGCTTTCTGCACAACCATGGTGTCATCGCTACAGAAGGAAACCGGCGACTTTAATGGTTCTTTATAGTGCACAGTATACCATAGACAACAGGCCAAAATCTTTAAAAAGTCCCCTGAATTCGCCTAAATATGCCCAAACTGCACACTCAAGGACTTTGAACAGTATGGAATACTATATGCACAACATCGATGACAAACATCCGACACGTCCAGGAATCGAACCCTGTACCTCTGCGTTTCAAACCACAACCGAGTCGAATGAGCCTTCGGGCCGGCCACACTCAGGAAAAATAAATTACATGCTAAACAATTATACCGCGCCCAAAATGCAGTATCTGCTTATTTTACAAGCAATCAAATACTGTATTTTGGCTTTGCGGCATTATACTATTTTGTTCGATCTCACTATGTTTACACAGAATGCTCACAGCCTGCTCTGTAGGTTAAGAGAGATACGCTCCAAAGGAAAAGGTCAAAGTTATTTGTCAATTCAACAGTTCAGAAACCTGGGCGTGATGGATGCACTGGTGAAGAATAATTGTAAGTACTTATTTACAGATTGTATACACTTTATCACGGTAATTCAACTGAAAATAAAACTAAATGGATTTTTTCAGGAACAATAATGAAGTACATGCATGGAGGCCTAGTATGCTCTTTTTTAATAAAATGGACGATAAATGAAAAATATCATTTAATTTGATTTGGAACCTATATATGCATAATATTACATACAAAACCAGTCCAGAATTGAAAGAATAAATTGTTAAATACCAAGTGCAATGATTGATTAATCGAGTTCATTGCCAGGGACAAAGTAATATTACATTAAACATAATAATAATATCTTAATGTATAGTATTATAGTGAACTGTTATCGTTCAACAATATAAACGAGATCTAAACAATTTAATCTGACCTAATTATTAACCCTTGTTAACCCTTGCCCTGCTGAATTGTTTGCTTCTATTTTTTCATTCATTCAACGCAATTTCCAGCTTCAAATGACGAAAAATATATATATCATTATAAAAATAGATATATCACAAAATTAATTATTTTATTAATATCTATCACAAACTATTTTAATAATTTTAGGGGTCTTTTATTTGGTTTAAACTAGCTTCAACCCGTGTATACACGGTCACAGCAGAAGATTGGGTTATTTATATTTCTTCTTTCTATATTAAACTTCTCGTTATGTGACTCAATAGCCTCCAAAAGAGAGACGATGCGCGTACATCTCAGACGTGCAGTTCGAAGTGATTTACCTGATGTACTTGCCATACGACGAGAAGAAGACTTGGACAATCGTGTTGACTATCTCGCTGACAGGTGGAATGAATGGTTTGAAAAACCAACTTTTTACCCATACGTGGGAGAATCGGAGAATGGACTTGTGAGTCTAGCCTATTTTTAGAAGGTTTATTATCCTAACTATGATTCTTCCGAAGGTGGAAGTTTGTCCAAAATGTTTTTCGCTATTTATTCACTCAATTTTCAAGTGATTTTCATGAAATTTTGCAAGAAATATTGCCTGGTGATAAACATTTCGTAAAAATACATTGTATAGTTCAAAAGCTAGACCATTTTAAGCGTAGTAATTTAAATTGATAATTATGATGCCCCTTTATGAACTCATTAACTTCATGGTTTTATCCATTACATGTCAATGGTCTGACTTCTAATTAAATACGCACTGAATTTGGCTAAATTTTGCCAAATGACTAGAAATTAGTGTTTGCCAAATATAATGAAAATTACGTGGAAATTAACTGAGTAATCAGCTTTTATTTTGGACAATGTTCCACCGGCCGTCTATAGTTGTGGATCGTCTGTTTTATTATGGTTGAATTGGGACCTCTTTTACAACATTAAATGTATAATTATTTTATCTCAGGTTGCCTTTGGTTATTCTGTGATCATAGACGGGGGACGTAATGTCATACAAGGTGGCGCCAGATGCATATCCAAACTGAAGGCAAGTAGTTAAATCAATATATATCCGTGACTGCGGGCAGATGTAGGCATACGTATTAGTGCAGTGGATTTGGGTGAAATCGTTCAAAATTGATACAAACTCCACAAAGGTATACCAATCTATATTGGAAGGGGAACCACCTTACTTGTAGCTGTACTGTAAGGGCGTCGTTCAGAAACTGTTTATTAGTTTGTTAGCAGTTTATATAAACATAGCAGGGGCGGATCTATTAGGCTTCAAGGGCTCACGTACCCCTTTTGGCGAAATTATTATAAAAAAAACCCAAATCGGGTGATAAAAGCACAACATTTCAACCCCTCCTTCCTTTTTTTATTATTAAACAAAAAAATGTTTCACCAAATATGTCTACAAAACTGTTTTTTATGTTATCACTTTACTTAAGGGGACAGCATATGTTGACATTCTAATTTTGCATTTTGTATTTATTTAAAACTATATGGCGTACTGATTTTAACTAAAAATTAAAAGCACTGAAAAAGATTAAGCAATTTTTATTTCCAAGTCGTATATTGCCATGTGAACAAAACTGTGTGCAGTATGCAACACTTAATACCACAAATATCCACCGCTTCAGACGGGGGTTTAAAGCTACTCCTGAAGACACCGCCGTTATTTAGTGTGAAAAAGTGAGATTAAGGGGATTTCCCTGCAGCACCGATTGTCTTCCCAACGCTGGACCGACGGCATCAACATGTGACCAATGCTGTGCTAACATTCAATCATACTTTGTTTGAGTTATATTATCTCTGTACTCTTAGAAAAGTTGATAAAATGTTTTTTTAAATCTTAAAATTTTGAAAAAAATAAAATCATCATATCCGGGATACACTGTTTTATACAATCATCTATATCTTATATATCATGCAACCCATCATATCATAACAGAACAAAATATTGTAGTGATTACTCGATATCACGCATTGGCCCTATCGGCCTATTTAAAATTCGATTTATTCATACGTCCAATCAAAATACTACCACCTCAGTATACACCAGCCTCCTTCTCAGGGCCACAGTAGCACAGCTAGGTGGCCCTGCTACTGCTTTGAGAATCTCTTCTGTAATTGCTGCGTTCTGATAGGGCATCAAAATCTGGTGTACCGTGACCCACACCTGACCCTGAAACTATGTAAAGTTCAAGGATGTCTTGAGACAAGGGAGACAACTTTATATAATTATGTATCCCCTATGCTGGGCTATGGTTGTCATTGTATGCCTAGTATTATTATGACTAGTACATGCGATCAACCTGTGCTGTATAATAGTTGGTCCATCCTATACAATGACGGCGCAGCATAAAAAAACGCAGGCCCAACATTGAAAAAACATTGGGCCGGTGTAGACCTATTCTGTTTACGCTGTAGGATTGACAATGCTGGATTGATGTATGTCAATTGTCCATGACGATGACCCATTATAAAATCAACATTGGATATGTGCCTTCTACTTGTGTTGTTGTAGACTTGCTTTTGTGTAAGACAAAGATACCAGCAGAATGTCCAAAGTGATGGTACATGTAATAACCATTCTTTGTTTAGTGTTGGGACAGCATCTCAGATTGTGGATTAACATAAACCCAGCGCTGGGTCATCTTTCTTACTGGTGTGCCGTCTCAGTCAGTACAACACACTGACCCAATATTGGTTTAACGTTGGCCCATCGTTTGTGACGCAGGCCCAACATTAAGAAAACATTGGGCCGGTGTAGACATATTCTGTTTACGCTGTAGGATTGACAATGCTGGATTGATGTATGTCAATTGTCTACGACGCTGGCCCATCATAAAATCAACATTGATCATGTGTCTATTAACCTATAAAATAAAAACTATACTAGTAGTCAATACACATGATACACGTACAGATGTAGGCCTATATCGCATCAGACAATACTGACAGCAGCACATAATGTCAGGCCTAAATATCCACAAGATGTCAGGACAAGTTGAACACCAAATATAACATTTTAGATGTAGTACCCCACCTCACCCTCTGTTAAACATGTTAAAAGAAGCTGTTAATTTCATAAAAATAGTCACGTGCCTGGCTACATGTACTCCTTGGCCTGACCATGTGGTTTAGAATGTCAAGGACACCATTTTTGTCAGGTATTGCCTTATTGGTCAGATAAAAAACCAGGTCAAATTTATGAATACGTCTACAGAACACATTTTATAGTGCAATCAATCAGAGCCACTAGCTAACGCTAGTGGAAGGATAGTGGATCTGATGAATGAGAATGAGTATACACGCGATGAACAGTGAACACCTTTCGGGATAGACACACATCACACTCATGGCAACTTTATATAGCTGTCAACTAAACCATTAGTACATTATATACCGTAATTTTTTTGTACACAGTGAGGAGAGTCTTTGCGCCACTACCACAGCAGTCACTATTGTATTCAGGCCTGATGGACACATAGCTCTAGTTCATGGTTGTAGGGCCTACGTACTGCGTATGTTCTCTTGATCAATATTTTCAATATTTTATTATTGACGGCAAATTCAGGGAAATTGCAAATTAAGACAAAATATTTAGCACGTGATTGTTGTATTAAAATGATATGTTAATACCTTGAGATATGGTATACATATATTATTTCAATTTCAGCATACGCTGGAGGATTGCGAAATTGGTCGTGAAATCACCTAATTAAAAAAGCATATTCAAATAAAATGGCGGCTGTCAGCAACTTTGTATTTTTGAAAAGAGTTGATATTATGTTTGCCGTTTTTATTATGTTTGAAAATATAAAAGATAACCAGAATTTGAGATAGACTGATTGATTGATTAATTAGAGGATCTGATATAGGCGAGTCCCAACAAACAAAAATAGCAATACCGATACGTCAGGTTCAAGGTCCAAGATATTACATAATGATAATTGCAAATGGGAGCACCATTCAATAAGCAGGGGGATGGCTGGATTATTTTTTAAATAGATATAATAGCAAATTATTGTGAAATGAATAATTGTCTGGAATACATATTCTAAATAATTTTAAGCTCTTAAATGAACTTGAAATAAATGACTATATATGTGTATATGCATCATCATTAAATATATCCTAAAATAACTAGGCCTAGTTTCGATCCAATTTTGCAGACAGAAAAAATAAACAAAACATACACAGAGATCATCTCTATGTATAGAAGATGATAAAATTTGAAAGCGAAATAAATATTGATCTCCACACACAAACTGAAATAAATATTTAGATTCAGACTGAATGTGAAAAAAGTTATAACTATGGGGTGTTTTTGTTTATCTATAAAGGGCTGGGACATATTGCATGAATTGGGGAAAAATATAGTGGCAGACATTGGAGATTCAACATCAGGTGTAAATGTTGGAATAGAAAAGAAATTGATTGTTTCGTCATATCACGCCTTCTATGAAAACACTCCTCTTTTCAAAATAATGGAGAAAAGGGCAAGTATACCATTGACATAGTGTTTTTTTATGTGCATTTTCACTTTACAAAATGACATTGGAATACAACACATTGAAATGAATTGTCGACTGGGCAAACAGTCTGTTGAATTTCAGCTGACAACAAAACTGACGTAAATATAAAGATGACAAATGATAAAGATGATAGTAATCTAAGTTTGCCTCCATTCTGGAAACATATAGCTTCTCATTAAAGATTACCAGTCTGTCTAAAAGACAGAACATGTTTTGACATCTAACAATATAAGATTATTCATATATAATATCTTATTATTCAATTGTAGGGATATCGCTGTTATTTCACGTCTACAGAAGAACTGCTTACTAAAGAATCTTTTTTATCATCTGGTGACATACAGACCGAAATTATTTCCCCAGAGAGTTCTGTAGTCCAATCTGTCATGCTAGATCCAGTTAATAGATTTCTATTCCCGATAGATAGGTTCTGTGTAGATTATGTATCATATGCGGTTAGTGCAGACAACATTCCAATGGTGGCTGACAGATATAAAATACACACGACAATGGATCCAGAACAGCCGTCAAGATGTCTCGGGATCAGCTTCATGTCTTTTTATGATGGAGAGTCTTACCGTTGTTATAATGTGGAGATTTATAGCAGACAAGATGAACATATTACAGAGCACATGAATGAGGCTTTACGCTATTTTAAAAGTCTAAATTACGAAGGAAAAGTCGTCCTTGAAATACAATTTCCCGAAGATTGCGGTCAAACTGTGGACAGTTTGCTGGAATCAGCTCAGTTGGAACTGTCGCCTCACTCGCGTCACTACGTACTTTTAAGAAAATTTTGTTAATTGACAAAATTATGAACTCATAACATTTTATTAGCTTGAACCATTTGTGAACCGCCACACTAACAGCCAATTGTGAGGTCAATATCTTGAAAATGAACATTTCAGTCGATTTGATAGGCACGTCATTTCTGTTTTCCAAATATATCGTTACTACATTTTATTCGATTAGATTTTTTCATTTTAATTTTAGTTTGAGCACCTTTTTAATTTTGATAACCCGAATTTTAAATTTTCCCCACTTGATGTTGTGGCTCGCTACTGTGATTCACAACTTCAATAGTAAAATTACGTATATTTATACAATTTTATTAGAAATATATTCCAACAAACAGAGAGGCTATATAGCTATAGACTTGAATAGCACTTTAAGGAATAAAATGTATGTTATATCTGTCCACATTGTAGCAATGTCGTACTTATGTACCATTGCTACCTTTTTACTTACAGCCTTACAAGTAGTAAACGGAATTGTGTTCGGCTTTGATATTTCTCAGAATTGGTTGTAATGAATTTGAATGTTTATTGATATTATTATCCCAATTAAAAAAAGATAAGACATCGTTGCTTGGCTTCGTTTCTTTATTTTGGACAAATATACCCCTGCAATAGGCATATTACACTCATTCTTAGTGTTCTGTATACGAACACACACTGAAACGAGGCATTTCAAATTGTGCCCAAGAAACACCCCACCATTGACCAACCTAGTTTTCAGCCACCGGTTGACACATTATGAGACAGACAATCAGAGAACGCTCAGCAGGATAGCGTTTTAAACTGCCAATCACAAGCTTATTACGATAGACTGAGACATAAGAGTGGGGGGAATTGTGACGTCGGCCCATCTGCACAGTACAACACGCGGCGTAGTACACAGACATGCATCAATAAAATTATATATGTTAATAAAAACTATTTCAAAATGTGCCAATGTTAAAATGAGTAGAACATAAAATATATAGGCCTAATCATGGCGCCATTACAGTAATATTTTGTGAATGATAAAATGATTAATGAAATAATAGCAGAAACTAAACACAATTAAAGAAAAAAATCAAATTGTTAATTAAATATAAAAAATCATATAAAAAAGAAAAACTTTGGGACTGGACAAAAGTGGTCCGAGACGCGAGGTGGTCCGCTTAGCGAGGTTGTCCGGAACCGAGGTTATACTGTACTACTGTTCATAATATGTGGGATAAGGGGTGCCCACAAAGCACCGCACCATAGACATAAAGCAGTCGGTAATCTGAGTAATTTTCCGAGGTATTGTCATATATGTTCATATCGTCTCCTTGGATATGAAAGGGTGTATCTGCCACTATGTAAAATGGCAGATACACCCTTTCATATCCAAGGGGACGATATGTGTAAAAACAGTTTCTTTAACGATTTTCATCGTGAGATATATACAATTTATGATGCGATAGCCCACATATTTTAATTTCGAATTGACAGACTGAAAACAATAGGTCAAATTTTATTGCTCTTACACTGAAAATCGTTCTGTGAAAACGTTTTTACACATAAAATGTATAATGATGATACATCGGAAAATTTCCCAGATTACCGACTCTCAGCGCAATCCGTTTCTAGTGGACCACATGGTCTCTAGAAGGATACATTCAAAGATTCAGAATTCACAAACCCATGTTCCTGTTTGCATTGTCTATCATCGTTGATATTTAGCTCCTACCATGCCGCCTTATCCGTTCTCCCCGAGAGGGAGATTTCCTGCTGTATGCAGGTATTTGATGAACTGTGATCCTGGATCCACAGATCCCTGCATGGCTCCATATCATGGACCACATCAGTGAATCCCAATCTAATATCAGACCACAGCATCAGCACATTCGAGCGTCAGAGCGCTTTGTTGTATTACTGTACACAAATGGTCATACGAGTGATTTATTGACATAGTGTTTTTTATTTGCATTATCACTTTACAAAATGACATTGGAATACAACACATTGAAATGAATTGTGGACTGGCCAAACAGTCAGTTGAATTTCAGCTGACAACAAAACTATAGTACTGACGTAAATATAAAGATGACAAATGATAAAGATGATAGTAATCTAAGTTTGCCTCCATTCTGGAAACATATAGCTTCTTATTAAAGATTACCAGTATGTGTAAAAGACAGAACATGTTTTGACATCTAACAATATAAGATTATTCATATATAATATCTTATTATTCAATTGTAGGGATATCGCTGTTATTTCATGTCTACAGAAGAACTGCTTACTAAAGAATCTATTTTATCATCTGGTGACATACAGACCGAAAGTATTTCCCCAGAGAGTTCTGTAGTCCAATCTGTCATGTTAGATCCAGTTAATATATTTCTATTCCCGATAGATAGGTTCTGTGTAGATTATGTATCATATGCGGTTAGTGCAGACAATATTCCAATGGTGGCTGACAGATATAAAATACACACGACAATGGATCCAGAACAGCCGTCAAGATGTCTCGGGATCAGCTTCATGTCTTTTTATGATGGAGAGTCTTACCGTTGTTATAATGTGGAGATTTATAGCAGACAAGATGAACATATTACAGAGCACGTAAATGAGGCTTTACGCTATTTTAAAAGTCTAAATTACGAAGGAAAAATCGTCCTTGAAATACAATTTCCCGAAGATTCCGGTCAAACTGTGGACAGTTTGCTGGAATCAGCTCAGTTGGAACTGTCGCCTCACTCGCGTCACTACGTACTTTTAAGAAAATTTTGTTAATTGACAAAATTATGAACTCATAACATTTTATTAGCTTGAACCATTTGTGAACCGCCACACTAACAGCCAATTGTGAGGTCAATATCTTGACAAGAGCGAATTCGACAATAGCCCGCCGCCATTATTGAACTTGAAGTCATTATTGCGGCCACAAGGTCAAATTATTGACGTAAAATGCGAAAAATGACAATTAATCGGCCATTTTGAATTTTTTTTCCAGCCATTATTGAACTTGTCCGAGAACTGGTTATTAGTAACATGCATAACAAATTTAAAGATGATACATGGAAAACTTTTCAAGTTATCGCGCCCACAAGGTCAAATTATTGACGTAAAATGCGAAAAATCGCAATAGTCGGTCATTTTTAATTTTTTTTCAGCCATTATTGAACTTGTCCAAGAACTACTTATTAGTAACATGCATAACAAATTTGAAGAGGATACGTGAAAAACTTTTCAAGTTATCGCGCCCACAAGGTCAAATTATTGACGTAAAATGCGAAAAATCGCAATAAATCGGTCTTTTTTTTTTCGGCCATTATTGAACTTCTCCAAGAACTACTTATTAGTAATATGCATAACCAATTTGAAGAGGATATGTGAAAAACTTTTCAAGTTTTCGCGCCCACAAGGTCAAATTATTGACGTAAAATGTGAAAAATCGCAATAAATCGGCCATTTTTTTTTCGGCCATTATTGAACTTGTCCAAGAACTACTTATTAGTAACATGCATAACCAATTTGAAGAGGATATGTGAAAAACTTTTCAACTTATCGCGCCCACAAGGTCAAATTATTGACGTAAAATGTGAAAAATCGCAATAAATCGGCCATTTTTTTTTTTCGGCCATTATTGAGCTTGTCCGAGAACTGGTCATTAGTAACATGCATAACAAATTTGAAAAGGATACGTGAAAAACTTTTGAAGTTATCGCGCCCACAAGGTAAAATTATTGCCGTAAAAGGTAAAAAATCGCAATAAGTCGGCCATTTTGCATTTTTTTTCAGCCATTATTGAACTTGTCTGAGAAGTGGTCATTAGTAACATGCAAAACAAATTTGGGAAGGAAACATGAAAAACTTTTCAAGTTATCGCGCCCACAAGTAAATGTTAACGCCGACGCCGACGCCGACGACGCCGAACTTCAATTGCAATAGCCCACTTTTTTTAATTAAAATTAAAAGGCGGGCCAAAAATGAACATTTCAGTCGATTTGATAGGCACGTCATTTCTGTTTTCCAAATATATCGTTACTACATTTTATTCGATTAGATTTTTTCGTTTTAATTTTAGTTTGAGCACCTTTATAATTTTGATAACCCGAATTTTTAATTTTCCCCACTTGATGTTGTGGCTCGCTACTGTGATTCACAACTTCAATAGTAAAATTACGTATATTTGTACAATTTGAATACAAATATATTCCAATCTTTTTACACATAAAATGTATAATGATGATACATCGGGAAATTTCCCAGATTACCGACTCTCAGCGCAATCCGTTTCTAGTGGACCACGGGTCTCTAGAAGGATACATTCAAAGATTCAGAATTCACAAACCCATGTTCCTGTTTGCATTGTCTATCATCGTTGATATTTAGCTCTACCATGCCGCTTCATCCGTTCTCCCCGAGAGGCAGATTTCCTGCTGTATGCAGGTATTTGATGAACTGTGATCCTGGATCCACAGATCCCTGCATGGCTCCATATCATGGACCACATCAGTGATTCCCAATCTAATATCAGACCACAGCATCAGCACATTCGAGCGTCAGAGCGCTTTGTTGTATTACTGTACACAAATGGTCATACGAGTGATTTATTGCATTTTTAATTTATATTGTTTCTTTGGTAGTCATGAACCTTATTTTGTTGAACAATAAACCTTGATCTCGGATGATAAGATTAGAATTCAGTCTATTTTTTATGAGAAAAATAAAGATATTTTGTAAGTGTAAATGTTCACATATCTGTGTTATTCCAGTCATAGCATGGGATATTATCATGATTATTGATACATTGTTTATTGATTTATTGTCTGTTTGTTACGGTACTCATTTTGAATGGTCATAAGAATAGTTTTATTGGTCAAAATAACATTGATCTTGGATGAAAGGACTAGAAGCACCTCTGCTGAAGAGCAAATTAGGTAAAAGCATTTTTAAGTGTGAATGTTTAATATTCACAAGCGACCATATTGGATTGTTAACGTTGCTAAAATAACTATAGGCTCAAAATTTAGAATGGACGATGTCAAAAACTTTACAAACGTGTTTTAGTTGTCATCGTATCATGCTTGTATGATATAATGTTGATGAAGAAACATAACTTTTGAGTGATGGTCATGCATCTTGGATTTTCTAGTTAGATTTCTAATTTACGTTTACTGTGAATTAGGCGTCAGATTTAGAACCAGTGAGATCAAAAATCCCAGGAAAGTGTATTAATTGTACATGTATTGCGTGACTTTTAGTTAAAAATGTGACTTCTAGCGTGCAATGAAACGATCTGAATGGCGTCCACTTCGAATTGTCCAATATGGCGACCCTATTAAGAATTAACTTTGGCTCCCGGCAGATCTGAATTCAGTATGTTAAAAACATGCAAGTGGACCAAATGTTCTGCTTGTAATTCAAGTAGTAGGGGCTCATTATGCACAGCATATCAAAAACATTATATTTGTGTGCAGCACATTTTATATGATGATAATTTTATACAAAAACATTTCAAACAACAAAAGGTGTTTTTCTGAACTCAAAACTATAGTACACATAATATACGAGATATTGCATTATAACAACATTTTAAAATGTTGAATAAATATATAAAGTTCACTCGAATTTTCTATCCCACGCCTCAATTTACTTGACTGACATATTTCTGCAAAATAATTGATCATTTCTATTCCATGTTGCTACCATACATAATCAAAATGAAGTTAATTTTTTTTAATAAAAAGCCTTATTTTGGAAACCCAATTTTTACTCCCGACTGCATTCGTTCTATTTAACATAAAATACACTTGTTATAATATACTGTTCTCAGACATCTTCACCATTTTTAATCAATAAGAAATACATTCGCTGAACAATTTCAGTGTCATAAGAGAGAATTGGTAAAATCAAATAATTTATACGCAATTTTTATAGGCAGTCCTCTACATGCATCCTCCACATTAACTTGTTTATGTATATAAATACAAGTAGGCCTAGATATTTATAATATGTTACATTGATTAGTTCTTTATCCTGAAAATACCATTTCTCAATATGTTTTACAGCACGTCCCCACTTTTTACAAAACTTGGATAAAGTATTTATTATTTCTTGAAGTTTACGCTGTCAACAAAAAATGTCATATCATCAGCGTAAAACAATATATTTGAATGTGATAATTCTTCAGTAATAAATATACCATATTTTTAACATATCAAACAACTCTCCAATGTATAGAGCAAATAGGAAAGGACTGCGCGATTCCATTCCATGTGTATTTCATTTTGAATTTGATACCAAAGTAAAGAATGCGGTATGCTATCGAAGCATACATACATTCGCCCTTTTTCTTAGAAATATATTTTGACATAACTGCATATAATATGAAAAAGATCAATAGCTGAAAATCCTTTCGAATAACCTGCTTGTACATCTTTGTTTATGTCATTATTATCTGCCCATGTTTGAAAACGAGTATTGAGAGCTTTTGTGATAAGTGTAATTACCATGTAACATATACATTTTATCCTGGATGTCGAACTAAGTTAGGGTGCTGGTCACCTGTATTCGACATCCTGATGTACACAATTTTACTTACAATTACATATTTGTACGATTATTGTATATATTTGTGTATATAAAGCCTAATAAATAAATAAATAAATAAAAAGTTAGACCGGATCGTCTCTGTAAGTCGCCCAGTGCTTTCTGGGTATAGTCTTAGTCAGCTGTTGGTGCACAGTGGACTGCTCCTTTAGAAATACGTATGTATTAAGGTTAAGTGTCACTTAATATGGCAAATTCAAAGACTAATAGATGGTGTATCTCTATCTATATCCTGGTATTATAAAGGCCCCATAAAAAAATATATTACATGGTAATAGTCAATAATAAGGGGGGGGGGGACATACTTTATAAATTGAGGACTAATATTATTTGATAAATATTCCGATGTAGTTATTCGATAACCGACGTAATCCTGTCAGTAAAATAGTATAATTGTATTGACACAGCGGCATCACATGTATTCTCTGTATACAGCGGCACATCGCTTAGCAGTAGGTCGCTCAAGCGGATCCTCTGACCAGCATTGCCTCATCATCTCATCCCAGCGACCGACCGGACGTGTCCCTTGAACATATGCCTGCCTCACCACCTCTCTCGCATTTCCAGCGGCACAGTTGAGATTCAGATAGCGGCCATACCATATCTCCCAGATTATAAGTCCGGCGCTGTACATATCAGCGGCGCGGTTGTAAGGTTTGTTATTCCACACTTCAGGAGCAATGTAGAGAGGTGTTCCGACCACAGTGCAAGATATCAGCTTTTCTTTCTTCGCTATCCCGAGATCTGCCAGTCGTATTTGTCCATTGCGCGATATCTGTAGAAAATTAAGACCTAAGAAACTAACATTTTATAAGAAAAAATAATAAGCTTGAAAAGAAGAACGACTGATTATAATTATAATGATAATTCAGCAATTTCTTATATATTTCTTATACCTATTAAAATCAGAAATGTTGCTAATCTCAAGGTTTGTTATCGGAAAAAGATTTTTAAATACTTCTAACTACTTCTCAACATGGATCAAAGAGTCAGAAGTACACAACAAGGGGTAAACATTCTAGTAGTCAATCATCGTTGTTGTTGTGGGGAATCATGTGATAAACTGTCGCAAAGACACACTCCATTATCAATAAATCAATCAATCAATCAATCAATAAAACTTCTATAGCGCCTACATCCTCGGTGGACCGAGCTCAGAGGCGCACAAATCCTTAGCGCGATCTTGTGTCGTAGCCGAGGCCAAAGCAGGTTTGTCAACAGCGAGGCGGACTACTGAGGATCTAGGGTGGGAAAGCCAGATCAAATAGGTGAGATTTAGCCACCATTCGATCTCCAGGGGGGGGGGGGGAATTTTAAATTTTATCACATGTTTATATAAAACAGAGTCTGCCCGAAATTATTTATTTCAAAAATACTCCAGTGCTTAAATGGCGCCTCCCTAAGTAATTTCCTGAATTTCTTTTTTTTCGACATTACGTACAGGCACGGGCAGGGCGTTCCATAAGGCTGGATCACATATAGAGAAAACACTTGACTCAATCTTAGTTTTTATACGAGGAACAACAAATCTATTGGAATTTGTGGAGAGTAGATATTTTGAGCATTTCGGCGAACAAGTAAGTCAGCCAGATACGCCGGTTGATTGTCTTTTAGGGCTCGGAAAGTTATTTTAAAATGAATGCAAAACTTGACAGGAAGCCAATGTAATCGTTTTAGAATAGAAACGGAACGACTAAATCTGGTTACCACTCTTTAAGCAGTTCTGGACGCGTTGTAATCTAGCGAAATCTTTTTCTAGCATATTGTGAAAAAGTGAGTTACAATAATCTAACTTGCTACTGACAAGTGCCACTGCTTGGCAAGATCTAAGGACAGACTTTTTCAAATTCGACGCATGTCACGGATAAGCATGCGCTACATGAAAATGTGTTTTTGGAAATTCAGGCTCTTGCCAAATATATACTACACCAAGATTTTTGCAGTTTTGGCTGATGCAGATGGATGTGTGTCCTGACCTGCGACTGTTTTGCATGGGTTGTGATGTGGTTTCCCCATGAGGTGAAGATTTATCTTGCTAATATTTGAATGTAGCCTTCACATCTCTAAACCTCCTCATTTACCGCTAGCTTGTCCACAAACAGCTTACGTAGGCGATACTTTATCGACACTGCCGGTATCGCCCGCAATGAAACATAGTTTTAACTTTTTTTCAACAATGATCACTGAAGTTAAACTCGAACAATAACATTTTTCAATAAATTGTGACGTCCTGTAATTGTACACTTTTCGCATTTATCATTCTCAAAAATGACCAATACACACAACAAATGAAACGTGGTGCACTGCGCTCATGTCCTAATCCGCTGACACTGCTCTTCGTTATTTATAAGATGAACATGCATTCACAAACCACACATTATTAGGACAGTGATCCAGAAAGGATTTACTAGATCAGACAAAAAAAAATCACAGCATAGCCTAACGGATGTGTGTGTGATTTTTAAGTATCTAAGCTTAGTTCAGGTAATATCACCTATAGAACTAAGCTGATGTCAGCTTAAGTAAAACATATCATTTTCACCGACCTTGTGTCATACAACCTGAAGTATATCTATTATTATATGTTTGGGAATTTTTCAAGAAAAACTCAATTTAACTTACCAAAATATTGGCTGGTTTGAGATCTCGATGGACAAATCCAAGTCTGTGAACATATGACAAACCCTGGCATAATTGGTGTGCATATGTGGATGCTTTCCTGCGTCCCAGTTCTAATTTGTTGGAGCTGGTTCCCAGTTTTCCAGGTGCGGGGTAGCTATCACTGTAGATTATGTCTTCCAGTGTACCATTGCAAAGTTCCATGATCATCATAGGTAGAGCGTGGGGATTTTTGCGGTCCAAACACGAACCCATAAATTCTACTATATATGGTTTTTGCAGTCGTCTGAAGCAAAAAAATAAGCTGTATATTTAACCCTTACAACGCTAAATTAATTCTGTATAAACCATAGCGACTAAATTTAATGGTTTATTTCAATTTGAAATCATCATAAACGTCTAAGTGGCTCGTTTCGCTTCATTTGAATACCTATTTTATAGGTCTATGACCATTATAAATATTTTAATCTGACGTATGACTGAAGTGATTTCATGTTCGCAAAAAAAAGCGAAGTACAATTGACCTAATTCTGTGAATTTGATTATAAACTCTTTTCTGATAATTATCAGTTATTAGCAAAAATTAGGATCTACACTTTTATCAGCTGTTGTGGATTTGCACTACATTTACACTTAGAACATCCACCCACTATTGACTCTTGCCAAATTTAGCAGGAGAAATCTGCGGTGTTGGCCGAAGATTGAAGGGGTACCGATCCAACACCTCGTGATTGCATGATTGTATATGAAGGCCTCTAGGACAACTGAGTTAGTCATATTGGTGTGCATTGATACCTAGAATTATGGGCCAGGATTTGTAAAGCTGTCTCTGCATTGACATTAGGCAGTGTTTGACGTATTCACTGGGGTAGACATTTTTTAATGTGTCATGCAACAGCAGATACATGACATGCACTATAACCAGTCAGATTTTTCATTTCCGCACAGTGCCACTCGCACAGACAGACTCTGCTCGGATTGGTATCTTCCCGCAAATAATCACCCCTGTCTGGCTGTCGTGGCGTCAGCTGTCAATCAAACTTATAGAATCTGACAATTCTAACCATTTCCTGGTCTGTGGTTGGTCAATTCCCAGCATCTCCGCCTGGTGAGTATTATTTGCAAACTAAAGCAAACATATCAGTGTGTAAGCCAGCCCCCCCCCCCCCCTCGCCCTGCAGGCGTGCACTGATGTATCAGTATTGTAATTTCGGTATTGTGGGCTTGAACATACTGATCAAGCACTTAAATTAAAATTGTATTTCAAAAAGAATGGTGAATTACTTTGTGCAGTTTATTTTTCAACATATTGTAAAACCACCCAAGATAATTAGCATATTAGCCTACTGTATACAATTATTGGTATTTGGTCAGGATATTTTCCAAATATTATTTGACCAACAGAGTCAAAGTTTCATGAATACATTTATTATAGTTTCTGTATATTTGTAGTTTTTTATTTACGATCTGCAAAATCACATACCATTTGGAAATGAAAGGCAGGAACATCGAGATCTTCTTATTGTTATAATAACTAACCTGAGACATTCCTCCTCCAGAACAAACTCAGATGCCATTTCTTCTGTTAATCTCCCCTTTAATACTTTCACAGCTACTTCTATTGGCATTTCCTCTTCAGATTTACAGTACGTAGCCATCCGTACTTCACCATAGGTGCCTGAAGCTAACCCTCCGCTGAGCTCCAGCTGCTTTATTCCTATGTTAAACACCTTGATATTTGCAATGTTAAACAGACTCAGGCGGCCAAATATGTCATTTGCGTGTTCTATGAGATCATGGAGGCCTTCATCTAGTGTCCGCTCGTTTGTAATCTCCTCAATCATGTTCAAACACATTAATTTTTCTGCAGCTATTAGGTTAGGTAACTCCTTTGTCAAAGCTTTATGTATGAAAGATATTTTACGAATTTCAGCAGTGAAAATTTCCGAAATTATCTCCCCTTCAACAATCTGTGCCATGATACGTTCTGTGGCATCATACATATAGCTGGGGCTATCCTGTTCATATTGCTTAAATTGTGACATTTTCTTCACTTGCTTCACTGCGCATTTAATTCCAATTGCAGGAAGCGCAAACAGGCCAACAACCAGTCCGACAGGCACCCACACGGGAGACGAGAGAGCCATCAAAACTGTGCCTAGCCTGTCGCTGGACTTTGATTCATCAGCCATATCTTCGTGCATTCCGGAAACCATGTTTCCTTGAAATTGGTCCAGTTTACATTTAACGTATTGAAAGGTCTCTTCCCACATTTTAAAGAGTGTCTTTTGAACTTTGAGAAACACCTCATTCTCATTTTCCCAAGCATTGATGTGGTTCTGCACGCGACGAACCGCGTGCTCGTTTGTAACTTCTTGGAGTTTGCTTTTTTTACGCACATGCGGGCACTGGCTGGACTGCCAAGTGCTGACCTGACTTATAACCGCAGGATTCTGCAGATGTCGACAAATGCTGTCGCAAGCTTTGGCTATCTCCGTGTCCACTTTACTGTTTAGATCGACTATTAGGCTTTTTTGATCTCTCTCCATTTCCTGTATTCTCTCTAAACCACGCTCACACACATCGAGCCGCTCACCTGAGCTCAGAACCGACTGAGAATATATTAATCTAGTAATGTTCTGTATTTTCTGCAATAGCTGAGACATGTACCTGAAAGCCAAATGGGGAACTCTACAGATTGATCATTTTACCATGTTTACAGGCAATAATTTGTTCCAGAAAAATTGTGTAGCGGTTGTTACCGTGCACACTTGTGCCAAGACACTATTTCCCATGAAAACAACCTGCTACACCAACACTTTATTGTGTAGCATTGGCCACCAGATGTGTAGCAAACTGCTCCGCTACACCAGATAAATTGTTCCCTGTTTTCTAGTATCACAAACATCTTAAAAGAAATATTCACATATTTAGCGAATATTATTGAGCATAATTATAACAACATTTAAGGCTTAACGAGTGAATCATACGATGTTTATAGCTCATACAGGCCAGGCCTGGTTGTGGACTTACCAATAGTGTCTAGTGAGACTCTGGTCAAGGCCAGCAGGCAGAAGTCTGGATAGTCCCCCGAGAACAATTGAATAATCTTTAGCTAGAAAGCCTGCCTCCAGATCGGCACGAGCCTGCAATTATACAATGGGAAACGGTGTTGGGATTTATGGTAATTTAATTAAATTCATCATTTGATCTTTCGTGGCATTTCATTTGGCAAAATGTTCCATATTCTGAATGCGCTGTAACATGGTTTAGGTGTGGACTCACGTCTCTGCAGAATTTGGCAGCTAGAGCCTTCCGAAGTATGACTTATTTATATATTAGATATGCGGCAATTATAGATAAGGTCTCATGGACTATTTGTTGGGAAGATGTTGACCACCATCGAGAAAATTTAAAGTATTGAGCAAATGACGATTTTGTTTATCATTGAGTAAAGATTTAGGCCATCATTATTCGAAAAATAACATTTCAAACATCAATGAACAAAAGAATATCACATTCATCCTTAAACACATGAATAAGTCAGCCACCATTGAGATTGTGCAAGATATCACATTACGATTTTGGTCACCATTGAGCAAAGGCGGACATCGGTCACCATTGAACTATTGCAAATATTATTAATCGTCGCACAAATGAAGATCTAAGACAGCATTGAGCAAGTGCAAATTTTAGCCATCATTGAACAAATGAAGATATCAGAGGCCTTGAAACAATTCATGAATTTGACCAACGTTGAGCAAATTAACATGGAGGGCATGGAATAAAGGAACATGGAATATTTTATTCAAAAACAATTGTGCAATGATCTTGATACTAACCAAATATTCAAAGTGCAAAGATGTGAATTATATTGCTTGCTTCAAGATTCAGCAAATCCAACACAAATTATGGTACATGTAATTTCATTAATTATTAATGATTCGACTTAAATTTTAATTAACCCTTTAACCGCCTAGTTATATAATTGGAATTTTCACCCACTTGAAGTTGTGTCCCGCTGACGCGATCCACAACTTCAAGTGAGTGAAAACATTTCAGATTTGGGGTTTACTATTTCAAATTATGCTGATTGATGTCCCATTTTATCTTTAACATGTTTAAAAGGTGATAGTTAAAGTGCTAATAAAAAATTAAACCGGATATAATCGGTACCGGCGGTTAAAGGGTAAAGTCACACAAATGCCATATGATAACGATAATCCACCAGCTTGGGGAACAAGGGTCGTGGGCCACTCTATCAAATAACAATGTGACTATTGATTATTTATTTTTAATAATTAGACTTACTTCCGTTGCGGAAAAGAAGAAAATTTGGGACTTTTGAAATGCGGTCCAGCATTCCTTCAACTTTTGGTGGACGTCGTTCTTCACCTCGGTCCTCTCTCTGGCCGGTATATGGTCCCATTTGTTACAAATAAATATAGTGGACGTGGGGTCGAACATCATCCCCTCCTTTTCCTGGCACTTAGCTTCTAGGCGATGTGAGAAAATAATGTCCTGTAACTATAATAAAAGTACAGATGTGAGTTTTGTAAGAATGGGAAGAGCCGTATAGCTGATCATTAAATCTTTATCGGTGCACACGTATTTTGGGGTGCGAAAAAAAAACGCAGTATCTACTAATATTTTATCAGTAAGCAGATACTGCATTTTGACTTTACAGAACAGTAGCAGTAAACCTAATCTAATTCTTATATAAATACATACTCTGTCAGGCTGAATCCCTCCTGCGTTGGCAGCATTGATGATGTAGATGAACCCCGAGGCTTTGGGAATATACTCCTTCACCATTCTGGTCATTTCTTCATTTTCACCTATCCCAGGACAGTCTACTAACGTCACACCAGTCTACGAAGTGGAAATGTCCAATTATTGACACTAATCATCACAAAGAAGAACCTGATGCGAAATATATGCCGACGGTGTAATTCTATTAAATTTTAATCAAAGACCACCTTACTTCGAGTGTGGTGTTTTATATGGCTCCCAGAATCTATCCCTTCCTCCTTTTCCAAATATACCACATTTTCTGTAAATATACCCAGAATCTACCCCTCCCAATAAGAATATACTACCCCCCCCCCCCACCCCTGTCGGCAAATATATAAATACATGCACTGCTCCAGAAAAAACTACCTCTCCATTTTCGGCAAATAGATAAATTATATGCAAATCTCCCACAATCTATCACTCTCTCTCATAATATTGTAGGCTCACCCTCCTTTTCTTCAAATATATAATGCATTGCTCCTAGAATCTACCCATTCATCCTACCCGAAAAAAAACTATTTTCATATAAGTCTATGCAAGGCTCTCAGAATCGACCCTTTCCTCTCAGGATGTACGTAGCCAGCCTTCTTTTCCGCAAATATATAAATAATTATATGCATTTCTCCCAGAATTAACACCTCGAGCCCTCTCAAATTATCCTCATTTTCCGTAACTCCATACAAGGTTCCGTAATCTACTCTTCCGTCCCAGTATGCCCCCTTTTCGAGAAGTTATTTTATATCTGATAGTTATGCGGGGACCCGATATTTTACCCATCACGACAATGCCGTTTTTAACTTGATTTTAAGGGTAGTTATCAGATCTAGCATACCCTTAATATAACTTGTGCTTTGCCGAAAATATTGATTTTAAACATGTTAACAAACAAACATTTATAATTTCCATTAGTATATTACAATATTAGTACTCTTTTGTTTTTGAACTATTCAATATAAGCAAATAAACAGGGCACATATAAAAAATAGCAGTTTGCCAATATGTGACCAGACACAGAGAAAGGTAGGCTGCAACCAGGCGGAATTGTTGAAATTGTGTATGACGTTTAAAAAATTTAAAAGTTAAAAATAATATTACATATTTTTCAAATAATCTTCCAGTTTGTGAAACAGCTATATAGAAATTACGTACGGCTACCAACTAACTTTTTGTTTGTCGGGTCACATGCATATATACCCTGTAGGCCTATATTGTATATTGACAATTTTCTCTTCACATTATCATACTTAAATGTTTTAATTAATAGACACGCACGTTGTCACAATGTCGAATCAAACGGCAAAGATGTTGAAACAACATTGTGTTCCCAGTCAGAATGATATTACCTTGAGCCATTCACATGGCCAGTAAAGCTCAACCTTGCAATATTCAAACCGGCTTTCGCCTCGGTTTTCTTTCTGGTAGATATATTTGGATAGCAGGTCCAGTGCATGGGGCACGTTCAAAGCCAGAAACTTGGGTCTGGGGTCGGGGTTGTCCGGCCAGGGGTAGGCGTGGGCGT
The DNA here is from genome assembly GCA_964017125.1 of Flabesymbios commensalis. Classification (NCBI taxonomy): domain Eukaryota; kingdom Metazoa; phylum Annelida; class Polychaeta; order Terebellida; family Flabelligeridae; genus Flabesymbios; species Flabesymbios commensalis. Next base: position 76,449,989 of record OZ024906.1, on the reverse strand, counting down.
ACGGCGTATCCCCGTACCTCAACTCGGTGATCACAGACGAGCAGCTAAGGCAGGCCACTGGCAGGATGTCCCTATCTGTCTCCCCCATCAACAGGTTCAGGAAAGTAGATTTACCCGCTGATGTCTCTCCTGCCAATGTAAAAAAAATACGAGCATTCTAACTCCCCTCGGCTGTAGTTATCGATTACTATCCCTACACCGTGTTCCGTAACATGTGGAGGGTGAGATTTTGCTAACTACTCGGCTGATGCAATGACTCAAAATGTCCACAAATCTGACACAACTGCTTCCAATACGTTATGCTAATAATCAAAGATCAATGATAAAAGCAAGATGACCGCTATAGCCTCGGTTTGGATCGCACATGAAAAAGGACAATGCCAATAGACTAGCAGATACTAAAAACCTATATATGCCAGGTTTCAAGGCATTTAACCGAAAAGAGAAGGGGACGTGGCGCAATGGCTAGAGCCCCTGACTGCCTCGCCAGTACGTCTTGCAAGCGTTCCGGTTTAGAGCCCCGCTGTTCCCATGGGGGGTTTTCCGAGAAGCAGCATTCAGATCACGTTAACGGCGGCCTCATCAAGCTAAGGTTGAAACCAGTGTATCGACGTTAATTTCGCGCAGCGCCCAGCGCTGCGCGCTCCTCACATTTAACCGAAAATAAGAACGATTTATTACAATCGATAAAACCAAAATGACCGCCGTAGCCTCGTTTTCGGTCTCACATGAAAACGGACAATGCCAATAGAATCACAGACCCTGAAAACCTACATATCCCATGTTACAAGGGAATTTAAAAAAGTCATGTCCATACTCATGGGTAACTTCACATAAAAAATTGGGGAGATCCAATAATTAGTTTTGAAGTTATCGTGTTAACAAGTAATTTTTAAATTAAAAAATCAAGATGGCCACCATAGTCTCGTTTTCGGTCGCACATGAAAACGACAATGCCAATAGACTCGCAGACCCAGAAAACATATATATAGGCCTACCAGGTTTCAAGGGAATTTTGAAAAAAAATTGGTTGGTGGCGGCCATTTTGATTATCGGTTGAAAATCTAATCAGGTCATCTCCATACTCATAGGTAACTTCACATAAAGAATTAGAGAGATCCAATAATTAATTGTCAAACTATCGTGTCAACAAGGATGCTTTTGAATCTTTGACACTTGACCTTTAATCTTGAACCTGGGTGAAAAAATGCCGGAGTGGTTGAATGTTTGTACATGAATTATGAATTAAATCTGTTGCACCATGTTGGTGTAGTAGCCAAAAAGCGTCGTGCGGCGTATAATGAGTAGGCTATATTATGTGTTGCATTTTGTTGGGTTAACCCTTACAGCGCGGGGATCGACATTAGACCATAGACGTCAGATAATTAAACACATTGAAAATATACATATTTAGTTATATACACTGTGACTTATCAATATAATATGTCCTGTAAAATGGAATGCTGCTATCACTGATACTTGCTTTAACGCGGTAAACATTATAAAACTATTAAAAAACTACTAAAGTAGGCCCACCGTCTTCGACGTTGGCCCAGCATTAAAACAACATGTGTTCATTCAAGTCTCGTGTCTGCTGGGTAGTTGCAGTTAGTGAGCTTTCTATTGTTCCAGGTGGAAAATTGACCAGGCTATAACGTTATATCAGAGACCGATACTAGACTATGGCTATCTTACCGGCCACTACTATGGCACAATCCTGGTTGTCCAGATCATTCTTGATTGCAGTGAGCTTTCTTTCAAAGTCGGGATAAGCTGTCTGAAGTTCTTGGTAACGGGACCTTGGTAACATCTTGATCAAACGCTCGAGCTTTCCCCTTATGTCGTTGAGTTGTTTTCGTTTCTCTCGGTTACTTCTTGTTATTTTTCTCACAATATCCTTCTCCTGCATACACATGTAATATGGATAAAAACCTGATAACACGTACAAGCCATTATTTATCATTGCCTACTTAATTTAAGTTGATTAAAATATTATCTCATTACCACGGTTTTGTTCTGTGATATTTTTGATGCATTTGAGGCTCAAAATGATTTCGCATAGAAATCAAATTGATTGCTGAAAACATGACAATCATTGAAAATAAATCATCGGTCATCAGCAATATAAATATTGGATCTATTATGGAACATGAAAATGAAAAGCTCCCAAATGTAAATCACAATCTCACAGAAGCGGTAACGAAATCAATTCAAGATTATTATACATTCACATGATTCACTATACATGAACACATATTATACGATTTTTTCAAATTTTTTTAACCCTTAAACCGCCGGTACCGATTATATTCGTTTTTTACATTTTTTATTAGCATTTTTAACTTTTAAACAAGTTGAAGATATAAAGTGACATAAATCAGCAGGAATTTAAAAACAGTTAACCTCCATTTTGTGAAATCTGAATAATTTTCGCTCACTAGAAGTTGTGGATCGCGTCAGCGAGACACAACTTCAAGTGGGTGAAAATTCCAATTGAAAATGTTAAAATCAAAGAGCTTGACGAAAGCCTCAAAAGATTATATGTAATCAGATAAAAGTCTTAGTAAACCTTTGATTTTTTTATATAGTAATGTAATACATTGAATGGCTTAGAGGTAAAGTAATTCAAGTCCGCATTTTCTCATTTTCCTATTATATTGAAGCCTTTAAAGTTAAAATCAATCGAAAAAACTATAAATTTTGTTTTCAACTTTTTTACGTGTTTTATAACATTTCGGCTGCCATATTCCGTATGTCTCAGAGGTAAACTGAACCAAGTCAAAATGTCCCTTTATAAACTGATGCATTTGGATAACTTTACCATTGAAGAAAAGTATCAATTTTGAAGTAGATGGTATATCAGAAACATTTCTACGTTAAAAAAACTGTAATAAATCCGATTGGATAACACAGACGTGTTTATGCATTACTATATGCACGGAAAAAAATATAAACAAGCTACTCATCCACTCAAACGTTCGTAAACACTAGTACTCCATCATTGGGGGGGGGGGGGGGGGTTGATAATGTTAAAAATGTTAAAATCAAAGAGCTTGACGAAAGCCTCAAAAGATTATATGTAATCAGATAAAAGTCTTAGTAAACCTTCGATTTTTTTTATATAGTAATGTAATACATTGAATGGCTTAGAGGTAAAGTAATTCAAGTCCGCATTTTCTCATTTTCCTATTATATTGAAGCCTTTAAAGTTAAAATCAATCGAAAAAACTATAAATTTTGTTTTCAACTTTTTTACGTGTTTTATAACATTTCGGCTGCCATATTCCGTATGTCTCAGAGGTAAACTGAACTAAGTCAAAATGTCCCTTTATAAACTGATGGATTTGGATCACTTTACCATTGAAGAAAAGTATCAATTTCGAAAGTGAAAAAAATATATGTTGATTAAAAAGTCTCGACATTTTAACGAATGGCTTAGATATTTTAGTATATTATTTCCTATATAGGCCCTATATTTAACATTCCCAAAATGACATAAACAGAAATAAATCGAATTTTGGAAATTTGGTCCACCGTCTACGACGCTGGCCCAACATTGACCCCACATTGCGTCGATGTCGCGATTTCTCACCTGTCCAAATTCAATTCCACTCTCTCCTGTTTGCTGTTTGGTTTGTTGAAGGTGACGTCTCAATTGCCGTTTGCAATCACACAGCGCGCTGCAGCCCTTGGTTTTTATCCCCAGTTTTCTCATTATTCTTATGGCCGTGATAAGGTTGTCCAGTCCGTCTACTTCGTCATAGGTCAGCTCTTTACCTGCTTCAGGCTGCACATCCTGCGACGGGGCCGAGTGACGTCCCTCCGCCATTGCTTGGAATTTCCTTCCTGACTGACAATATTCGTTAATGGACTTGTAGGTCTATATTATAAGGCACTCCGTGTACACTTCTTAAATACCTTTACACCTATATGTACAATATACTCACATTCCTAGGGGTCAAGTACCGACAGATAATACGCTGATACACACAGATAGGCCCAACGCAATTGATCATGGTGTGTCTTCACAATCATCCACATTTATAAGTTCTGGTCGTGTGCCAAATAATTCAAGAGTAGCTAGACAAAACAATTTCATCAGCCACCACGCAGCACACGTTCTTGCCAGACTCTTAGATTCTTGTTAGTGTCATCAACCGATATTACCGCATCCTTGTCACACAAAATATGCTGCAAACACAAAAAATTGTATAAAATTTATACAATGTTGGACCAACGTCGGTCGACGTTGTATAAATGTTATACAAATGTTTTGTGTTTACTGACTTAACTTTCTCTGTGTACCTTTCGATAAGTAGCTATACTATATGTCTGATCTTTTTTGTGACAGTCAGACCGAGCCACCATTGATATTCGAACTGAGTGTTTCTTCTTTAAGATTATATCGCACTAAGTTAAGTCGTTGTTGATAGCTGGCATAAATATAGCATGGGAAGTGGAGGGTACTCGGTCTTAATAGAGTACTATCTTATCTCTAACCCTATGTAGGCCTAGGCCTATTCAGGAGTCTCGTTAATTCACTACGTTTATTTAGGTCCATAGCAAAGATATACTTTTGTTAGGTATCTGAACAACTCGTACTACGGATATCTCGTAAGCAGACAACTCGTACCATGGTACGAGCTGTCTCGAGCTGACGAGACGGCTCGTACCACAAGAAAAGACACCCCGTAGATAGTAAGGCAAAGAGTAAGGCAAGGACACTACACACTGTATCCAAGGTCGTAGCTAGATGTCCGCGTGCGCAATCATCAAATTTTGATCTTATAATAGTAAATGAATTTAAAAAAATTATCGACGAATATCGGTTATATATCAGAAAAAATCAAAAAATCAAATCCAACATAACATATCCTGCCTAAGTAATCTAAGTTACTCTCCGTAGAATGCCTGAGCCGTTTTGACTCGCTATTGTTAAACAACATTATTTTACATTATAAATAGACCACACACGAAAGAAATAGTATACCCAGTAAACACAAAACATTTGCTTAGCATTTCTCCAACTTCGGCCCAACGTCTCCGACGTTGGTCCAACATTGTATAAATGTTATACAAATGTTTTGTGTTGACTGAGTAGTGTTTTATGTGGTCGTTCAATTGATAGGAGCTTACACTAAAATACAAACACAGCTCCCCTGTATAGTATATTTGCAAGATTACGCAAGATAGAATAAAAAATATTATTATGAGAGCTGTATTTTATCTGTCAAAAAGAACTCATTGCAATCTGTATATTGTACAGCGATATCACTATGTCCCATTGTTTAGCCTTCATTGTCAGCCTGCACATGAAAATGTTGTAACCTTGACCAGTTAGACAGTAAAGCGTTGTTAAACACAAGTCTCTAAAACTACACTTCGTGCACCTGGCTTTAAACATAGGTTAATAATACATATAATTTATTCTTGTTTTGTACCCGTATGATAAACATTAATTTTGATCAATATAATTATTATAAGGCGTTGATCACGTATTTAAATGGATATTGAGCTAATAAGTACAAAGTACAATATTTGTCAGTTTATACAATTATAGAAGATAATAAGGACTAATGTAGAATGTGTATTTTATTATAAAGTTGGATTGGCTGGTAGTGACAAAGGGAAGTTTAGTTTGTTTATTACCTGTGAACAGCCCCAGTGGCGTGATGGAAACAGCGGGGTGCTATCAGCTATCAAGAGGATCGCGTAACGCACCCTTTGAGTGGTAGGGTACGCACTTATTAGTTGTTGAAGTTGTTGAAGTGCAAGTGGGCAGCCCAAGACAGCACCCCGCCGTCTGCCGTAGTTGCTTCACATAAAAATCCACGTAACACCTCTAGCGAGATGTTAACAGGTTAAGATATACATATACAGTTACACGAGAATACAAACTATATTGTGCCCCTCTCACTGGTGATATACAGGCATATTTATTTATACACAGATCAGTGAAGAATGCTAATAATGAACCATTGATATCTATGTTCCCATGAAATGATGTTCAATAGCTTTCAAGCAGATACGAGCCATATAATTGCCATTAAACGGTGCTATATAGGCCTACTGCTATAGGTGAATTAGATTGATATCAATAAAATCCACTCTGTGAAACGCAGTGACGTCACTCGGTGAAAACAAGGTTAAAAATACCCCTCCCCCATACTTCATTGTATTAGCCAGCTCGGTGAGGAGGTCAAGGTCATTGAGTTTCACAGAATAGCGTTAAACGCTGGAATAGGCCCCCTATATATTGATATTTATAAATACAATTTAACAATAAAATCTGTAAAATTATATAAAGGTAGAATTATAATACTTATTAGTATTCAAGATATTCACATTATAGAGGTACCAGTTTTCTAGTTTTCTGGAATTTCCGGGATTCCCATTTTTTTTAATATTTCCAGATTTAAAAAAATAAATTCGGATAATTTTTTTATGACCCGCTGGCATCTCTGTACTTTTATAGTCAAAGCTGGGAACTCTTGCGTATATGCTTCTCGCGAAGCAGAGTGGATCAGTTGTGCTATGCTTGGGCCAAATTTTGGAGCGTAAAATGTTTAGACCTAGAATACAAGATGAACACATGCTTAAAATGTATATTTTTAAAATATACATATATCTAAAAATAATTACCAGCCAGAGACGTATCTAGCACAATAAAACATAATTTAGTTTAGTAACAGATTTAGTAACAGAAAAACAACATCAAGTTTTAAAAATTTTCAGCTGCGCATTCATCAGTTAGGCTTGATATAAAGACGAAATTCCCGTATTTCTTATTTTTGACATGGTTGTCCAAAATAAGAAATCAATCAATTTCGTCTCTATAATCTAGCCTAACTGGTGAATACGCAACACAAAAATTAAAAAAAAACTTTTGCAGTTCTAGTCTATGGACATGTTTACATCATATGGTCATATTAAGAAGCCAAAATAAAATCACCGATTTTTTTATGATTTTAGCCTGGGCCAGTCCCTTTAACCCTTTCACTACTGGTACCGGCACTAACCCTTTCAAGCCTGAGTTTACCATTGCCATCTTCATTCACTACAAGCCGCGATTTGATGTCGCAATTCTCGACTTGTAGTAGATGAAGATGACTTTAATTGGGTGAATTGAGTAAAAAATATACTGTTATAATTAAAACAGTTCTATAAAAATTGTCGTTCTAAAACCCCTAGGTGTAGGAAATTAGGTCATTTTTCAGAGTTGAAAAATGATGCTTTGATGCATCGTGAGGGCCTAAAGGGTTAAACGCCGATATGTCTGTCGTTGTAGTGAAAGGGTTAATTCAGTACCTGCCCATAATTTCTCACATCAACCTGTGAAGCCTACACATTTGTAGGCATTGTTATTATGTCACAGCATTGTCTCTAGAACCTCGCTCTGCAGATAACCTGTGCAGTAGTAGGCCTATAGGCCTGACACTATGAGGTCACAGAACTAAATGATTCACTTCTTCTTTGTATCCTTAAATATCTTATTTTATAAAGTAAAATAAACTATTAACAGTACGCTACGTATATTAATAATTAACATTGTGTATAAAAGTTGAATGTAAATGATTGTAAGTGTAATGTGTGTTAGGCCCCAATAGGCCTATGTAAAGTCTGGCACTCGTACTCCTGGAATTCTGCCAGTTTTTCAAACCCAGAATAAACTTCTTGTCTAGTCTTGTCTTGTCATATATTATCGACCACATAGATATATTTATAAGACTACTTCCTTATTGACTTTAGGTTAAAGTTCAGGTTGCCCCTGAATGTGAACACGTAATTCCATGTGTGTCTCTAGTGTACAAAAACACCGCATGCAGTCATTATCATGTAAACCATGATCTCGGCACTATCCAGCAAACACAAGTCGTTGAACCAATGCTGCTGTTAATGCTGGACCAACGTCTACGACGCTGTACGAATATTAAAACAAACTAGAACAGGAGTTCCCGAACTCCGAGGCCCGCCCTTAGTCTGTTTGAGGCAAAACAAATAATTGCCAGTGGGATAATACATGGTATTATAGTCTGTAGTACTAAACCATTCTGCAAGGAAATACATTATGTTTATTATGTAGACTGTCTGGTACTAAATCCCCGAACATGCTGATATCCACTTCTAATAATACTTGTTAGTCTGCTAAATGACATATACTAGGAAGACATTGCAATTGAAAATGTAGTTACTGGCAAGAAAATTTGTCAGTAGGCACTTATGGTGTCTTTGATTGATATGTTTGTTATAATATATGATGAATTAAATCCTCTTCATGTTTGAATACGCTGCGAGGGTGAGCCAACTAATGTAAAGCAGTTCAGAAAGCGAGGAAGTAGATGGTGTCATTAAGATGTGTATGAAGTGTACAAGATTTATTGAAAGAGAATGCAAAATCTCCTGGGACTGTATTTATCTCAATGTTCCCCCACAATCTGGTTGATAGCATGCAGAGGGTGTACAACCTGTATTGTCAGCAATAGGAAAGAAGCCTCGGTATAGACACATAGATAAGATGCATGCTCTAACATTGTTAGGTATCATGCTTCTTCAATCTGGATACAGCCGATATTCACAATTCTCTGGTCTCTGATTATCTGAGGCGGAACAGGCTCGATGATATCGTAAGTAGTCTTTATTTTAGAGAAAATACTAATTTGTCAAGTGACAGATAGGCCTACTAAAAGGCTCGACCGATATTTGAAGAGTTAACTGGAGTTTTCAAGCAGGCAGATGTGGCTGAGGATATTAGCATTGACGAAACCATGATACCTTATTTTGGTAAACATGGCACAAATCAGTTCATTCGTGAGAAGTCAATAAGGCTCAGTTTCAACTTGTGGTCTCTAGGATATACATGTATCACGTAAAACCGTATATTTGCGGGTCTAGAAACACCCCCTAGTCTCAGTATGAAATAAAATACATTTATGTATGATACTTCTCGTGGGAATAATTACCTGATTACCAGTGTTGGTCACTACATCGACCATATCTATAGGGGTACTGGGATGATTTTTAGTAGTAGGCCTAGTACTTTTCGCCCCCATCCGGGGAGTGTCATTAGAGCTCTGTCACGTCAATTACATGCTATACGGCATGGTACAGAAGCACTAGTCTTCAGCAATCATCCAAGGGAAGCGGCAGCCTCCTCGTATCTGGCCATAATCTAATCGCTGCGTGAAATGCCACGGAGTTTCAGCATTAAATTGCACAGCGAAACCCAAGTCTGGACATGTCTGGGGGTAGATCCCCTAGACGTGCCCAGAACCCTTTATTGGGCGAGCAAAGGATAACGCTCTCAATAACCCACCATGCCCTATCACCCCCACCCTCACATCTATACATCATTCATCTCAACAATTGACTACAACGTTTTTATCGTATTACAATGTCACGTAAAAGACCATTTGTGCCGAAAAGTGACATAAAGCAATGATTTACTAATACTACTATTGGTCACAATAAACACATTTCATTGACCCCTCTAAAGCCCACTGGCAAAAAAATTTGCCAGTCCCAGAAAACACTTTTCAAAAAAAATATACCTTTTTTTCAAATATATGGTCTAATCGTAGCAAGGTGTTATATTTTCGACTAATAGGCTCTGTTTTAAAAAGTTGAGCTTTAATGGGTTAAAGAAGTAACCAAGCAGACAAGTTAAAATATATCTTCAACGTGTATTCCTTCCACCACCATCGCCGGTGCTGGACAACATCTATTCAATAGGCCTACTTTAATACCAACCAATTCCGGTTCAATGTTGAACCAGTGTCGCAGCCTATCGCTGGTTCAATGCCAGTCAATCGTCTACGATGCTGGCCCAAGACTAATCCAACACTGGGTCTGCTGTATATTTTGCGTCATATCGGCAAACACATGCTATTCACCCAATGCTGTTTCAATGTTGAACTACAACCTTCGACGCTGGCCCAACATTGAAATAGCATTTCGGTGATTGTCCCGTGTTTGCAGTACGTACTGCAGCACAACAATGCGGGTGAAAGACCACTTCCCAAGTAACACGATACATTGGCCCAATGCTGATGTAATGATGGGCCACCGTCTGCGACGCTGGGCTAACATTATCCCAACCAAAACCCTTTAAGCTCTAATCACAAATATAATAGTGAATATTATTTCTTCTTAACACTTTTTTAAAACGCAACTGTCTGACCTAGCGACATCAAACGTTATATTGGACATGTTCATAAGGACTGGTGTACAGAAATGCGAACAGTTTCCCGCACACAGCACCCCTCTTTCCCCTAAATAGGACACAAACTCAGGCAAAATAAATTCAATAGACTAAATGCCAAGTCAACACAAAATATTTGTATAGCGTTTAAACAACGTCGATCCAACGTCTTGGACTTAGAACCAACATTGTATAAATGTTATACAAATGTTTTGTGTTAACTGGGTGTGCATCAGATTTTTCCAAGTGAACACGAGACGATGATCAGAATGTCCAAACGCTTTATTTTATGGCACAAACTCACGCAACGCCGCCATACTTGGCCTGACTCAACGCTATTTATTAAACAATCAGTGTAGCCCCCCATCTCATAGCAGCAATTGATAACCAGTTATTTTTCAAATAACCGTCCCCTAACACCCCCCCCCCCCCCGTGTGGGGGTATTATTTTAGTCGACAAGGTCTCAGATAAGTCACGTCTAACCCAGCGCTGAAATATTTTTGACTATTTTTATATAAGCCATAGAGCCCAAAGGGTTTTGTTCAGATTCTGACGTTAATAGACGGCCCCCGTGCTGAAAGTGCTAAAGCATGATACAGTTCGGCTCCGTCCTGAGTTCGGTCAGTTCAGTTACTAAAAACGCCAAACGAAGTGGCTCTCCAGTTGAAGTGTCAGCGGCAGGTTCAGATCGCTAATTATATTATTTCTCTTTGGATCTTTAATCTTATTATTCTGTGCAGGTTTTTTGCGACGCTATTTCTCCCTGCGTTGTTATCCAATCAACATGAAATTTGGACACGATATTCCCTGAGTGGTCAGGTATACTGCTATGACTTTTCTAAGTCGTCCAGCATGTTCTTCCGGATTTACTTACTTGTAAAGTGAGCAGACACTGCAATATGCTGCTCTTCAAATGCAAAAGGCAGTATCTGCTTACTTGTAAAGTGAGCAGATACTGCTTTTTGGCTTGCACGGCAGTAGGCCTATAATTGGGTCCAATGTTGATTCAATAGTGGACATGTCGGGGGATTCTCCATTCATTGCCAGGAGGGTGAACAGGGTTCCCTTATGTCCAGACCCATGTCCTCCACCCTTTAGTCTTCAGATTTGATAATAAAAATACATTTATCCATTCTTTCAATTCCGGGCCAGCGTCGCAGACAGTGGCCCAGTATTAAACCAATATTGTGTATTAGGTATTGACAGTTGAAACCTTAAAATAACAGTTGCAATTCTATTCAAAAACAAAACGTTCAATCAATGTTGTTTTAATGTTGGGCTAGCGTCGCGGATAGTGATAGAACATTAAGTCAACAGAGAGACAAGTCAATGTGTGTTCTGAGCACGCTGAATGCAATTCCATTTGACAAACAAATATATATATATTTAAAAGTGGAAAAGCTCCGTGGGGACTTCTGAAATTTGAAGTCTGAAGTCCGAAGTCTAAAATTGTAGTTCAGAATGGCTGCCAAAGAACTCATACGCGAAATTCGGATCAATATGTCATAATAAAAATAACCCAACAAAATTCGAAATGGCGGCCACAAAAACTCATAAAACCTAGCCCAAATATTATTGTTACTTGAAAAGTCACAATTCATGTCTAGTTTTAATTTAGTTTGACAAATAAAAAAAACATGTGTTCCTAAATCCCAACAACTGCATCACTAGTGAATACGCCGGAAGGAATTCCCTAGATTATCCAATAACAGATAAACAAAGCTATAGGAACACCAGTCAGGTGGCCCAAACTGTTCAAAATGGTCTTTATCGCAAAGCATTAACACATTACCACCGATTAAAAGTCTGACCTAGATTTTGCCCCAATTTCGGTCCTAAAGCGTGAAGGATAAATATGGCACACATTGAATCTCTTTACGTGTCCTTCATGAACAAGCAGTGCATGAACACGTTGGCAAAGTATTTGTGTTGCTGTGTGAAGAAAAGAAAATCATTGTGTTCAATGTGCAACTACCACAATTAATTAAGAGACAATAGTCTTAAAAATAACCCAGCAGACACAATACATTAAATCAATGTTGTTTTAACGTTGGCACACCGTCTACGACTTTGGACCAATTTTAAAACAACATTGATTCAACGTCTTGTGTTTGCTGGGAATGCTAATGTTCCACATATGTATTTCATGGCGATTGCTACAACTGAATAATTTAACTAAATGATTGCTTGACTGATTTATTGTTTGATTATTTTATACTGTGCTAACCCTTGTCCTGCTGAATTGCTTCAATTGTATTTTTTGTCATTTGAAGCTGGAATGCTAACGCGATTTCCAGCTTCAAATGACGAAAAATATTACTATTTATGAAAAATAGACATGTATAAAATTAAATTATTGGATCAACAAAGCGTCTATTAAAAACAATTATATCAAAATTAAGTGACATTTTTATTGATCTAAAACATCCTTAACCCCGTATATATCCGGGCATAGCAGGACAAGGGTTAAATGTGATTTACAGGGCTTCACACACAGGCTAAGAGTCGATTCATCCACCATAATAGATCAACCAAACGCTGAAATACTTTCATACAAACCATGGAGACCAAAGGGTTTTTTCAATTTGAAATCATCATAAAAATCTTAGTTAGCTCTTTCGGCTTCATTTTAATACCTATGTTATGGGTCTACCGGCATTATAAATATGTTTACTCTTTTAAAACAGGTATCGACTTTAGACATCAGAATCTAACGTCTGATCGACATTAGACCCCGCACCGCATTAAAAGCATTTTACGTCACAGTTATTGGAAATAAAATGAGTGTTGAGACATTAAGATTGGCAGATGTTTGGGCTCAAAATTAATTTTTAAAAATGTAATTTTCGCCCACCCGAAGTCGTGGGTCGCTGTAGCCAGACACAACTTCAGGTGGGTTAAAATTTAATGTTGTAATATTGCAGTTTAAGGGCTACCCTGTTCTGGTGTATAACCAAGCAAATAACACACATTCATGGCAGATGATGCTGCTCTAGGTTAACTCTTAAAGCGCTGAATTATTTTGTAAAAAACATCGCAACCAAAGGGTTTTTTCAATTTGAAATCATCATAAATGTCTTAGTTAGGTCTTTCTGATTCATTTGAATACCTATGTTATGGGTCTAGGGCCATTATAAAATATGTTTATTTTTACAGTGAGGGGATCGACTTGTCGTCACAACACAGACGTCAAATTCTGTCGACTAAAGTCGATCCCTGCGCTGTACGGGTTAAACCCCTACAGGTTAAACCCATAAAAACAATCAATCGATTAACTTTAATCAACTAGCAGGATATAGAAATTCACAAAATTATTCAGGTGCATAAAGTATTTTCAATTTTTGTTTATTGCATATAATTATGTAGTCCAGAACATAGTGATATACATTTGGATGTAATGCAGTATTAAATATTACATGCAAATGGCTTCAACACAAAGTGATGAAACATCAGTTTTGATCATATTTATGTAATAATTATGTAGTAATTCATACTAAGCTTTACCATCAATGATAATTAATCATATATAATAAAGTGTAGATAATAAAAACATATTCAAGACATTGGCAGAATCTCAATGTTTCTTGTAAATTCATTCTTTGTTCTTATTGTACATTTATCCTGTACGTTTGATGTTATAAATTTATTATAGTAAAAAAGAAAACACAGTAAAAAACACAGTAAAAACAGTTCACTTCCAATAACAAATTCATTGGTTTAACCAATTTGAATCGTTCCTGTTTCTATGTGTCACGATTTGGCTGTCGCTGGTGTATGACTAGAATTGTCTATGACTTGAGTATTTGTTAGTCCTGTCCAAAGCTGGCTGATTAACCACAAACGATGTGATGTCTCATCATCCAGCTGCGCACTGTCATATTTGGGCAGTTCATGGCAGTCACTGAAATGAAAATTTCTAATAAATTGACATTTTAGTAAAAATAAGTAGTGAAAAAAGATATCTGGTAGTGTTTATTTTATGCATATTTTGACTAAAGTTGGATTCACATTAACAGTGGTGAATGAATTTGGCCGATTTCTCAGTCAATTCACAACAAATTTGATAAAATTTTACACATACTATTTTCCATCCATGTTATGACTACCCTGAAAATTTCGCGAAGTTTTGATAAGTATTTTAGAAGTTAGATCATTTGTAATAATTGTAATTGTAAAAAAAATTTGAGACGAAGCTAATGGGTTTATAGAGGGCAACATTTTTATTTATTTACTACATGTTAAATGGTCTAACTTTCAGGATAGTCACGCCATGCATGGGAAATAGTGTGTGTAAAATTTCATGAAAATTGGCTGAGAATTGACTGAGAAATCCGCGAAATTCATTAATTCTGTTTGATGAATTTAATGTGAATCTGACTATAACCATGATAACAACTACGATATTTCAATTTTTAATTATTTTATTGTGTACTGTAGATCTGGTAATATTCGCGAGGTTTTAATTTTCGCGATTTTCGCGAGGAGGACAAATTCGCGAATTCAAGAATCTCCCGAAAATTATTATTATAATAGCGCTACCTACATGTATCATCGAAAATGACCGATACTACAGTGAGCTTTAACTCTTTAACTACAGCCTCTATGAAGACTCAACAACAATGCATATCTTAACGGATAGTGTGTAAGCGTGAATAAAAAATAACGCTGGAATAGAGTATAATCATCAATGTGCATATTTAGTAATCATGATGTACAATTGGTGATCGATTTGAGTGTTATACAAGTTCGTACCCGCCTGCCATTGATGACGATGATTGGAACCATTTTGCTTATTAGCCTACCAGCTGGTAATGTGTTTGTATAACAATACTGCTGTCTATTGTCACCAGCCCAACTAACTTAGGAAATTACACCAGTGCTGATTTAACGTTGGCCTGTTATTCCCAACTTTGACTCAACATTAAACCAACATTTGCGCAAGGACCCGTGTGAGTTGAGAAGGTAGGCCCGTGTCGTGACCTGAGGTTAACCCACAGTGTGCCTAGTGATTGCCGTAAATTGGTGTTACGTAACATTGGATTACGTGACAGTGGATTACGCCCACTTGTGATAACGATGGATAAGGGAAGTCGTTGATTTCACGGCTGAGTAAGTGCCATTAAAACGTGACATTTCACAGCTCATTAACTACCTGTTAGATCTAATTAGATACTGAATTTTTTTTTTTCAAAATAGAAAATTCACGAAAACTAGAACTCGCGAAAAGTTCCAAAATCACAAATTCGGGAAAATTGAAACACGCGAAAATTACCAGATCTACAGTATCTGTCTCATCTTAATTATCATTATGTATATTTTACTGATGCGTCTTGACTTATGTGTTCAAGAGGGAATTTTGTGCATTATCTATATATATGCTAACTTCCTTAGAATTCCAATGATTTGAAATGCAATTTAATTATTTTGAAACTTGTGGAATTACCATGAAATAAATAACAACAGTGACAAAGCTCTCTTCACACGCAGATATATTCTAAATTATAAAATTTTAATTTTTACCCAATTAAAAGTTTTGTTTTGCTACCGCAACCCACACTTCCAAGTGCAAACTTTCCAGCCTGAAATTACTGTTGGAATCTTCATCCACTACAAGCTGCGAATTGCTGTCTCAATTCTCGATTTGTAGTGGACTAAGATGACTTAACCCTTCCAGAGCGGGGACAGATTCTGACATATAAAGACGGTCCCCGCACTGAAAGAATTAAAATATTTAGAATGACTGTAGACCCGTGACATAAGTACTTAAATGAAGTGGAAAGAGCTAACGAAGACATTTATGATCATTTGAATTTGAAAAAAAACACTTTAGTCTTCATTGTTCATACAAAAATATTTCAGCATGGTAAAGGGTTAAAATTAGTAATTCTGACCTATAGCACTTCCCTTGCTCATTCTTTATGTCACTGCAGATGGCACAGTACAGAGGTGTCTGAGCTCCCTCTGATGCTTTTCGGAAGGTCAGCCACCAAAGTGGTCCAAGCACCATGCTCGAGATCCAAGACTTTTCCATGGTTAGATGGCGCCCCAGGTTTGTACGCACTATGCCGGGATGAGCCGCATAGACACCAACCTCAGTGCCTAAAACAGACATCTTTGTCAGCCAGTGTTCATAATTATTTTTCACTTTCCTTATAGATACAAATTCACCACAGGCACATATTTGGTCAGTAATATCAGCTCTGCCAGTAAACACAAAAAAATTGTATAACATTTGTACAATGTTTGACCAACGTCAAAGAATTGTCTATAACTAGATTTGCCTGAGGGGCAAAGCTTGCGTCTCCATCCGCCCCACATAGTACATTAATTATAGAGAAATACAGTACTGCCACCAAATTTTTTTGTAAACCACGTGAAAATGTGATGTCAGAATCACACCAAAATCTAATCAACGTATGGCCAGGGTAAGTTGCTTTCTTGGAACAAATCGGTGTTACAAAGCAGTTCAAGCTCTTCAGAGTAACATGTGATTCGTCGGCCAATGAAAAAAGAAAAACAGTTCTACTGATTTTTTCTCATGGCCACTGAGCATACACAAAAGATAAAATTTGAACTGAATAACCATATTACCAAATTTTGATAATAGCCAAAATGAGCAAAACTGAAATATCAGCTAAAATCCTAAAAAGTAAAAAAATATAAGTTTTTATTATTATAATCACACAAAAAACTAATCAGCACACATCCAGGGTAGGGTTATTCCTTTGAACCAAATGAAATGTAATGAATCGAGCTTTAGGCCACCTTTGTGCACACATAGGCTAAACTGGGCCAGGAGAACCTCCTGAGGATGGTGAGATGATTGAGATGACACTGTCCTCCAGACACAGAATTCGAAATTCGAGCCCTGGCAGTCTTGAGGCCGAGCACGCTAACTCTCTGTCACGGAGGCTCCCCACAATACCGACTTTCACACGTGGATGGGGAAGAAACATTTTTGTTTCTTTCAAACCGCCGAGACCGGGAACCGAACCCTGAACTCTGGCGTGAAAGGCAGAGGTGCTAACCACTACCCTAGGGCCCCCGCCCTCCTTTGAACCAAACATGAAACAAATCCATGAAGCAGTTCAAGCTCTAGAGAGTGACATAGGATTTTGGCGGCCATCTTGGATTTTGTTAAAGAAGCTGAAAAACGCCCAAAAAATTACCGGGCAAATTAACCTAGGGCCAATATGCATACTGCAAATATTTAGAGATAATCCGAGCAGGGGTGTATAGCTTTATTACCAAATTTTAATGATAGCCAAAATGAACAAAACTGAAATGTCCCCTAAAATTCTAAAATGTAAAAAAATCAAAGTTTTTATTATCTGAATCACACCAAAAACTAATCAGCACATGTGCAGAGTAGGGTCTTTCCTTTAAACCAAACATGAAACAAATCCATAAGGCAGTTCAAGCTCTAGAGAGCAACATAGGATTTTGGCGGTCATCTTAGATTTTGTTGAAGAAGCTGAAAAACGCCGAAAAAAATTCACAGCGCAAATTTCCTAGGGCCAGTATGCATACTGCAAATATTTAGAAATAATCCGAGTAGGGGTGTATGGCTATATTACCAAATTTTGATGATGACCAAAATAAGCAGCACAGAAATATCCGCTAAAATACTAAAACGTAAAAAAATCAAAAGTTTTTATTATCAGAATCACACCAAAAGCTTTTCAGCTCACAAACAGAGTAAGGTCTTTCCTTTGAACCAAACATGAAACAAATCGATGGAGGGGTTCAAGCTCTAGCGTGCGCCATAGAATTTTGACGGCCATCTTGGATTTTGTTAAAGAAACTGAAAAACGCCAAAAAAAAAATAACAGGCAAATTCCCCAGGGCCAGTATGCATACTGCAAATATTTGGAAATAATCTGAGT
Source organism: Flabesymbios commensalis (assembly GCA_964017125.1). Lineage (NCBI taxonomy): Eukaryota > Metazoa > Annelida > Polychaeta > Terebellida > Flabelligeridae > Flabesymbios > Flabesymbios commensalis. The sequence goes on along the minus strand of OZ024906.1, from coordinate 76,431,904 downwards.
AGGGGTTTTCGAGTGAGAGCAGAAACAAGTGGCGGCTGCAGCGGCGGGCGGACTCAGCAAAAACAATAAGTCTCTGGGTGGAGACTTAAAAATGATAATTTTAAGATTCATACTTTATATAAGTGTTACCATGGTTACTATTATTCCAAAAATGTATATGCTTTAAACAAAACTTTAATTTGGAAAATTATTACCTTTTAGCACTTTGCCGAGTTCTTTTATGAAGTAAAACTGAGCCAGTTTGCTTTGGAAATATGCTTTTTTTACATCATAGTTTTCTGAACTATTCAAATCGTCAAAGTCAATGACACCTCTTCCTTGTGCGATATAATTTTGCACAAACACGATACGACTGGGTGCAGAAGCTTTTAAATTCTCCAGCAAAAGATTGGTTAATAGAAAATGTCCTGAAAATCAAATACAAATCATTGTAAAAATAGAAGGATCAGCAGGCTATTAGAAATCAAAAAAAAACATTTTTATTATAATATAGGAGTACTTTAATCGGTCAGTCTTTCAATGAGAAAGTAATGTTCATGTTTAAAATTTGTTTTTACTCATCTAGCATTGTGTGTTCATATACAAATTATCACAAAACATTGGTTAACAAGTAGTTGTCACTAAGGATGACAATGTCCTCCTCCTGCGGCCTTGTCAGCAACTAGTGGTGGTGCAAGGCAAGCTGAAACTTCAGAAGGCGTTCACGCCATTGACGATAATAGTACCAACTTTGACAATATATAGTGAAAAAAAGCTTCACTCCAGCATTATCATTGAAGCAGCTTCTCTATGATTTGTATTGCAGTTGATAATGGTACCACCAAAAGACAAAACCAACCTTAATTTTGAATGAGCTCTCAAATTGTTTCAAACCCTTCTGATGTTTTATACAAAAATTCCAAAAGTGTGACCCCCCCACCTCAGCCCCTCCCACCAAAAAACTGTTCTCATCTTTGCATTGCCCTAGCCCATCCCCCCCCCCCCTACCCCCACACCAAGAAAAAATCCCCTTTAAAATGTTGCAATAATTTTATGTAAAAAATTATTTTTCAAACAAGTATGCCTCCCCTTTGAAAAAAGGCAGTGAATGCAGCAAGGCAAATAACAGTTGGTAGACTTATCCTATTTCAAATGAATAATTTTCATAAGGTCTGCTTGTCTCAACAGTAAACTGTTGATGACATACCTAAATGGTTTACACCAAATTGTAATTCAAAACCGTCTTCAGTATATGATTGATCACACTGCATAACCCCAGCATTGTTCACCAAAATGTCAAGTCGCTTTTCATCTGCAAAGATAAAAAAGGATAAGAATAAAAACTATATTCAGAAAGTGACATCTACAGATAAAGTCGGTCCTAGCACTGCAAAAATTAAAAATGTATAATGGATGTAGACCAATAACATAGCTATTCAAATGAAGCGGAAAGAGCTGATTCTCAAGACATTTATGATGATTTCAAATTGAAACAAGGACCGTCAGCAATGGAAATAGGCCTCAGCCTTTAATCATTGTTTAAAAGTGAAAATCATTTGAAAAAATGACGTCTGTAAGTCTGCCATTAAAAAAATTACTTACCGGGTAGTTGAAATTTTTCAGAACATAACCGTCCTAGAAACCACACATTTTGTTCAACAGTAATAGTCTAGCTGGTATGGTTCATTGGTTTTCCAATAATTATTGTAACACGATCATTGGGGTACAATAAGTGAAATTGAGCTATAAGTGAATCATGCTATGTGAAAAAAAATCAACTACCGGTAGATAGCAAAAACAGATGAGCGATAATACTAGTAGGACAATCTTAACCCTTTCAGCTCGGGGACGGTCTTTAGGTGTCAGAATCTGACAATCAACAGACGACGTCTAAAGACGGTCCCCACACTGAAAGAATTAAAACATTTAAATTAAAACGGCTGTAGGCCCATAACATAAGTATTCAAATGAAGCAGAAACTGCTAACTGAGACATTCATGATAGTTTCAAATTGAAAAGAAACACTTTGGTTTCCATGGTTTATACAAGAATATTTGAAGGATAAGGGTTAATTATGATAAGAGTCTTGTTTAGATGTTTGTAACATGTATTACCTGTACAGCTTTTATATGGAATACTAATATGTACTACCGGTACTAATACTAGCTATAATAATAATAAGATAAATAATAATAGTAGATAGCAATACAGCAATTAATAATGCACAACGACAATGGGTGGAGATTTAATTTCTTTGACATTTATCATTACATTCTCTACCTTTCTTAACTTCGGCAGCAAATTCTCTGACTGACTTGAGACAAGCCAGGTCGAGGTGTCGACAATGAACGTTTTTGTTGAAAGTGTTCTCAACAATTTCTGAGCGAGCTTTTTCACATGCTGTCATATTACGACAAGCCATGATGACTCTGCCACCTGAAAGTAACAAGTAACATTGGTAACAGTAGAAGTTTTCAACTCTTTGACGAATTGTGTACAGCAGGTTCATTTACGCAGACTTAAAAAGATTTTAATATTTTATCGATATATAGCATTACTATTAGCAGTGTTTATTGTCTAGCTGCATGCAAATTACTATCGAAGAGCAGCATGGCGTGATGAAACACAGTGGAGCACATCAAAATTCTGTACAAGTGTGGCGTGAATTAGCAAAGTTATCCCTTCCGAATAAAATCATGTGTGTTACAAAACATCGATATTTGAAAAGGTTTTTTAAATTGTAGGCCATGTATTTTGATTTTTGCAAGGCACATTTCATTTTAAAAAGATCCATTTCAAAGTAATACATAATTATAATAACAAAGTTGACCATGATAATATTTGAGCTTAGCATTTAACCTTTACAGCGCGGGGATTGACTTCAGTCATCAGAATTTGACGTCAGATTCTAACGACTAATGTCAATCCCCGCACTGTAATAGTAAAAATATTTTTAATGATCGTAGACCAATAACATACATGTAGGTATTCAAACGAATCAGAAAGAGCTAACTAAGACATTCATGATGATTTCAAATTGAAAAAAACACCTTTGGTCTTCATGGTTTACATAAAAAATATTCAGCGCTTTTTAAAAGGGTTAAAGGGGTAATATTAGGTGCACATAAATATGTCTCTACATCTATTTTGTTCTGCAAAGCCACAAGGCAGTGACACCTTACTTAAAAAGTAAGCGTTACTGCCTTTTAGCTTTGCATGGCAGTACTCACCTCTTGCAGCCAGTAGATGAGCAGTCTCTTTGCCAATACCAGAGTTAGCACCGGTGACGATGGCTGTCCTCCCAGCGATTCTCTCATCTCCAGTGTATTTCTCACCCGCCAAGAAATCTCTGCAAAAAGGAGAGGTGTTTGCAGTTGTGCCATTAGATTTTGTATTTTTCTGTGAAATGACTGGAAGGATGTAATTGACCAGTCTAAACTTATAATCAGTGTTCATGCATACATGGGCATTTGTAACGACATTTTCCCGGTACCTAAAGATTATCAAAATAATATGGTTATTCCACCTGAACACATAACTTGAAAACATGTGTTCGCCCAACTAAATATATTACCAATCTTAAATACCAAAGTAGAATATATTCGACTTTGGTATTTGAAGTTGGTAATTTGTGAATGCATGTTTCTAGGACAAGACCATCATAGGATTGGAACTGGAAATGTGAAGGATATGATAACAAAGTGTTTGGAATTGTAACACAAAATTGATGATAGTTTTTAGAATCACCAAGACTTCATCCTCGCTTGTTACACCATAAAGATCACCGAGAATGCATTCAGGCTGTTACAGACACTACTGGGTGTCTCTATTGACAAAGTAGTCAGACAATCTTATTTGGTTGCTTGCCAAAAACACGATGCTGAGACTTTTAACCCTTATTTTCCACTCTTCGCAATAATGTGAAACCTCGGTAGCCACCCAAGTTTGCAATAACCCAGCAGACACAAGATGATGCCCCAATGTTTGTTCCCTGTCTACGACATCGGCCCAGCAGTGAACCAAAATTGGGTCAACTTCTTGTGTCAGCTGGGGATGTAAATTTCATACAGCACATTTATTTTATTATGACATGTAGTACACATCAATATCATTGTAATGTTTGACGGAGCACTAGATTCTACACCTTACCACTTGTAGCAATTGTAATTGGGGTGGTATAAGAGGGAATTTCTGGCGTCAGTGCCCTCTAACACATGTACTGGTAAAAAAAAATTTAAATGTCTGGATTTTCTATTAGTATCAGGAATATTCTCATACCATATACACCAGCTCTTGAAAGACCTTAGACCAGCGTTACACTTTCACCCACATACCATAGATACCAACTTAAAGTGGTGTTACATTTTTTCAGAAAATAATTCTGGAATTCCAGTATAAACCTACCATGAAAGGCGAAACACTAGCCAGTCAATATCCAGGTTTCGTACACCTTTCCTAGCATGAAATTCAAGACTTTTCAAAGGTTTTTCGAGGCGCAAATTCGAGGCTACATAAAACATTATTTTACTAGTAGGCCCTAGGCCTAAGAATATACTGCATTGTTTTATTCCGCACATGTGGCTCTTCAATGCAGCCTCTTCAATCATCCCAAGGCTGATTTTTTTATAGAACAACGTACAACGTGTTATTTTTTATTTCATAGTTGACCCTGGCTAACCACTAACGGAACTCATCATGCTCAAGTCATCTATTTTGAAATGTGTAACACCTCATTATCAATAAGTTCACTCACAAATGTGGCAAGGATAAATCATTACATTTCTAGTATATTGCTTAATGCTAAAAACATAGATGCCATAACAGACAAATGAGTCTGTTCTAGAAACGGAACAACCTCGTGCAGGTGGCTAGCAGTTGCTAGAGTTGTGCACAATATAAACAGGTGACATTGCAACTGCCACTGCATACTTAACGCTGGTTCAAGGTTTGGATGCGGACCGGTAATTGCTGCCCAGTAAACACAAGAAGTTGACCCACTGTTCGTTTCATGTTTGGCCAGCGCCGTAGGCGGGGGCCCAACATCAAATCAAAAGTGGTTCAGCACTACGTGTTTGCTAGTGTGTAGGCTGGAACTGATATGTTGATTATTTAGAGGTTATCTGGTGTTAAACCATTTATTTCAGAGGGTGAATAAATTTCGCAGGCGATTCCCAACTAACACAAGACGTTGAATGTTTTTTGTGTTTTTTCAGGATTTATGTCAATTTGTCAGACACTGTAATGAAAGGCATATTTTTCTTTGTTTGTTTTGCTCACTATTACTGGTAGAAATGAAGCCATCATTGTGGAAGTAAACGAGTTATTTGTTTTGAATGGCACTTTAATCACCTGTTTAATCACCTGGGGGTTCCCATCATTAGATTTCTCGCAATTAAGAAAAATGAGGCCAGCTCTCGCCTTTAATTTCATAATAGCTGCAACAAATGTTTGAAGAGGTAAGTGGAACAAGCATGCTGTGGCCCTCTTCTAATAATTTTTACACATGTGCCATTTTTTAATTTAAAAAAAATGCAAAAAATGAAGATAGACTATGTCCACTGCCCTATGAGGAAGTTCTGTGGACATCATTAAGGAGAGAACAATGTGGCAATCTCTAAGAATTGAGATACCTGAGGAAGGCTGCACTAGTTTGCCCAGGGAAAAACCTAGGTGAAGTTTTGTTTGCCTGCCCTCTGCATCCTCATGGGGCGCCCCGAGGGTAAAAATAGAAGTTTCATAGCCATATGGATGAAAATCCATCAATTTTTTTTTTTTTTTACAACCCCCTCATGGACTTTAATAAAAAAACAGGGGCCGGAGGCTATGCCTAGATTTCTGATTGTTATGTGCATATGTGGTATATTTGCTAGTAGTTTTCTTCAGCTGCTTCAAAAAGTTCAAGTGTCTGGGTGATGTTTTGGATTATGTATCCCTTTAACAATTTGCAACATTGAGGTGACATCTTTTGGGCGTTTTTATAATTTAGCTCAGATTTTGATCTGGCACAGCATTTTTCTTGCTCAGTGAAAACTGTGGAATGTGGTCAAATATTTATTTTATCATGTCGGGAGTTCCAAAAAAAGGCTCAGCATAATTTTACTGGACAATTAAAAAATTTATTGAATATACCTAGAGCAAAGTGCCCTAAGTTCGACCACTTAAGGAAATATCTGTATTCCTGCCAGTTTATGTATTGTTTGAGAAAATAAAAGTCTGTCTCCCCTGAAGTATAGTCGAATGACTCTTGTATAATCAATTTTTTTCTCACCTTCATGCAAGGGATTCAGGGACCACACATTTTTACATATTTTTGTATTTTGCCTAAGTTCAACCAACCCCTCCCTAAATTCGACCACTTTGGTTTCTTTTAAATAATAAAGCTTTTACTCTGTATAATGACAAGATTTAATTGTTGAATCAGTTTAAAATATGAGATATAAATTTAAAAAGGAGTATATGTTGTGATAAATTTTAATTTGCAGGGTTTTACGGGGGGAGGGGTAGAATCCCCAAATACTAATAGTGTCCGCTGGGACGCACTGCAGTTGCATTTGCAATTTTGATTTGAATATGATTTTAATTTGTTGTATAATTATCATAAACTCATATTTTTGTTTGATGATACTCTAGATAGTCTAGTCTCAATTTGTTTTTTATATTACTTTGGAATGGAATAAACTATTGTAAGAGTATACAGGTTTTATTAACAGTTAAATATATTATATAAATATAATGTGGTTGAACTTAGGCACCATATGTAACTTTGGAAGCCCTAAGTTTGACCACCCTGAAGGAGGTGCTGGGTTGGAGGCGATAGCCGTTCCCATGTGAAATTTCAAAGAATGTGGTGTTCTTGCCCTAGATTTTTGATCTAAAGTTACTATTTCAAGAATTTTCAGGTTTAATTCCACATTCAAATAAGTGCAGCGGGTAACATGGGTAGTAACTTCACATTTCCATGATATACAATTCTAAACCTTTTTCTTAATCCTTTTTATTTAGCAGTTTTGTATTAGAAGGTACTCGGGTCTTGAAAAACAAAGAGGGCAGCACAAATATAATGGCTAGAAGTTTCGTTTTGACCTCAAAGCAGAAGGGACCTCCTGGATTTTCATTAAATAATATTTGGTCGAACTTAGGGCATGGTTGAACTTCATGAACTTGGGGTACTTTGCTCTACCACAGGTCGCACAGACTACAATCATTAAGAAGTTATGGCGGCAAGCCTTGGCCTGGGGTAACCCAAGTGGCTGAAACAGGTTTCAGCCACAGATTGACAGCATACAAAAGCGTGGGACATTTCTTCGGACTTTCATATCGGAAAATATCGCTGAATAATCAGGTTGAAAATAGTTTTTTTAGAATCAGTAACATTTCAGTTCCATGCCCGCATGCTCAGCCTCAGCTCAGGAGGTCGCACAGTCATCAAAAAGTTATGGACATTCTTCTGACCTTGGTAGGGACGTGCACATTTTTTCAAAGTTGTCATAATGACTTTATATATCCAGCCAAGTTGTAGAGTGACTTGAGAGCTTTAAAATGAGCCCAAGATGAGCATTATCGGGTTTTTACGACCCGAGATATTGCATTTCCCGTGAGAGCATAATTTTGATATCGGGTATGGGTAATTACATGTATTAAGTATTTGGTAGCTGTGATGTTGCCCATTGAAAATACATGAAAATATAGCAATTTTTATCAACTACTAATTGCCACCACTGTCAAAAATCAAATAAAATAAAGCAGAAAAAAGTCGATAACTTCTGATATAATGCGTCTGGAAGGTTGATTTAGGTATCAGCGCGTAGGATTTTGCATGAGCGATCAGATTTTTTTCTTTTTTTTAGTTGCTAGGCAACCATAATAAAAAAAACCTGTTATTCAAATTTAGTTAATTAGCTCTCAGAAAAATATTATTTTCCAACAAATAGAGCTAGAAACAAGTGTAATACATGTTTTCCATGTAATTTTGACTGGAGAATCCATTTCTGGTATTATTTTGGTCATTCAAAGTCATCCTCAAGGTCAAGCATCAATTTCAAGGTCAAATTAGGATTTTTACCAAATTTATTCGTTCAATTTCTCGGATTTTTTTTATTTTTCAACAAATACAGCTAGAAACAAGTGTAATACATGTTTTCCATGTAATTTTGAATGGAGGATCGATTTCTGGTATTCTTTTGTTCATTCAAGGGCATCCTCAAGGTCAAATGTCAATTTCAAGGTCAATTTGACGAAAATGAGATTTTTAAACAAACAGGAATAAAAACAAGGCTAATACCTCTTCTTGATGGTATTTTGACCACAAAAAATATTTCTGGTCTTGTTTTAGCAATTCAAGGTCATCCTCAAGGTCAAGCATCAATTTCAAGGTCAAATTAGGATTTTTACCAAATTTATTCGTTCAATTTCTCGGATTTTTTTTTATTTTTCAACAAATACAGCTAGAAACAAGTGTAATACATGTTTTCCATGTAATTTTGAATGGAGGATCGATTTCTGGTATTCTTTTGTTCATTCAAGGGCATCCTCAAGGTCAAATGTCAATTTCAAGGTCAATTTGACGAAAATGAGATTTTTAAACAAACAGGAATAAAAACAAGGCTAATACCTCTTCTTGATGGTATTTTGACCATAAAAAATATTTCTGGTCTTGTTTTAGCAATTCAAGGTCATCCTCAAGGTCAAACATCAATTTCAAGGTCAAATTAGGATTTTTAACAAAATTATTCGTTCAATTTCTCGGATTAATTTTTCAACAAATAGAGCTAGAAACAAGTGTAATATATGTTTTCATGTAATTTGGACTGGAGAATCCATTTCTGGTATTGTTTTGATCATTTAAGGTCATCCTCAAGGTCAAACATTAATATCAAGGTCAAATTAGGATTTTTCAACAAATAGAGCTAGAAACAAGTGTAATACATGTTTTCCATGTAATTTTGAGTGGAGAATCCATTTCTGGTATTGTTTTGGTCTTTCAAGGTCATCCTCAAGGTCAAATGTCCATTTCAAGGTCAATTTTACGAAAATAAGATTTTTCAACATACGGAATAAAAACAAGTCTAATACCTCTTCTTGATGGTATTTTGAACACAAAAATTATTTCTGGTTTTGTTTGGCAATTCAAGGTCATCATCAAGGTCAAACATCAATTTTAAGGTCAAATTAGGATTTTTAACAAAATTATTCGTTCAATTTCTCAGATTTATTTTTATTTGTCAACAAATAGAGCTATAAACAAGTGTAATATGTGTTTTCCGTGTAATTTTGACTAGAGAATCCATTTCTGGTATTGTTTTTGGTCATTCAAGGTCATTCTCAAGGTCAAATGTCAATTTCAAGGTCAACTTTGCGAAAATAAGATTTTTCAACAAACAGAAATAAAAACAAGTCTAATACCTCTTCTTGATAGTATTTTGACCACAAAAATTATTTCTGGTCATGTTTGGCAATTCAAGGTCATCCTCAAGGTCAAACATCAATTTCAAGGTCAAGTCCGGATTTTTAACAAAATTATTCGTTCAATTTTTTGTATTTATTTTTCAACAAATAGAGCTAGAGACAAGTGTAATATATGTTTCCCATGTAATTTTGACTAGAAAATCCATTTCTGGTATTGTTTTTGGTCATACAAGGTCATCCTCAAGGTCAAATGTCAATTTCAAGGTCATTTTTAAATGAATTTCAATAGTAAATTCAGACCTAAAAGGGTTAAGCCTTGAAAATAATATATATATAACAAACTGCTCGTTGACTTAAATAATTATTTCATTTGTTTTATTACAAATATGCAATTTAACAATAAATGCAAGTGATATGTTCAATTCAATTATAAATACTGTCAAGAATATATATTCTTGATACTGTACATACAGTTCAATGTGAATACACAATACATCAAAGTTGATTAGATGCTTTATGCAATTTATGTGGTGTTGAATGAATAGAAATATTTCTTAAATAGCGTATTAGTTAATAATAATAATACTGTAGACATGAGTGCTATACTGTGCACATTTGCAAGTAGTTAATGATTACACAATAATTTAAAATGTTTTAACAATTTGTGTATTTTAATAATTACACTTTTATATTAATTAACTATATATGCAAATAACAATAACATTGCTTTATCTTTTATTTGTACAAAATTAAGAACTCTCAGGACAATATATTTTTTTCAGAAAAACACCAACAGTCAACAAAAGGCCAGTTTGGCCATCATAATCCCCATAATGCCTGCATGATATAACTTTTTCAGGGTGCATATTTCCCTATTCACTGTTTTACAGTAATGATCAACCTATCAGTGAAGATATAATACAGCCATTTTATAATTTAAAAAAGTTGACATTTTTCGAAGTATATCCTTCCCTGAAACCAGGTGACCTTCCAATTAGGTCAAGTCCAAGAGCTCCAGCCCAAAAAAAAGAATTTGATTGAAGCGATTTTGTGAAGTATTGTTAAAATACCGGTTTGGTATAGTCCTGGACTGGGTCAGACAACTAGATGCGAGAAAATTAGGCTTGAGACGCTAAGTTTACTTAGCTTCAAGACTGCAAACCTCCCATCAAAAATAATTATCTTAATGAATTAATTGATTCGTCCTTGGCCTGGGACACACTAGCACACACCTGATAAAAGTTTTATGCAAATCTGTGAGATCCGGATCAGATCTTGATCATAGTCCAGATCGGGATCATAATCTGAATCATCCCCAAAATCGAACTGATTGATCCTTGGCTTAACCCTTTCAAGCCTGAATTTACCAAAAATTAAAAAATATTGCAGTGTATTGGTAAACTAGTTTCATGGAAATATTATTTCTAAAACCCTTAGTTGTAGGAAAATTGAGTCTGTTTACAGGGATGTAAAATGATGCCTTTTACATCGTGAGGGCTTAATGCCTCATGCAAATCTGTTTGTAACTGTCTGACGGACAGACCGACACACACCAAACCAACTGGACCAAATAATACCTTTGTGGTGGAAGCAATTTATATAAGTCAGTCTACAATCACTAACTACATGTACTTGTTTTAGAGTAATGGTCTAGCTAACTACCATGAATTGCCAGATAGCATGTATATTTAATTAGAATCATTAATGACAGAGAGTGAGCCATTTTGAATTTGACCACGTTGAATTTTTTCAGGGAATATCCCTTCCTGGAACCTCACATTTTGCTTCATAGCAGTTGTCTGGCTATCTATCATGGTTTACCAGATATTTATAAAGCATGTCAAATTAAACAAGAGGACTGAAGTCTTATATCATCCCCCGCCATAAATTAGGTTAGACTTTTTGCGGTCACAAATATTTAAAAAGTTGATTTGTGGTGGCCATTTTAAATTTTAGTAAAATCACATGCACATTTCCAGATGGTGGGTAATGTGATTGTACAATGTGTCTTTACTGATTTCTATTTTTCAGTTTTTGCGCCCACAAGAAAATATGAAGTTTATCCATGGCGATCATTTTTAATTCCAGCTCAACCCTAAAAAAATCACTTGCACGTCTCCATATTGTGGGAAATGTGATAGTAAAATTTGAATAATTTCTTTCCTTAAGTTTTGTAGTTTTTGCGCCCACAAAAATTTTTAGAGTTGACCTCTGGCGGCCATTTTGAAACTTGGTAGCATCTTTAAAAAAATCACTTGCACATCCCCATGTTGCTAGAAAATTTAAAAAAAAATTGACCAAACAATTTTTTTTAGTTTTTACATTCCCAAAAAATTTAAGTTGATCTGTGGCGGCCATTTTGAATTTCAGTAAAACCTTGAAAAAGTCACCTGCACATCTCCATATCATGGGGAATGTGATAGTAAAATTTGAATAATTTCTGACTTTAAGTTTTGAGTTTTTGCACCCACAAAAAATTTTAGATTTGCCCTCTGGCGGCCATTTTGAATTTTGGTAGCATCTTTAAAAAATCCCCATGTTGCTACGAATGTCATGTTAAAATTTCAAACAGATTTGACCAGTAGTTTTTGAGTTTTTGTGCCCATAATAAAACGTGATGCCGGACAGATATTGTGGAGATATTGTGGAGATATTGTGGCAGGTTTGTGTGTGCCTGCGTGTGCATGGAGTTAAGTCAACCCCAGGAATCATGAGACATTGAGCCAATGTTGTTTTAATGTTGGGCCAGCGTCGTAGATGTTGGACCAACATTAAAACAACATTGGTTCAATGTCTCATATTTGCTGGGACGCGATTTAGCGGATACTGATTTTATTACCAGTATCCAGTGACCTTTCGCATTCATCAGATCCACTGTCAGGCTGTTAGCGCTAGAGTTGAACGAATTGCATTTCTCTGAATGAATGAAGAAATTGACCAATGAATGAATTAATTAATGAATTAATTAATAAATAGGGTTTTATGCCACCTTTGAAATGAAATGAAATGAAATGAATCGGGCTTTAGGCCACCTTTGTGCACATATAGGCTAAACTGGGCCGGGAGAACCTCCTGAGGCTGGTGAGATGATTGAGATGACACTGTCCTCCAGACACAGGATTCGAAATTCAAGCCCTGGCGGTCTGAGGCCGAGCACGCTACCTCTCGGTCACGGAGGCTCCCCACAATACTGACTTTCACACGTGGATGGGGAAGAAACATTTTTTTATTTCAAACCGCCGAGACCGGGAACCGAACCCCGGACTCTGGCGTGAAAGGCAGCGGTGCTAACCACTACCCTAGGGCCCCTGCCCTCCCCTACGGGCGAGTGATGATAAAAGCCTGAAATCGACATCTTGAATTTCATCTGAAGTTTAAATTTTTCAAGGTGCATCCTCCCCTGAAGCTTCAAATTTTGTTATTAGTAATGGTGCAGCTATCTGGCTCGATTTACAAAATATTGGTCATATGAATTAGAATAGAGGCAGATTATAGCGTGACCAGTCTTGAATTAGATATAGTCAAAATCTTTGAGGTTGCATCTCCCCAACCCCCCCCCCCCCCTAAAACCTCACATTTTTTTATAGTGATGGTCTAGTTATCTAGTATATCTCAGGCAAGAATTTGTTGATACTTTGGTTCTCAAGACCGCCTATTGTCACGATAATGGGAAATCAATAATTTTTTTATTATCATAATTGCTAATTTTTTTAAAATCATTTGCGCGATAAAGAACAAGTGCGCGATATGTGTGGCTAGAGCACTGATTACCCTGTCTGATTTGTCTCATTGCTCAGGCGAGAGCATGCATTGAGCTGTGAAGGGTCAGTATTGATTTGTAGTAATTGTCTGGGTATCTGGCACAGTTTGCCAGATTTCAGGCAAATTAAAGTTAATTATGGCTGATGGACAGCCATTAAGGTAGGTCAAATCTCACAAACCCCAAAGGCACATCTTCACCCCCTAACATGCCCAAGGGATGTGTGTGTGCAATAAGAAACTAGATGTAAGTGTTTACCATGTAAACACCCAAGAAGCCTCCTTCTCGCACTTTTCAAATAAGAGTTATACATTAATTATAATTTTACCAGATAATAAATTTGTACATGTAATTATCAAGTAATATTATAAGGCAGCTTTAGGCTAGCAGCATTAGGCTGACAAGGTGCTATTTTGACCCCAAAAGAATAAAGATGGCCGCCATGACCCGGATATCTTCCCGAACTTTCTGAAAAATTGCTGCAGTCTAGGAATTAATATTAGCGTCAGCCATGCAGTACGTTGAATATTGAGTGTATTGAATAAACAGCTTTGAAGTTATCAGGGTGACAAGGTGCTAATTTGAAAAAAAGAAAGATGGCCGCCATGACCCGAATATTTTCCCGAACTTTTTGAAAAATTGATGCAGCCTAGGAATTAATATTTGAATCCAGTATGTTGAACGCAAAGTGAAGCGAAAAAACGGTTTTGTAGATATCAGGGTGACAAGATCCTAATTTGACAAAAAAAGATTAAAGATGGCCACCATGACCCAAATATTTTTCCGAACTTTCGAAAAATTGATGCAGATTAGGGATTAATACTTGTATCCATTATGTTGAACACCAAATGAATTAAAAAAAACGGTTTTGTAGATATCAGGGTGACAAAAGAGGCGGCGGCGAACGAAACCGTACAAAAACAAAAAGCCTCCCCCTGGTGGGGGGAGGATTAATAATCCACACATATGGGTCTTAGATTAGGATGGACGGTCAGACATCCGGGGCGACGCCGATACCCCACTCCCACTTCATCAGGCAGGCATAAAAATGTAGGATTTGAAAATGGTGTATTAAATTAGCCAGATTGGTCTACATTTTGATTCAAATTTTGCAAAGTTATAGTATTTATTCCAATAAATGCCCTGTGTGTTTCTCAGAATACCCCCTGAGGCTAGATGGCAAGTGGACGCTTATTAGAGTTTTTCAATTGTTATATATATAGTGGAACATTATCATGAATTTTATTTTCAAATCAGTGGGGTGGGCATTTATTGCAATATGAACATTTATTATAATAAATATGGTAGGCATAGGGCCCCCTATGCAAGATTTACACACTTAAGTTGTGGGTCACTGCATAGAGAGACACAACTTGTTTTAAAACATAAACTCAACAATAATTGAATAACAAAGTAAGTGTTCTAATAAGTGTGATGTTTTGGAACGAAATGTTCCAATTTATGTATAAATAACATTTTATGATCTACATGTATCACACAGAACTGTAAATACAAATAAAATCATTTCTGAACTGTTGCAATTAAAATTAAAAACAAGAGCACACTCGACAATAGCCCGCCGCCATTATTGAACTTGGAAGTCATTATTGCAGCCACAAGGTCAAATTATTGATGTAAAATGCGAAAAATGACAATAAAACAGCCATTTAAAAAACAATTCCAGCCATTATTGAACTTGTCCGAGAACTGGTTATTAGTAACATGCATAACAGTTTTGAAGATGATACATGAAAAACTTTTCAAGTTATTGCACCCACAAGGTCAAATTATTGACGTAAAATGTGAAAAATCGCAATAAATGGGCCATTTTTAATTTTTTTCAGCCATTATTGAAGTTGTCCAAGAACTACTTATTAGTAACATGCATAACAAATTTGAAGAGGATACGTGAAAAACTTTTCAAGTTATCGCGCCCACAAGGTCAAATTATTGAAGTAAAATAAGAAAAATCACAATAAGTCGGCCATTTTGAATTTTTTTTGGCAATTATTGAACTTGTCAGAGAACTGGTCATTAGTAACATGCATAACAAATTTGGAAAGGATACATGAAAAACTTTTCAAGTTATCGCGCCCACAAGTAAATGTTAACGCCGACGCTGATGAACTTCAATTGCAATAGCCCACCTTTTTTATTTAAAATTAAAAGGTGGGCTAAAAATAAATAAATATAATTTTAAAACATAAACTTAACAAAATTTAATAACAATTGTTCCAACAAATGTGATTTTTCATAACAAAATGTTCCATTTGATGTAGGTTTACAGCAGGTAACATATGATATACATTTATCACACAAAACCGTAAATTTTAATAGTCATTTTGGAAATGTTACTATAATTCAAATAACATTTTTTTACAAATATACAGTGTATCAAATTACTTTAAACATAGACCTACATGTACATGTAAGATCCACAGAATTTTAATAAAAACTATCAGTGTTCCAATAAATGTACATATATAATTCATTTGCAATCTAAACAAGTTAAAACCTGGATAAAAGCCAAGATGCACTGAAACATATTGTGAAATATCTCCAGCAGAAGATGGAGGTATAATATAATAAAAACAAACATTAACATATAGTGTGCATTAATATATTACATCTTTTCACCACTATTGCCCTGATGAAATAGGCTGTTTTCCACCATCCTCCTGATCACACTGAGCATGTGTGGCTTACTATTATAATATGGGGCCCCTGATTTGTCGAAAGTCAGCACATGGACATTATAAAGTTTTCTACAAAGGGCAGTGGCGGTGAAGCAAAAATTAAGCCAGCCCTCTACAGCAGTGGTGGTGAAGCTGGCCATGCAGCCCTGTACAGAGGGCAAATAGTGATGAATAATAACTTCTCACTAATTTAGGACACTAGTTAGAAAGTTTCCCATTAAAGTCAATTAAAGATACTTAATTTACAACCTCTACAAAGTAGATAACACATTAAAGGCCCTGTGGCACTGAAATGAATTCTAAAAAGTCATACATTATCCAGAAAAAATCTGATCTGGAGCTACTAGTGACACTAAGCCAGCACATTTAAGGTAGAGCTTTACCAGCTGCTCATGTTATTTCAGACAGTATAAATGTACCAGTGTTAGCATCTTCTTTTACAGATCTGCTAACACTGATACAATTATACTGGCAAATTTATACTCTCTCAAATAAGTATAGGCCTACTTAAGTTATTAGTGACCATAAATATTACTACATAGAACACAAATGCACTGGATTACACTCAGTATATGTCTGCTTGTCTTTATGTTTCAATCACAGTGACGGCTTGTCAGTATCTGGGCTGTATGACAAGAGCTTTGCAAAACATCATTCAGACAACGATGGACATACTAGTATATATACCCACAAGATGGACATACTAGTATATATACCCATGTCTATGACTGCATGTTGTGAAAACATGACAGCGAGTCTTAACAGAACTCAAATCAATCTAAATTTTAACCTTTTATCATGCAAAAATGCAAAATCAGAATTGATTTGGATCAGTGCTTCAACAGATATTGTGTTCACAAATTCATGCAAGTGGCAGCAGGGGAGACAACAGCAGCTATGGACACATGCATAATTAACAAATTATATTTACAATGAACATGGTCTGATTATTATATTCAACTCTTTTGAGACTGCGCCACAGGAAATGGATCACTGGTTCATACTTGAAACATTCTAAAAACATCCCTTCATGGACAGTCTAAAAAAAGTTAAGGTCACAGTGCTCACAAACAGATGTATCTACAACCTCCATTCATTTTGTAATTACACCACCACTATACCCAGGTGTGCCAGAACCAGCCAGTAGCACATGTTTATCGCTGATTTCTCCATCACTGATCAACCGATTTTTATAAAATTTTACAAACATCATTTTTCAACAGAACCCCAATATCCCTTGAAATCTCTTGAAGATGATACATATTTTTTTCAAAATTCACACCATTTGTCATAAAGTAAATTGCAATTGATAACTTACGTCCCTTATAAACCGATGAAAACAACTTTTTTTTATGTTGATAACTCCCTGAGAAATCAGCAAAAAAACATACGCTACTGATTTACCCAAATTAACTGTGGCCCAGGGTAGGCCTATAGATTTGCCATTAGAGATACCAGTTTTGTACAATTGTATGCATTTTACTTCATGTATTTGACAAATAGACCACATTAGATACTGTCCGCCTCAATCAAAATACATGAAATTTTACTTTGCTGTATGTATATAAATTTACAGCCAATCTGACATTCATTGATTGTATATATAGGCGATAATGCATGGTGAATTTTGGCATACACTTCAATCTTTACAGTGAAGTTTCTGTAATAAATAGTGGTTATATACAACTTTGTTTACAAATACGGTCTACTATTACTCAAAATTGATATCAAATAGGATGTGAAAATATAAGTTCAAATTTTTGTGGTTTCATCCAACTCAACTTGTTTTGAAGTAGATATGCATTAGGGATTCTGTACGATAATCAACATAATGAATTACTTACAAAATCGAGAAGTAATTAATACCGGATGATATATATAAAACTTAAAGATGTCAAGACAATTTAAGTGATTTTACCAAGTTTGGGGTCAAAACCGCCCCAGTGCATCTTCAAATGAAATATTAAACACATACAAGATATTTTGAGATACACCCCCACTGAGGTAAAATTATTAGGGTAAAGTATTGTCATCGTGTTTCATATTGATCTATGACATATAACACATGATTTTGACATATGATTCGATCTGATAAAGATGCCACATAAAGAAAAAACCAACACTCAATAACCATCCTGGGATAATCCCTATAATTTCAGAATAATAAGAAAAGAATTAGAAAAATTCAATAGAATTATTATTAAACCAAGTAAAATCAAAATGATGTGTAATTACACTCAGCAAGAGGTGTGCAATGAAAAACATCAAAATATGATAAATACAAGATTTCTGAAAATATGAATCGATCCAATGAATTTATAAACAAATTGATATTTATGGGAAAAGTCACTCTCAGCGTCTGTGAAAGCAGGCAGAAATGGCATCCAGCGATAGGCTAACAATGCAGAAATCTAACATGCTCTCACAATGCCACAGACAATGTCTTTGATGTGATCTATAATTTTCATGCTAAAATATTTTGAATAAAATGACAAATAAAAATGCTATGTCCATGAAAACAGTTATGAATGGCCATTCATAAGTCACATATATATACATGTTATATCCAGAAATATCTGTTTAACGGCTGTTTGAGCAGGCACAGGCCAAAATTGGCCGGTCAAACAGCCGTTTCACAGCTGATTCACATCACACAGCTAGTTAAGACAAAAATTCTGCTACATTCCGTTCTACATCCAGCAAGGTTTTCCAGATAATACCTGCAGTATATGAAATTTTAAATAAGAAATATGAAATTGAAGCCAGACGAACAGAGGTACTGCGCCTGTGATCAACTTCGAATACAATTTGTATATGGGTCAGGTCGAGTATGAAGATTAAATAAAAAGCCCTGGAACGAAGTGGCGGTAGGCTGGACAGATTTATTTATCCAGGACCATGTTCCTAGATAAATAAATCTTTCCAGCCTACCCCCACTTCATTCCAGGTCTTTTTATCCAATCTTCAAGTTTATGTAATCCAGTAACGTGAAACAAGTTATAGTGCTGGAAGTATTTAGAGTTAATTATCTGCTTTATTCTGTAAGAGCCAGGAGCTCAAGATCAGAATATACAACAAAATAACCACCTTAAAGTAAACTCCTCCTCCACAATAGTGAAACCATTTAGAGTTAATTATCTGTTTTATTCTGTAAGAGCCAGGAACTCAAGATCAGAATATACAACAAAATAACCACCTTAAGGTAAACTCCTCCTCCACAATAGTGAAACCATTTAGAGTTAATTATCCGTTTTATTCTGTCAGAGCCAGGAACTCAAGATCAGAATATACAACAAAATAACCACCTTAAGGTAAACTCCTCCTCCACAATAGTGAAACCATTTAGAGTTAATTATCTGTTTTATTCTGTAAGAGCCAGGAACTCAAGATCAGAATATACAACAAAATAACCACCTTAAGGTAAACTCCTCCTCCACAATAGTGAAACCATTTAGAGTTAATTATCTGTTTTATTCTGTAAGAGCCAGGAGCTCAAGATCAGAATATACAACAAAATAACCACCTTAAGGTAAACTCCTCCTCCACAATAGTGAAACCATTTAGAGTTAATTATCTGTTTTATTCTGTAAGAGCCAGGAGCTCAAGATCAGAATATACAACAAAATAACCACCTTAAGGTAAACTCCTCCTCCACAATAGTGAAACCATTTAGAGTTAATTATCTGTTTTATTCTGTAAGAGCCAGGAGCTCAAGATCAGAATATACAACAAAATAACCACCTTAAGGTAAACTCCTCCTCCACAATAGTGAAACCATTTAGAGTTAATTATCTGTTTTATTCTGTAAGAGCCAGGAACTCAAGATCAGAATATACAACAAAATAACCACCTTAAGGTAAACTCCTCCTCCACAATAGTGAAACCATTTAGAGTTAATTATCTGCTTTATTCTGTAAGAACCAGGAGCTCAAGATCAGAATATACAACAAAATAACTACCTTAAGGTAAACTCCTCCTCCACAATAGTGAAACCATTTAGAGTTAATTATCTGTTTTATTCTGTAAGAACCAAGAGCTCAAGATCAGAATATACAACAAAATAACTACCTTAAGGTAAACTCCTCCTCCACAATAGTGAAACCATTTAGAGTTAATTATCTGCTTTATTCTGTAAGAACCAGGAGCTCAAGATCAGAATATACAACAAAATAACCACCTTAAGGTAAACTCCTCCTCCACAATAGTGAAACCATTTAGAGTTAATTGTCTGTTTTATTCTGTAAGAGCCAGGAACTCGAGATCAGAATATACAACAAAATAACTACCTTAAGGTAAACTCCTCCTCCACAATAGTGAAACCATTTAGAGTTAATTATCTGTTTTATTCTGTAAGAGCCAGGAACTCAAGATCAGAATATACAACAAAATAACCACCTTAAGGTAAACTCCTCCTCCACAATAGTGAAACCATTTAGAGTTAATTATCTGTTTTATTCTGTAAGAACCAAGAGCTCAAGATCAGAATATACAACAAAATAACCACCTTAAGGTGAACTCCTCCTCCACAATAGTGAAACCATTTAGACTTAATTATCTGCTTTATTCTGTAAGAACCAGGCGCTCAAGATCAGAATATACAACAAAATAACCACCTTAAGGTAAACTCCTCCGCCACAATAGTGAAACCATTTAGAGTTAATTATCTGCTTTATTCTGTAAGAACCAGGAGCTCACGATCAGAATATATACAATCTAGTATATGCTGATTTTGAGCTCCTGGCTCTGACAGAATACAACAGTATAACTATAACAACCTCAAGGTATACTCTTCCTTCACAATATTGAAACCATTTGGAGTTAAAATTCTATTCAAATTAATGATTTGAACATACAAGTTATATCAGATATTGTTTAAAAAGAACAATGGCTATCCTCAATAAACATAAAAGGATTATCTGTATCACTGTTATACCAACCTACATGTACATGCTTTGTGAACCTCTAGTGCTAAAGCAAATCACTGTACATATATTTATGATCTGTCCCACAGGATGATGAGGTCACCATTCCTAATGTCAGTGACTATCTCATCAAACTCCATGTAGCACTCTTTGTCGGTGGAAATATATTCTATTTTATATTCAGTTACTGTACCAGTGCTAACTAGGTGGTGGATGTAGCCCTCCCACCATTTACATATGCCGTCTTCACCCTCCCAGCAGTGTGATATGTATTTGTACTGAAGACATGCAGGGTCCTCCAATATTTTTTGAAGCTGCAATCTGTCACCAGCTATATCATGACTTGGGGCCATTAGTTGTGTCAGGTTGGCCTCTAGTTCAAAAGCAGAACGAGTTACTCCTCCACTGCTGAAAGTGAACAAATTCCTGTCTGCCTTCTGCCCTAGGATTTCCTTTCTCACTTTCAGCTGTACTTTGATGGCTTGTACGCGACTTTTCTCAGATGGTAGGCCTTCTAGTTTCTCTCTCATTACTTCCGGAGACGTCCAGAATCCACCGACCCTAACAAGCTGAGACAGCATGTTTTCTTTCGCCTCTCTCTGATGCTCTTCTTTCTCAGCCATCAAGCGCTGTTTCTCTCTCAGGAGCTGACACTTAACTTTTAAAACTTCCTGATGTTGCTTTTGACATGCAAGTATATCTTCTCTTGCAGATGTTCTGGCAATTTTTATTAGCTGTGTTCTTTCTTCGGGTGTCTTTGAAGTCAGCCACTTATTGGTACGATTTTCTTGGAACATTATTTTTGCTTCTTTGAAGTCCAGACTTGAATTGGGAGCATGGCGTAACTGAAAGTCCAGTTTCCCAAAAACTCGTTCGCCACTAATGTTTGTAGCTGAGCAAGATTCAGCCTGCTTCAACAGGTCATCTGATGGTGAATAATGTTCACCACCTTGAAGCTGGTCTGCAAGCTGACGGTTACAGACTGTGATGAATCCACTTATTATTTTTTCCAAAATAGCTGCAGTTTCTTTATCATCATTTTTGGAAGTGGTGAGAGACGTAAATATTTCATCCTTTTTTAAAGGAACGTACGGCATCAAACAGGGGCGGAGCATCTCCAGACACTAAGAGCTGTGAATTATTTGCCCACTGGCAGAGACGGTTCATGCCTTGTTCAAAGTGCTTGTTGAGAGCTAGAATGGTGAAATCGCTCTCAACAAGTCTTTGCCAAGGACCAGTAATAAACTTTGCCACAAGGCCAAGTGCGCGACAGCATGTTACATATTTGTCTTCTCGGAGATCATTTAGTACAGCTCTAAAGAGCTCATTGGGTGTACCCCACACTTTCTCCAGGAAAAAGATCAAAAGATCACTGGTGTAAAAAACACCACCAGCATTTATGAACAAAATATTAAATCTATTTCCCAGAAACGGGACAATAGGAAAAGGTGAAACACCCTTGTCTTTGAAAAAAGAAGCAATCTCGGCTGGGCAACCAGATCCAAGTTTAAAACACAGGCGACATACAGCCTGAACGACTGCCTGTGTTCCACTCTGTCCCCGTTTCTTATAGGTATGAGGCTGTAAAGTGTCTATGTCAGTTAAAAAATCCTTCTCGATATCGCAAAGGGTTTTATCTGCGGATTTTGCAAGGCTATCCAAAGGATGGAGTGCACAAAAAAAGTTATTCCAGTGAACATCACTCTCTTCACATGCCTGCTCCTTCGCACTCTTTAAAATTGTGTTAACCTTCTTGTTCACTATATGTCTATCGGTCATGGTGTTTGTAATGTCACATAATATGTTTGAATTTTCAGACTGTGCAGATCCACAAAAGGTATTATCCATAGAAGAAATATTTTCCAAAATAGCATTGGAGTAAGACTCTGCACTGCCAGAGGGTAATTCTGAGATACCTGTCGTTAGTGTATGAGACTTGGTGCTTATCTGCATCTCAGCGTAGTGTTTTGTTAACTTCTCTGTACCATCATACTTGAGAGTTGTATGTTCTTCATTCTTGTAAGTCTCTCTAATCTGATGTTTTGATAGTTGCTTCATCTCTCTCACAATTCTATTAATAGTGGTTTTGTCAGGTAGACTTTCTATCGTTCTTTTAGCAAGATGTTTTAAAACTGCTGTTATCACTATTGGTATATTCTTGGCTGATACTTGACATTCTTCCAACTCGTAGATAGTGAGGCGGAGGTCTTCACTGAATGTTTTGCCATCACGCTTCGTCTGAATTGGGCTTGAGCTGCCACACTCTCGCAACCTCTCTATTTCAGCATTTAAATGCTGGTTCTCCTCTTTTAATTCCTTGTGTTTTATTTTGAGTTCTTTTTCTTCTTGTTTGAGTACTTGTTGTTGTTTTTTAAGACTTTCATGTGATAATCGGTTTTTCTTCTTGTGGTATGATAACAGACTTGCTTTCTGATGTCTAATTAGCTTAGCATTATTTGGGGAATCTAGTTTTGTTTTTTTTGAAATTTCTAATTTCATCTTCTTGATGGTTTCTTCTCTTTTATCGACAATGGCAATTTTTCGCTTGATGGTCTGGTTAGCTCTTCCTACTTTTATTGATTTCAAACTGCTGTCGGTTTCAGTTTTTTTTATTTTCTTCTTCAGTTCATCATTTTCAATTTCAAGGTGTTCTCTTTGTCCCTCAATTTGTTCCAATGTCTTCAACAAATGTCTCTGTTCATCTTCTAGGTCTAAGTTGACAGGATGTGTATTGGTTGATGATGAATGATGATTTTTTCTTGGCGTATGAGTCGGGATAATGTAAACTGATTTCAAAAATGAATCTAGTCCTTCGCTGTCTTTTGCCTTAATAAATGTCTTTCGTCTTTCCAAAAGTGCAATATGAGAGCTTCTGAAAGATGATGGTGGGAGATTTTCAAATCCCTTATCGGGATATAAAGCGTGTAGACAATCTTTGGTGTTTGCAAAAGTTTTCCTCAATTTCTTTGCCTCTTTAAATATTTGGATGATGTCATCATTGACGAGATGGTCAGGCCTTTGGGTCACCCCTCCAGCCAGGATAACTGACCTGCAATAAATGAAAAAAATTGAGGTTGTGCATTTCCATATCAATTTTTTTTATTTCTAGTGATATAGTAATTTTTCCATGAATATTGCAATAAATTAAATTTATTAACATTTTTAATCAATCGAAGTTGTGTCTCGCTACCGCGACCTACAATTCCAAGTCAGCAAAGTAATTACTCTTATTTGTTCAATTTCAGTTCAAACATTTGCAAATCTTGATGTTTAAGCATACATTTAATTCCCAACCTGTGATTTAATCAGATAATTAAACTGAATAAATTAATTATAGTCGCAAACAGAGCTGTAAATAATATGCAGGCTTCAAAGTAAAACCTATAGACCTATAAAAACCTATATTTGGAAAAGTAACTTATATTTTTCTGAAAATAGCCCATATAAACCTATAAAAACCTTTAATTTTAATTTTTTATTATATCAAATAAACCCATAAAGGCTATATTTTTTTTTAAATAAACCTATAAAAAACCCTATAATTTGCCTAACTAAGACATTTATAATTGGACAAAGCTCTATATAATTTCACTGTGGTGCCGAGTTATACAGGTTTTAGAATATAAAAAAAAAAATATTTGGAATTAGAAATAGAAGTAAATGTTTCTCAATTTTTTTTTATCTGGACCCCTTTAAACTAAGTCATGATTTATACTAAGTCATAACTCATAAAGAATTCGACCATAGCCTCCGGCACCACAAGTGTTTTTACGAGATTTTTTTACTAGTCGCAACACACTTAAAAAAAATGTATCCTCTGGGAAAATAGTTATATGGACCGCCCTATCCCAGTCATTATAAAAAATTTGGGCATAGCCTCCGGCACTAGCAGTGTATTTATGTGATTTTTTTTACAAGTCACATATTTCAATCACCACATTTTGTGAAAGTATTCTCTGGGCAGGATCATAAGTCAATATAAAAAATTTGGGCATAGCCTCCGGCACCAGCAGTGTATTTATGGGATTTTTTTTACAAGTCACATATTTCAATCACCACATTTTGTGAAAGTATTCTCTGGGAAAATAATTATCAGGGCAGGATCATAAGTCAATATAAAAAATTTGGGCATAGCCTCCGGCACCAGCAGTGTATTTATGGGATTTTGTTTACAAGTCACATATTTCAATCACCACATTTTGTGAAAGTATTCTCTGGGAGAATAATCATCTGGGCAGGATCATAAGTCAATATAAAAAATTTGGGCATAGCCTCCAGCACATGCAGTGTATTTATGGGATTTGTTTACAAGTTACATATTTGAATCACCATATTTTTCTAAAGTATTCTCTGGAAAAATAATCATCTGGGCAGGATCATAAATCATTAAAAGAAAATTGGGCACCAGCCGTGTATTTATGGGATTTTTTACAAGTCACATATTTAAATGAACACATTTTTTTAAATGTATTATCTGGAAAAATAATTTTTAAAGAATGATCATAAGTCATTTAAAAAAAAGTTGGCATAGCCTCTTTCACCAGCAGTGTATTTATGTAATTTTTATCAAGTCGCATATCTAAATCACCACATCATTTTACAGTATCCTAGAATTACAATTATCTAGGCAGGATCTTGAAGTCAATTTAAAAAAAATAGGCATAGCCTCCGGCACCAGTAGTGTATTTATGGGATTTGCTTACAAGTCACATATTTAAATCACCACATTTTTCTAAAGTATCCCCAGGAAAAATAATTATCTGGGCAAGATCATAAGTCGTTATAAAAAATTTGGGCATAGCCTCCGGCACCAGCAGTGTATTTAAGGGATTTTTTTACAAGTCACATATTTAAATCACCACATTTTTCTGTAGTATTCTCTGGAAAAATAATCATCTGGGCAAGATCATAAGTCATGAGGAAAAAATTAGGCACCACCCGTGTATTTATGGGATTTTTTACAAGTCACATATTTAAATGAACACATTTTTTCAAATGTATTATCTGGAAAAATAATTTTTAAGGAACGATCATAAGTCAATTGAAAAAAAGTTGGCATAGCCTCTTTCACCAGCAGTGTATTTATGTAATTTTATCAAGTCGCATATTTAAATCACCACATCATTTTACAGTATCCTAGAATTACAATTATCTAGGCAGGATCTTGAAGTCATTATAAAAAAAATAGGCATAGCCTCCGGCACCAGTAATGTATTTATGGGATTTGTTTACAAGTCACATATTTAAATCACCACATTTTTCTAAAGTATCCTCAGGAAAAATAATTATCTGGGCAGGATCATAAGTCAATATAAAAAATTTAAGCATAGCCTCCGGCACCAGCAGTGTATTTATGGGATTTGTTTACAAGTCACATATTTAAATCACCATATTTTTCTAAAGTATTCTCTGGAAAAATAATCATCTGGGCAGGATCATAAGTCATTATAAGAAAATTGGGCACCAGCCGTGTATTTATGGGATTTTTTACAAGTCATTATATTTAAATAAACACATTTTTTTAAATGTATCATCTGGAAAAATAATTTTTAAAGAATGATCATAAGTCATTTAAAAAAAAGTTGGCATAGCCTCTTTCACCAGCAGTGTATTTATGTAATTTTTATCAAGTCGCATATCTAAATCACCACATCATTTTACAGTATCCTAGAATTACAATTATATAAAAATTAGGCATAGCCTCCGGCACCAGTAGTGTATTTATGGGATTTTTTTTACAAGTCACATTTTTAAATCAACACTTTTTTCTACAGTTCTCTCTGGAAAAATAATTATCTGGGCAGAATCATAAGTCATTATAAAAAAAGTGGGCATAGCCTCCGGCACCAGCAGTGTATTTATGGGATTTTGTTTACAAGTCACATATTTCAATCACCACATTTTTCTAAAGTATCCTCAGGAAAAATAATTATCTGGGCAAGATCATAAGTCATTATAAAAAATTTGGGCATAGCCTCCGGCACCAGCAGTGTATTTATGGGATTTTTTTACAAGTCACATTTTTAAATCAACACATTTTTCTAAAGTATTCTCTGGAAAAATAATTATCTGGGCAGGATTATAAGTCATTATAAAAAAGTGGGCATAGCCTCCGGCACCAGCAGTGTATTTATGGGATTTTGTTTACAAGTCACATATTTCAATCACCACATTTTGTGAAAGTATTCTGTGGGAGAATAATTATCTGGGCCGGATCATAAGTCAATATAAAAAATTTGGGCATAGCCTCCGGCACCAACAGTGTATTTATGGGATTTGTTTACTAGTCACATATTTCAATCACCACATTTTTCTAAAGTATTGTCTGGAAAAATAATTATCTGGGCAAGATCATAAGTCATTATAAGAAAATTGGGCACCAGCCGTGTATTTATGGGATTTTTTACAAGTCGCATATCTAAATCACCACATCATTTTCCTGTATCCTAGAATTACAATTATCTGGGCAGGATCTTGAAGTCATTATAAAAAATTTAACATAGCCTCCGGCACCAGTAGTGTATTTATGGGATTTGTTTACAAGTCACATATTTAAATCACCACATTTTTTTACAGGATCATCTAGGAAAATAATTTCCTGGTCAGGATCATGAGTCATAAGGGGTGGACCATTTGACATGTTTTTTACCAGGGGGAGGGTATGGTTTTTCTTCCTAACCAAACTGTTATTACAAAAAACATTTCAGAGTTGTAAGGCTTAATGAATGATGTACTCTAGCTTTCAAAATTAATACATGAGATATATGAGAACAGATGTATATTTATGTGGCTTCCCTGCTCAAGCAGAGATTCTGAATTGCAGCTGGGGGTTCGAGGGGGAGGGGGGAGGTCTCTGTAAGCCACACCATTTTTTTTTTTATTTATTTCAAAGCATATTACATACTTTTCATAGGCCTTGAAGGCATTTATTTTTTTGTCTCTTATCCAGATTTCTTAAAAAATTGTATTCCGTAAAGAAGAAGACTAACGATAAAAAACACGTATCCATTCTACCAATCTATCTTGTCCTGATTATATTGCACTATAGGAAGGTCAGACTATTTTTTCTGACAGTTGAAAAAATTGAATTTTGGGGTACGTAATATAGAAAATAATTGCATTTTTTACGGGATAGTCATGGCCTTAGGAAATACCTTTGGTACCCAATTCATACTCACTGGACTTCCACCCGCTTCTCATGTGACACGTGATTAAAACACTTTTATTTTTTTTTATAGTGTGTCACTCAAAAATCGCGTGACACGCTATATGCTATGGCACACATATTTACTATAAAATTGATTTTTTATCAGGTGGAAAAATCTCTGGCATCATGCGTCATGCAGTCGGGCATAGCCTCCAGCACTCATTTTTTAACAAACAATCCAACTTTATTAATTTTGGCCACAATTTAAGTCTACCATTTTACTTTTTTTAAGTTTTCATTTTTATCAATTTTTCAAGGCATATCATTCTCTGAAACCACACATTTTGCTTTATAGTGCCTAATGGTCTAGCTATCTTGCATGGTAATTGGCAGTTATCAGACATATTAGAGTGTGTACGGTAAATTGGCAATATACAACTTAGAAATCAAACTACCGTAGTTTAGTCTTTTTTATGTGCTTTTTTTACAGCTTAATCAAGTTCAGTGGGCTATCAAACTTCACATTAGTTTGTTTTTCAAAATGATTTTGCTAAAATCATAACAAATCTTAATGATAATGAAAATTTTTAGGCTGTGCAGCTGAATCTTAACCAGGGCTTACACCGCTGAGCGCAACTATAGTCATCTTAAATCTGTTTTATCAGCCATTAAATCACAGTTATTGGGGAAGAAATGTGTGTCTAAACATCAAGTTATGCAAATGTTTGGTCTCAAATTTAACAAATACAGGGGTAATTTTTACCCACTTGAAGCTGTCTGTCGCGGTAGCAAGACACAACTTAAAGTGGGCAGAAATTTAAATTATTTAATTTAGAGCTTCAAGGAAAAAACAGTGTGTTGTGTCCACTCTATGGGCAGTATCATGAGTCAAGATGGTTCAACTTAAATATTCAGCTTTTACAATTTTACTTGGCCAGTGTGTTGTGAATATTGTGAATAGGCCTATTACTAGTTAGTCTGTGGCCATTTTTAATAATGATCGGACTACCGAACCAGACTAACTTAAGCACCGGGTAGGTATTTCGAGACCTAGCGCCACAGGGTGAAATTTCACAAAATTTAAGTCAAATATTCCCACCACTACACTTTGTTACAAATGTACATGTATATAAATTAATCAGGGACCACATGTACAGGGCTTTACAGACCCTATCGCCTAATGCCCTAGACGACATAGGAATGGCCCAGTGCTACTGCCTGTTACACTGTACCAAGGATCAGAAGGCAAGGATCAGAAGCTTTAGAAATAATTTGTTGTTTTTTTTCAATAAAAACACGATATTAAGCAAATGTATTTTTGGTGTATCAATGATGTAACATATAGTTTCCAAATCATCTAATAAGGACATTTTTGTACATAATTTGGGGACAAAAATAATATAAATTGAGCGCTTCATTTTTCGGACAACCTTGCATTTTGGTGGGCAAACACAGAGCAACACCATGTCGATTACTGGGATACTACCCCAACTAGAAAGAGTTGTTCTGAAACGAACACGAAAGCAGCCCTCCGTTATCGCCAGTCAGCCATTTCAAATTTGATATAGATAAGCAAACTTTCTCAAGGTTTATTTTATATTACCGCTTTAGCTATTATGCAACATTTCCAATATAATGAGAAACAAAAATTCAAAATGACCATCAGTCGGCCATTTTGGATTTTATTTCTGCAAATTTAATCATGGGTTATCCTCATGTGAGTCCTTATATGCATGGTCCAGCTATTTTGCTTTGATTTTGAGTTACGTAAAAAATATTACAAAATTACTCAAATTCAAAAAGGCCACTAGACCGACATTTCAAAATTGTTTGCTACCAAAAGGTAATCAGGTCATTGACTGACATTGCTGTACATATTTGCCAAATAAACAGAAAATCTGCTGGAAACTTTTTCCTGAAATTTCTTTGTTAGTGGCCCTAGTAATAAAAGGGTTGAAAATATGGGAATCAAAATGGCACCAAAAATCCTCTGGTGTTATCTGATGGCTATGTGAAGTATGAGGAAGCAGAATTGATAGAGATAATCAGAAAATAAAAAATAATGGCCGAACTGGCGGCCATTTGGGATTTTATAACTGCGAAATTTGTCATGGGTTATCCTTGTGTGAGACGTACATTACATTTTGTTTTATATTCATGGTCCAGCTATTTTGCATTTTTTTGAGTTAACTAAATATCACAAAATTAATAAAATTCAAAATGGCCACTAATGGGCCATTTTGAAATTCTTTGCTCCCAAAAGCTAATCAGGTCATTGGCTGACATAGCTGAGCATATTTGCCAAATTAAAAAAAGATCTGATGGAAACTTTTTTCTTGAAATGTGCTAACGAGCTTTTCTTCGTTAGTGGCCATAGAAATTAAAGGGTTAATGATATGGGGATGAAAATGTCGCCAAAACAATCCCCCAATGGTATGTGATGGCTATGTGAAGTATGAGGAAGCAGAATTTGATTGAGATAATAAGAAAAACAAATTTAAATGGCCGACTGGCGGCCATTTTGGATCTTATAACTACAAAATTTGTCATGGGTTATCCTTGTGTGAGACATTACATTTTTTTTTTGTATTGATAGTCCAGGAATTTTGCATTTTTTTCAGTTAAGTAAATATCACAAAATTATTAAAACTCAAAATGGCCACTAAATGGCCATTTTGAAATTGTTTGCTCCCGAAAGTTAATCAGGTCATTGGCTGACATAGCTGAACATATTTGTCAAATAAAAAGAAGATCTGATGGAAACTTTTTCCTGCAATGCGCTAACGAGCTTTTCCTCGTTAGTGGCCTTAGTAATTGAAGGGTTGATGATACGGGGATCAAATTGTCACCAAAACAATTCCCCAATGGTATGTGATAGCTATGTGAAGTATGAGGAAGCAGAAGTTGATAGATTAGTAGCTATCTTGGAAGCAAATAACTGCGGTGGCGGACCGTGTGGAATACAGTAAGCAGCCCGCCTCGGCAAGGGCTGCTTAATGATTGTTTTTTGTAAAGCCCTGGGATAGAAAGTCTTTTTTCTAACCCTTTAGCCTGGTTGGCTACCAAATATTTCAACCCCGCATCTATTATTTTTGACGACAAATTACTGAAATCTCTCAGTTACACGTGTAATAGTTGTGAGTGACTCGATTTAGTTGGGTGCACTCTGTAGATGGTTGCCTTGCATAAAAATATTGTGGATGTCTGAACCACTAAAAAGTTGAAGGTGAAATCTGGACCTCTGGGAAGTTGAAATCAAAATCAGCTGGATTAAATTGCAGGGACAGGTCGAGGTTGAAGGATAGACCAATAAATAAGTAAAATTAAAAAGAGTTTATATTTTATTTATAAGTAGTAGAGCACATCAATTCATGATTTTTCCTGGTAGGTATATTGATAATTTGAAGTTTTCCATTGACAAAATGACGCCAGTCCATAGCCTAGGCCTACTGGCTGGCTATAGGCCTACAGACTACACATAGTCAGTTGCCATTAAATTTTCAGCAGGACTGCTGTTAAATACAAATCTGTCAAACAATTTTAATGCCATGTGTTTGTATTGACAAGCACAGTTGAGCTCAAGAACTAGGCCTACAGCTGATCAATAGACCTACTGGTGCCAGTTTTGGCATTTGGTTTATTTATTAGGCTGGTTTCTATGTAAAGTGTGCTCAGCTGACAAACCTGTGGTAGAATGTACCACGACCCCCACGTGCTTTTATTGACAAAAAGGGTCTCGGTCTCTGCTTGTATGGTTGGGTCTACCACGTGCTTTTATTGACAAACAAAAAACTTTGCAAACTCAGACAAGACATCTGCCACTCCAACGATAAAAACGGTGATGGATTTTAATCAGCCTTATTTACATTTTATTTTTATAAATGGACAAACGGGCCTGCTGATGAATAGACTATATTATGAGCCTATGACGATGAGTATGACAGTTTATGTTGACAGCCACAGTCAGTGGTGTAAATCTCCCGCACGGCCGCAGCCTCGCATGCATAAATAAACAGGTGCGCGCCGGCGTGTGTCAACCACGGCCCCAGCCTGCCAGGCCCAGGTCAGGAGTCAACCGAGTCTGAGGCTTGGAAGACGTGTGGATTTACTGAGGTTGGGCCAATATTAGGATTATTATACTAAAAAGAAACATTTTTATTAGCAGAACTAATATAATGACGTTTTTATATTAATCGGTAAAGGTGAGAGGTGCTAAAAGTGAAGTGGCCGTACGCTGGTCATTGCCAACGGGCAGCATTGACTGAGAGTAGCGTAGTAATATGGCTGGGCGTGGCATGCATGCAAATGTGCGCAAAAAAGCGGCGCGAGCGTATCGACAGACCACAGCAGAACTGGCGCGGCTCAAAACGGCCCACAGATAATCTGACAAAATTATGTTTTTCTAAAACATAAAAGATAGCTGAATCTCACT
Source organism: Flabesymbios commensalis (assembly GCA_964017125.1). NCBI lineage: Eukaryota > Metazoa > Annelida > Polychaeta > Terebellida > Flabelligeridae > Flabesymbios > Flabesymbios commensalis. The sequence continues at coordinate 76,399,563 of OZ024906.1, read as the reverse complement.
ATCACTCCGCAAATTTTCGCTATTTATTTATTAACATAATACAATAGTTTTTACTTATACATTGTTTTTAAAACTATATAAAAAATCGAAACTTACCAGTCAGGTGGAACTGGGCTCGCCATCCTGTCCATGGTTTTTCTGAGAGCAGCCGACACGAAAAAATAGGTCAATCCGATGAATATTCATGAAGTAGTGACATATTTAGTAAACACTTACCTTCCGGCATTTATCGGGTCACGAACATCACAGACGCAATGAAGCGAATCGATCAAACAAAATTTACGACGTCACGCTTGTTTGCGCACGTCCCTAACCTTGGCCTGGGGTCGGGATGGCCAATCTCAGTGTCAGTGAGCGCCATGTATGTTGGATTTTTCGGGTAAAGTAAATACATCAATCAACGGGCACGGCCTCGGAGAGGACGACACGGCTAGGTGAGCAGGTGAGAGCGATTTGACAACGTGACGGCGTGTCTCGTGTCGTGAATCTCTGTCAGACCGTGATTGAGTCACTCATTGCCATCGGATGATTGGCGTGAACTGAACGGTCATGCATCGGATGGGCGATAATACACCAATTTAGTAAATCAGCAGCAACAATATCAACAAAATAAACGTGGTCAACCAAAGAAACTTAAAATTTACTTAAGCATAACAATTCCTCCAATCATAGCACCCAAAAATGATACAGGAAAAAGAAGGGGGTGTACATTTGGCAATTTGGGAGATATTCTCCCCATGTTGACCCCAAACAAGGCAGTGTCATATGACACATTCGAGTATTTTTTTGTCTGGGAAGTATTTTATCTTCAGGAATATACCGGTACGCTACGAACAATGATTTTCTTTGTCAAAAGTGTGATTAGCGTTTGTTAAAAGTCCTGGTGACTGGTGACATTTATGACTTTTGGAAAGTTTGGCAAAGACGCAACCAGGAGTCAACTACAATGACACCAATTGGCCATGCTATGCGTTTATCAAAAACCTCTCGGACTAAGACTACGTAGGCCTACTTGGCCCATATATCAATGTTTTTATGAGAATGATTATAGTTGGTCAGATATTCATTTCTCCATAGCCCTACCTGCCAGAAATGCAATGCAATTACAATACTAGATGAATTGTGACTTTTCAAGTAGGCCTAACAATAATATTTGGGCTAGGTTTTATGATTTTTTGTGGTGGCCATTTTGAATTTGGTTCGGTTATTTTTATGGCAGTGGCTAATTGTACGTGATTCTTTATAATGTAACTCTATGGGCAGCATCGTTTACGAGATGACGGGCTCTCATTGGCTCCCATTATAACTTTGCCGTACGATTAGCCACTCCGTATTTTTTTATTATGACAGATTGATTGGAATTTCGCGTATACATGAGTTTTTTGGCAGCCATTCTGAACTGTGATTTTAGACTTCGGATTTTAGGCTCAAATTTCAGAAGTCCCTCCATAGCTTTTGCAGTTTTAAATATATATAGGCCTATATATATTTGTTTGTCAAATGGAATCGCATTCAGGGTGCACAGTACACACATTGACTTGTCTCGAGATACCAACCTCATCCTGATAAAGATTGATCCCCCACCCCATTGACTATGTAATAAACTATAAAAAAAAACACCACATATATGTCACCGCACAAATTCCGTCCACACAGCAACATGGCTGTCTAGTCTGATTAACAAACTTAACCATTTTGTTACACAACCCACATTATATGGACCCACATTATATGGACTCACATTATATGGACAGCGCCACTGTTTTAGCACTTGTCCCTGGTGGACAACACGAACGCTGAAACCTGAGATGTGCCTTATACTCATGACGGCAAGTGCCGCCGGCGCGACTCCCACTGGTGCGGACGACCATTGCCTGATCACCCACTTTTTATTAAGGCTTTGTGATTTCATTATTGGGCTGTTTTTGCTTCCATAAAGTACCATATTGTTTTTCACATGTTACACTCACATCACGACTGCTGCGTCATTCGGAGCTTGTGGGAGGTCTGCCTGCGGAGTGAGGGGATGAATGAACTATATCATTCCTCCTCACACTCTGCGGACACGCCTCCCACAGCCCGCGATATAATCCGCACAGTCTACTAGTCAGATACTGATACTCATCCTGACTGTATTTGTATTTCTTGTGCCAAATATAAAGATACAACACCCATAAAGGGTCTCTTAGTGAATAGTAAAAGTGTTTTATTGACAATGAAAATGAAGATGCAATTAAATTATAAACAACTCATGGAATTAGTACATGGGGCGTTCGGTCCGCAAGCGGCGGGGCAAATGTGCCAACCTATCACGTGTCCGCGCATGCGCGCTGGCGCAGGCGGACTGAAGACTCTGCCCACTCTATACTATTTTCTTAAATATTGCCTCTGGCGGAGTGCCTGGTATAACTTCTACAGGCCCCAATCACTGTTCGTTCATTTAAATGTCCTATTTTTCATCCGCACCCACAATTGGAACTCGGCATGTCTTATCCACATAGTCATAAGCCTGGAACCTACAATTGTAACCATTTTTTATTCGATTAGATATAAACATTTTGATAAAAAAATATTTTTAAAAATACATTAACATGGTCATTTGTTTTAAAACAACATTTTACTTAACTACCTCCACTACATGTATAACGTTATAAAGGTAATCTATTTCATTGTTTCAACTCATCATAAATCGATAACCTAGCAACAATTGTGATGTCACAATATAGTAGGCTCAACAAAACCAAAAGGGATTTGAAAAACTATTTTTGAATTTAAACCCGAATAAGGCAACTGGATCCGACGGCCTCTCACCACGACTAGTGACAGAACTAGCATCACAAATTGCACCAGTCTTAACTAAGATTTTCAAATTATCACTAGAAAGTGGTGAAATTCCAGATCATTGGCGCAAAGCCAACGTTTCTCCAATCTTCAAGAAAGGCAAAAAAAAAATATTCCTCGGGAATGCCCTGAACTGGATCAGCTTTTCTTACAAACCGTTCACATACTGCAGTGTGTATATAATGCAGTGTGTATAATGCTAGCAAATGTGAGGTGTTAACGGTAACAAATAAACATTCTCCGATCGAAACTGATTATTTTCTTCATGGACAAGCAAATGTAAAATCTGCTCAATATTTAGGCCTCACATTGACAACATTACTTCCAAAGCTAATAAAACCCTAGGATTTGTAAAGAGAAATGTTCGAACTAGACAGACCCCTAAAAAAACCAAGGCATACCAGGCACTTAATTGTGAGGCACTCTCGAATACTGCACCTGTGTCTAAGACCCATACACGTACCGAGGGGGGTGCACAGAAGCTTGAATCTGTACAACGTTAGGCTGCCAGATACTACCTGAACCTTTACCATAACACCATGCAGCAGCGTGACCAGCATGCTTTTTTTAAATTGGCAGACATTACAAGAAAGGAGAAACATTTTGAGGCTGGTCATGCTTTACAAAATTATAAATGGAGTTGTGGCCATACCATCTCACCCATACCTCCAACTAAAATTAAGAAGCTCCCATAGGCCTACACATTCTCTGGTTATCAAACCATACCAAACCAGCATATAGATACATTTAAATACAGCTTTTCCCAAGAACAATAATATTATGGAAAAACTTGCTACCTCTAATTCCACAGGCCTCTACATTTGATGCTTTCAATCGCAGCATCAAGAGCCTTACTCCCCTCAAGTAAAATAACAGATACCATATTTTATCCCTACACAAATGCACCTTGCTGCACCTTATCAGCTGCAGTCAACATACACACCTATTGTTTATTTTCACTATTTTGTTAGACAGAATGGCCATGATATTGATAGCATTTCTTGTTATACTGTACTCCTCTTTTATTAAAAATAAAATAACAAAAAAAAAAAATTAATCCGCATGCATGCTTAGCTGGCCCCCGTCTTTACTATTGGAGTTTGGCCAGTATTTAGAAGAAAAAGAAGTTATTCTACTTACTTACCACGCCTACAGTCTCGTTCCTATCATCGCATTTACACAGAACCAGTTTATTTCCAAATGAACAGAAATATGACACGTGTGCCATCGCTTCAATTCTGTTTTGACTCTAAAATGCGGCTAAATTTAGGTTTTAGATTCAGCTCAGTAAAAAGAAAGACAATTCCGAATGACATTAATTCTTCCTCCTTTGAAGAGCTCTAATGTTGACATCAGATGAATCAGCTGTCAGATTGTCACATGATTAACAATTATACCGTTTTTCGCTTTATATTTAGTAAAATAACTGATTTAGAATGGCTCATTGGTTCCATAGAAACCCTTTAAAAGCAACGAGTCCAGAAGACTTTCAAATGAAAGAAGTATTGACTACAACACAGGCACGCAAACTGTGCAGGTGATAATCAATTTTCAATTTTAATTCATTGTTTTTCAACGACAACGTTACAAAATGTTATCAGGTTATTCAATGAGTCAATACTTGTACTTGTAGGCCTACTGAACTTGAGTTGAAGTAGTCTAGGCCCAATGTAAATGTAATGATGATATTTATTATGAGGTCTAACCACCATAAATAAGCCGAAATCACGGCAGGTGTATACTAATGATGGAATCATCACACAAAATATTTTCAATGCAGCTATTCCAACCTCCAGGCTCTACTCTAGTGAAACAAAATAAAATACAGAGAACTGAAAAGTTATACTTGTGAATATTTAATAAGCACACGTTATCTCTTTCATCAAGGATATCTGATGTAACAGTTTCATGATTATCTCACAGGGATACAGTGGGTTAAACTTATGTGCTTCTCGTCTGTGAAAGAAGGTGCGGATTTTAGCCCAGTTCAAGCTGTGGTGATATTTTTCACGCTAGGTGGCGTACCTCAAAATCTGTCTGGTCAGCATACCCATAGCCGTGGTGTTTTTGAACAAAGGCATTTAAAGCTTTATCCTGATATGCTACACTATATGGTTTATAGAGCAGAAAATAGTGAAACCGGGCTGCAGAATTGAGGGGGAATCTTGAAAACCCCCTCGACCCACGACATTCGACTTGATTTTTAAAAAGTTTTTTGTTTGTTTATATAATTATAACTTTCGTATAATAATAACATTCGGGAAACTCATATAGTTATACTGTGATGCTGACCTGGCTAACCGCGTAAGTGTTGAACCAATGGCAGGTCAATGTCGGCTGACCGTCTGCTAAGCTGGTCCAGTATTCACCCGGCATTGGTTTAAGGTCTCTTGTTTGGGCTACTGGGTGACTACCGATTGGCGAGGATAATATTAATAATAATAATTAAATTTATATTGCATAATACAGCTGGCCGAACACATTTCAGTGTTGGGTCACTGTTTACGACGTTCCCCCAACGTTAACCCAACCATGGTATTGAATGCCTCTTGCTTTTTTGCGCTTAAAAAAACACTTGCCCTTTTAACAGTCATATCACCGCATGTCACTCAACAGCTTCATCCAGTCAATCGCATTGGTAGCAATATATATTAGAGAAGTATCTTCATCTAAACTAATACCTGAATTGAGAAATGAAAGGGTTATTCACATCATGGACTGATAAACTACTGTTTGCTGACTTATGTTTTTTATTTTTAGTGAAATGAAACAAGCCAGAGCTCTGCTCTTGGATGTTGTGGCCAATCCAAACAATGATACAGGCACCTTATCAAAGGCTGTAGACAGCTACCTGGCTTTGATGTATGGATTTATCACTTCAGTGGACCCTGAAAAACCTGGTGACAGCAAATTGAGACATGCTGTTAAATTCAGATGGACAAACACACTTTTAGGAAAAACACCCACGTAGGTTGATTGTGAAAATTTTTTTATTCTCAGAATGACTTTTGAGAAACATTCAATCATAAAATGTAAATGAACATAAATGAACATAAATGAACATAAATATAAAGTAAAACATTTTGTGATGGTGAAAGTGTACATAATTATATTAAAAGATATTCTTTAATTGATCAGACAAAAATGGATTACGTTATTACTCAAAATGATTTACTTTATTACTGAATGCAATAAAATTATGACGTTTTGATTTGTGGAATTTCTCCATTAACATGATTAATGTTTTTTTAATGGATTTCAGTGAGCAACATGACTTTTTATTTGACGTAATTTCCATTTTGTTCAATGTTGGGATTTGGTACACAAAACACGCTTCTATGATTGCAGGAAAAGATGAGTAAGTCACCTTTTATCATTTTCCTACATTTCCAATACCATATAGATTGAATTTGAATGTTCCCAAGCAAATGTGTAGACCAAGATCTAAATATCCCAGAAGTTTTTTTGAGAGTTCAAGACAGATGTTCTTTTTTATCAACCAAATAAAGAGTTTTCAGAAAGAAGAGGTATTTTTTTGCTTATCGTTTGAACATTTAGGTACCCCTTCTGTATTTAGGACCGCATGACATATTTAAAAAATATAGTTTTGAATAAAAATGGTATTATCCTTTAATGCACAATTTTGAGATGAATCCACATGTCCTTCTCTGGTTTGAAACGTGCAGGATATGTTGATTAATTACGTTCGAGTGGCCTACATCCATGCTGGCTTTCCTAATTGGAAATAGATTAAGTTTCATCACATAACATAAAAATCAAAATTAACTTGTACAAAATTGTCCACAATGAATCCTTAGCCATTCTAAAGAACCATGTCAGTAAAAATTAATGGTTCTTTAGTATCAGGACTCACTAAAGCAGGGTAGGATGATCTCCTCATACTTACAAGATGGTGTCCGTCTCTCACTCTCAATATTTCCTTAAAAATTGTGCACTGCCTTTCATTAACCCTTTAACCGCCAAATTATTCAATTTGAATTTTCACCCACTTGAAGTTGTATCTCGCTGACGCGATCCACAACTTTAAGTGAGTGAAAATTATTCTGATTTGACAAAATGGCGGTCATCTCTTTTCAAATCTTGCTTGTTGATGTCACATTTTATCTTTAACATATTTAAAATGTGGTACTTAATGTGCTAATAAAAAACCCGAATATATGCGGCACCGGCGGTTAAAGGGTTAAAATGACATTCTTTGCTTTCATTTGTTATACAGATTAAACTGTAGTATTTTATAAAATTATCATATTTCTTCTCCTTAAGGTGGTCTTTGCTCCAGCAATCCACATCTCCAATGCTGGTTCAATGTTGGGCCGGCGTCGCAGACGATGGCCCAACAATGAACCAGCACTAGGAGGCTGGTTAACTTAATTTATGTGAAAACAGTAAAGCTATGCATTTGTTTACTCCATATCAGTATATGTTTTACAGATGTAAGTTATTTATTGTTAAAACAGACCCAGCATGGAAGAAGCAAAAGAAGTTCACAAATGCTCGAGGACAGCAGCTGGGGTTTTTACTTACATACAGGTAAAGTCCACTGTATAGCATCGTCAGGTTTTTTTTCTAATTATCCCTGAAATACTATGAAATAAAAGTGGGCAGTTCCGCCTCTTAGGAATAATATCCCCACGGCCTAATACAAATCTGATATGGGAATTCCACATGAAAACAAATTTGTGAAAAAAAATTGCACAAATTTGTGAAACCAACTCTGCATGTCTCTTGTTCATTATATTATACAACATGTACATAACAAACAGCATACCTGACATATTCCACACTATTGTTTTAGATTACTCACACAATATCCCCTTACTAGTGAACCATACCCCTCTGCAAAGCTAAAATCCAGGATCTGCTTACTATACTTGTAAAGTAAGCAGATCCTGGCAGCGTACCCCACTGATCCCTTTCTTGTTTTAATTTGTGGTTATTTTATTTACAGGACAATCTTGTGGGGCGACTAATAGAAACTCCAGAGAAAAGCACAGATTTGGATCCACGTATCATTTCTGCTTATATCAGCCAATGTACTGCTGAAGCACAGGAAGGTAATAATTTCTATTTACCCGTTAAAACACTGATGTCGACTATGTAGTGTTATTTCTGTGGTTTTATTAGTGTCTTGTTTCTAGAAGTGAAAAATTTCTTAAATTTATAAAACTTATATACAATATGACTTAGTTTAATAAATCTTGGTAATTTTCTGTCAGTTGAAGTTGTTGATCGTGCTAGTGAGACACAACTTTAAGTCGCTGAAAATATGTATTGTTTAGCTTAAAGCTGTTAGAGTTAAATTGCTGTACAAACTCTTAAACCGCTAAGCGTGACAATAGTTGTTTTTAATTTGTTTTATTGACCGTTTAAATCACAGTTATTGGGAACGAAATGTGTTCTTAAACATGAAGATTTGCAAATGTTTTGCTTCGAAATTAAACAAAGTACAAGTAATTTTCACCCGCTTGAAGTTGTGAATCGCGGTAGCGAGGCACCACTTCAAGTGGGTGAAAATTCAAATAAATTTAAATAAATTAACGTAGGGGGATAAGGGCTAACATGCTGTCTACTAATATACAATATCACTTGAGGTGGGCTGGGGGATTCGTTAGACATGTATTTATTGTGATTGAACCCAATATAAAATACCACCTGTTGTTATAGACCACAAAAGTGCATGTGTACCGACTGTTATCTCTGCTTTGTCTGCAGTTACTATTGCCCGTGCCATTGAAATGAAGCACACTCCCGGTATAGTGTCAGCACTCGCTTATGAAACAGCAAAAATGTTTACTTCTGCAGGTTGGTTATCATTTACAATATTGAGCTGAAGTTTAAATATGTTTGTTTTTAAAAATCTTAGATTTTACATACACTCACAGGGCTCAAATTTAAAGGCTGCCCTGGCACGCCGAATGTGTTTTTTCATGTGTTTGAAACATTCCATACATTTTCTGTGATAGTCAAATATGACACGGTTAACAGGTTAATGCCACATCATACTAGATGTTATTGTTATGCACAAGCTATGATTAGTTGAAAAATTCTTATCATTTCAGTATCATGCAAGTGCATGAGATGACATGCATGAGATGACATGCATTGTCACTCTTTTTTGTGCAAAGTTTGTACACTGTTTGCAATTTCAGAATTATGTGCATGCCCTGTTGGAACCCCGCTTACAGTTTTAATTTCCAGCCCTCACTCAAAATAACTCATGCCTAATATGTTTATCTATGATGAGAACTAATTGTAAGCAATAGTTTATTGTAGTATATTAATAACATTTTTTATTGACAGAGGATTCCTTAAATACATTTGATGATAGAGTGGCAGGCAAGTGGCGAAAATACTTCCAGTTCAAAGTAGCGATCTATTATGCTTATGTGAGTGTATTCCATATTACTTTTTTTTGGTAATTTTTCCTCACTTGAAGTTGTGTCTTGCTACTGCGACACACACCTTCAAGTGGTTAAAATTACTTGCATATATGTGTAGGCCTACAATTTCAAGCAAAGCATACGTCAATCTAAAATTCAATGCCCATTTCTCCTTCAAACTCCCTTGTTTGGGGGACAGATAAAAATGGCTATACTTTAGCACTCAATTCTTAGACTCGTGCGTAACATTTGCAACTTGTGATGTTGACAATTGAGTAAGTTTTAGTGTATGTTTTCATCATAAACCATCTCATCAACAGCTGATATTAAAAACTCTCATATTAAAAAAAATAGCACTAGTTAGTACATAATATCTTTGAAACCCAAATAGATAGGGGCCCTAAAAAATGTCATTCAAAAATTAAGGAATCGCCTTTTTGCACTATTGTTCTGCTAGAAATAATGAAAATCTGCCACAACTTAGATTATTTTAGACTGTGTGTGTATAATTTTTGGTTGCACAGTGAACCCTTTCTCACCAAATCTTATTGAAATTTTGCAAACTTTAATGTTTAAGCACACATTTCATTCCCAATAAACATGATTTGATCGGCTGATAAAACAGATTTTAATTTATTACAGCCATGCTTAGTACTTATAGGGTTAATAAAATGTGTTGCTATCATTACAGGCTTACAATTTTCACGGTGAGCAGCTCTTGGCAGAAGACAAATGTGGTGAAGCTATTCGTTGTCTTCAAGAGAGCCAGAAATGTAAGTACTGGTACTGTGGGTACTGTACATGTCTGTCACAAGTGATTAACCCCTAGAGCACTGATGTCGACTATAATAGCCGCTATGTGGGTTTATTAGCAACTGTGTAACCAGCTGTTAAATCATCAAACTCAGATAGTAGATAGTACTCTAACTTGAATTTCACAAATCCAAGTAATTTTCAGTGACTTGAAGTTGTGGATCACAGAAAATATAAATTTTATAACCTAGAACTCTAGACTGCATATTTATTATATGAATTTAAAGGAGTTGACAAGAAGAAGTTTGAAGTTGCGATTCTGTATGAAAAAATTGATCATAAAAAAGAGAAAGGCTGTGAGATTACTATTTCAGAAGCTATTTTAATCCACTTCATTCTGATCATTGATAGATTACCAGAAGGCTGAGTCTACAGGCAGAGACTATGCGAGCTGCAAAGGTCCAGGATCAACAGCGAAGCCCTACAATCACTTGTTTTTTCGCAAGCTCGCTCCAGTTGTGCGACGTACTTTGGAAAAATGCGAAAGAGAAAACGGCTTCATGTTGGTTTATTTTATATAGTTGTATTTTAATCATGAATATTATGATTTTTCCATTTTTAAACAGATTTCCATTTTTTCATGAATTTGGTATTTTCTTTTTTCCGCTATTCTAAATGACATTTTTATGAATTGTGAAAACTAGTCCAAAATATGAAGACATCTAAGGTTCTCACAGAAGCCACAAGAACATCTTCTCAAGGGGGGGGGGGGGGTTGGTGGGGGTGTGAACTCACAGTTCCCATAGGCACACAGCAATTACTATCCCTTTTTTTCACTGACAGACAATCACGTACCTGTTTACTCTTTACATAATTGTAGCCATTGTTAATTATGTGGTAAATTATCAATATTATTATCTATTTATTTTATAATAATTACTAAAGAAAATTCACTCGCAATTTCTTCATTTTGATGTGTTGTATCATTTTCTTTTGAAAAACAAATAATGTTTAAAATTTACCATAATGACGCATAGTTCATGGGGCTAATTTAAATTAAATTCAAATATTCATTAGAATTGCTTTATATGTACAGCTTACAAATAAACATTTTTTTGCATACCAACTGAAGCAACCCTATTTCTCAATTAAATAGACCATGTTACCCTCTCCTTTATTTCCAAGCAGAATTTTTTGTCACATTAAGCATCTATGCGCTATACTTCCAGCTATCATCATAAAGTACCCCCAAATGTGGCGGATCTAGAACTAAAAGCGACATATGGTTTGGCAGCGCCTCAAGAATTCTCTCAGCCAGAGAAAAATGCTTCCTGGACAGTTGAAGCCTACAAAGCTTTTGACATCACTCAGAAAACAGAACCAGATCCAGTAAGCGATTCATGGATATCTATTACATAACACTACTCATATCTATTATATCACACTACATATACATATATTGGTTATCACTACATATACCTATTATATATGCCACCACCTACATCTATTATATAACACTACTTAGGTGTTTAATTTTAAGAAAAGTTTTCTTGTCATCTATATGAGGTATAAAGTCTTTTATCACATAGAGCATTGGTATCGACTATAGTAGTGTTCCTGTGTTGTGTTGTGACTTAATTCACAATTTTGAGTGATTGAAAGGTCTGATAATTCAGTGTTGAGTTTGACATTATGTTCAAATTAAAGTTAATAAATTATTAAAATAAATATGTTCATTATTAGAAAACGCTTTGCAATATGAAGAAAAACATATGTACATACCAGATTTATTCTTAGCAATTTCACATTCAATAGCTTACCAATATTTTGAACAAGATGACAAATTCTGGTATATATTGAAATGTCATTGTTTCTTCATTTTACAGAAAGAGAAGGGGAAGAAAGACAAGGACAAGGGCGGTGACATACCTCCAGTTAAAGAAGCAGACATTGCCCAGTCAAGCAAAGATCCCAACAATTCCAGTGGATGTGTGGTGTCTTGAAAACAGACTGAGGCCGCCACTCTTCGGCGTAAAGCATACCGATAATCTACTGTAGATCTGGTAATTTTCGCGTTATTAAATTTTCGCGAATTTCTGATTTGGGGAGTTTTCACAAAATTTAGAATTCGTGAAATTTCATTTTTCTTTAGTATCGCTATTATAATAATAATTTTCGCAAGATTCTTGAATTCTCGAATTTGTCCTATTCACGAAATTTGCGAAAATCAAAACCTTGCAAATATTACCAGATCTACAGTACCTTTGCATAAAATTGATAAATACACATCTTAACATTTTCAATTAATCCATTACCATTGGTGCTGTCGATGTAGAAATGTGTGTTTTGTTATTTTATTTGTCAATGTTCTTATTGGTTTGTTTTACGATAGAACCTGCTTCAAAATCTCTGCATTTCACTGTTCTTTTGTGTCTTTTTATAAACTGGATGTTATAAAATAACGGACATAGCCAAGCATTCTTCGATGTTACTATCGAACACTTAAATATGATTGAGTGAGAAATATCTATATAGTATCATGCTATATTTTGTTATTTGCCTTTTTCTTGTTTTAACCCTTGTGCTGCTGAATTGTCTGTGAGTATTTTTCTTTCATTTGAAGCTGGAATTGCTAACGCAATTTCCAGCTTCAAATGAATGAAAAATAATATTATTTATGAAAAATAGACATCTCTGAAATTGAATTATTTGACTAACTGAGCATCTACCAATTAAGATATGTTACAAATTTTTATGTTATTTAATTTAGTCCGAAATTTGCTTGAAACCGTATATATAATAAGACCACCATAAATAAATGAAGAAATACTCATAAAAACAGTTTCGTTGTATGGTTCATTTCTACAACTATAAGAGTTGAAAAAGCATCTAGCATGATGTAGATGTCATGAATTATTTGTTTATTTATACCAAAATCTTCATCTTGAAAGTACTGTGTTTTCCTTGTTTACTCGATCATTCAGTGAATTTACATCTAGCATGATGTTTGCATCAGGAATTATTTGTGTATTTATTCCAAAATCTTCCATGTCTTCTCAACAAAATCCTGTAAGCGAGGTGTTTTTTTTTGTTTAATTTGTTAAAGTTAATACATACTGTTATTTTTTTTTTAAATACTGTGGTACTATATATGCCAATCCTATTTAAATGAAACATTTATATAAATATAATTATTTACTTGGATGGAAAAAAACTAAAAATTGTATTTACACATATGTTTTAATGTTCAACATATTCATACTAAATATTATATCGTAAGGGAATTGCATATTAATATAAATAAACACATGTACCATGTAGACATGCACTCTACACTTTCATGTAATTTTTAAATTTTTAGCCTTTATAACAGATAAAGATTTTATTAGTCTTCTATTAACTTTCATGTATTACATTTTTGAATATGTGAAGATTATCAGTTCCAAAATAGAAATAATTTCTCAAGTGTTCATTTGTAAATGGGCTGTATATTATATTGTATGATACCTGGACTAATGTACACTGTATATTTACATTGAATATTCATCTGTATATAGATATACATGTTGTTTTATGTATCAGTATTTATGTTAGGTCTTGTACATTTGGAAGAAGAAGGTCATAAGTACCATATTGTTCGGTGGTAGTAGTAGGCCTACCCTTTAGTACCTGACTGAAAAGTTGTTAATGATCATCAATTGTTATAGCTCCTTGTTAGATATGACAAACCATTATTTTACATTACTGTATTCTATTTAGGCTGACAACATCTGAATTAAATAATTAATTGTTCAAGCCTTGTGAAGTTATGTCGTTATGTTATGACACTCAACTGAAAGAGAGTTAAACTATTTATGAAACAAACATTTGTCAATCCTACTGCCTGGCTATATAACTTAAATATGTATACTGGTACAAACTAAATGGCTGGTCTCAAGCTAAAGCAGCGACCCATGCTGGTTTAATGCTGAGCCACCATCTGCAACGCTGGCACAACAACCAGCATAGGGGCAACGTCGTCTGTTTGCAGGGGTAGAAGTGGTGAATGATCCAATACAATATTTTTAAGTTGCAAACTGTTTGTTTTCTCTACAGATGTCTCGTCTGCCAAAACGTGGCAAATCATGTCAATGTTCTAATCTTGTGAAATTTGCTGTTGATAAACAGATTCAGAACTGTTTGCTTTTAGCATATACATGTATTGTCTCCTATATCAATCTGAAAAAAACAAACAATTTTTCTACAATATTCTACAATTTCCAATGGTATCATTTTTCAGGTAAGCTGATGTCATATCTTGTTTTGTCCGTACAATGCTGAAAATTGAATATGTGCAGGTATTTAAATGATGTCAGTATGACCACAATTGAATAAAAGCAGCTGGAGACCTGTAGGCATTCCTAAGACATATATCTCAGATGTCTTCATGTGCATAGCTTTACCACATTACACTGTACTAATTTTTTTGTTATATCCTTTATATATTGTTATATTCTTTGTTATTAATTTTGATATTTCTTCACATTTTACAAAACCATTTTTTTATAAAATGATGCTATACAGAATATCTATCATCTGAATGAATTATATCAAAATAAAATCGTCTCAGCTTCTATGGTGCAAACTAACAAAATCGATTGTGCAGTGATGGATCTTTGATCATACCTCTAAATTACAATGTGCCACAATAGTTGTAATATCAACCTATATTTAGGCATAGAGCTGTACTACCGTGCAAATCCAAAAAGGCAGTATCTGTAAATAAGCAGATACTACCTTTTGGCTTTGCAGAGCATTGTAGCTATAGTTCTATAAAAGTCTGCCATTCCGCAGTTATTTGTTTTGTAAAAACAAATCAATCGACGAATTTTCTGCTCAATTATACTGCACATAGACATTACTATCACTGGGTATATTTTTATGACATTCTGAACCCCATATAATCATGCAAAGTTCTATTTAATTAAATATGGAATCTAACTAATAAAAAGCTCGTGAGCAGCACGTTTTAGAAAATAGTTTTAGCACACCTTTGTTTAACCCTTTAACCGCCAAATTATTCAATTTGAATTTTCACCCACTTGAAGTTGTGTCTCGCTGACGCGATCCACAACTTCAAGTGAGTGAAAAATATTCAGATTTGACAAAATGGAAGTCAACTCTTTTCAAGTCTTTAGCATATTTAAAATGTGGTACTTAATGTCCTAAAAAAAATGTTAAAGGGTTAATTTGGTACATATCGTATTTGTCAGTGTTTACTGGGTACTCATTAGAGCGCTTGGTGTGAGTTATATTGTGAACGAGGGCTATAAGTTCCAAATTGCAGAAGGACTTTTTTGGTATGCTTAAATTCAGAAATAGTGTATTATTAGTTTCATGTAAATACCCTTAGAACACTGTTTCACGTCTATCCCGCTACAGTGTGGTATACATGTATATCTATTACTGGCATATGAAACAAAAGGTTCATTGCAGCATGATTTAGATGGAAACGCAGCTCTTGACTTTTTTAGACGTAGGGCGGTAATTTTAATTTTTGTCCTTTTATAGAGCTACTCTTATTTACTCTTATTTTGAAGGATAATTCCAATTTTTTTCTATTTTTTGGAGGGCAGTGTTGCATTTCTGCATGGTAATTTTTGTCAATCGTGTGCAAAATGACCAATTTTCTCACACAACGATAAAACTTCTAGAAATATGATATTAAGCTATTGCTGTATGTAAGCTTAGAGTAACTGAAGGATCAAAACACCAACACTAATTTCTTAGTTCTTAATTTCAACGAAATTAGCAACTTTAAGAAATGTTGAATTAATATCTAAAACCGTTGATGCAAACTCAACTGTACTACATGAAAAGTGTTTGCTTCTGTATAGAAACAAAATGAAAATAATAAAATGCCAAAGAATAAGTTTATTTTCGAATCTTGCAAAAAGTGTCAGACTCAACCTCACCTGATTTATTTTTATATTTAATTTGTTATTATGGTTGGCCATTATCAGTGTTTTTAGATCAACATTGTGTCTACTCTGTTAGCATGATTAAGACTCCATCTTACACATTTCCGGCTACACAATATATTTCTAACTTTTATTATATAATATTGGAAGGACAAAGCCTAGCTCATTTAATATGACAGCGACAGTGAACTACCATGTCATATTACATGAGCTATGCAAAACCATGTCTTCAAATATAATATTTTTTTTGTTTCGACTGTTGATAGTATGTAAATGTCATAGTATGTAAATGTCCTTGGGAAGAAGGAAATAAATATTTATCTCTCTCTCAGCCATGGAGTTCGGTGTTTCTAATAATCAATTCCCTCCCACACAAAACTGCCAGAATTTTACACTTACAGCGCGGGGATCGACTTTTAAAAGACGTCTGAATCTGACGTCTATAGACGTCAAGATTCTGACGTCTAAGGTCGATCCCCGCACTAAAAGAGTAAAATATTTATAATAGCCGTAGACCCAAAACTAAGGTATTCAAATGAAGCGGAAAAAGCTAACTAAGACATTTGTGATGATTTCAAATTGAAAAAAACCCTTTGGTCTCCATGGTTTATGCAAAAATATTTCAGCACTTTATGGGTAAAGAGATGAAGAAGACTAAACGAGTCAGCCCTCATGAGAAATGTGGTTGTCATATAAGCTGGTTGATTCTTTATCAAATGCGGACAAATTTCAATCATGGCCCATATCTATTTAAAAAAAAATATGAGGTATTTTGCTACAATGGCAACTGTTTGGACTATGTCTTTGTATTTGCTCTGGTGGATTTGACTTGTTGAATCCGCTTTAATTCTGTCTAGATGATGCAGTGATAGATCAGCCATATTTCCCTGTGCGTTAATTGGGTGTGTCCCCCCCCCCCCCCCGACAGGTATTTCTTCAGTGGCGGGATAATTGCGACCAACAGTGTTCATTTAAAAGTATTATATGTCCTCCCCCTATGTGGTCTGAACGACTTCTTTTATAAACATATATTACCAGTATTTCATTCAGATGTCGGCTATTTATGGCAATGAATAACAACAGACAGTGTTTTATATTTCATCCCATTAAAGGTCAAACACAATATTTTCATTCTGCCATGAAACACCAAATGGCAGTAGCTGCCTTAACTTTGCAAGTGGGCTAACGTTCAATAAACATTTGATCAACGTTTCTTGTTTGGTGGGATACTGTTTTCTATAGCATTTTATAAATTTAGACATTCTCAGTAAACACAACACATTTGTATAACATTTATACAATGTTGGGCCAACGTCGAAGACGTTGGGGCGACGTTGTATAAATGTTGTACAAATGTTTTGTGTTTGCTGGGTTATGATGTGTTTTTCTTTGTTATGATTACCAAATGTTATTTCTCACAATAAATTATTTTATGAGCACAAAAAGTCCACAAACCCTTATGCGTTCCATAACACACCTTAAAATGTACCAATAGGGAGGCTATGTTATCCACCAAACTAATTAATTTAAACTGAAAAATTAAATTTTATTACTATTACGTGATAAATTCTTGGGTAGAAGAGCCATTATTATGTTTCGACCAAATATATTGAGTTTCGTTTGGATCTCGACACTTTTATTATTCTATGTCGAGGGCTTTTTCTCCCCGAGTTTCTATCCAATCGACTTCAAACCTTGGCACAATGGTCCTAAGGTTTTGGGGAGGTGTGTTATGACTTTTCTGAGTCATACATCATGTTCTTCTGGATTTATTCTAGATCACTATGTTGATCAATGTCGGTCCAATAATTTACATGTCGGGAGAAGCCCATGAATGAATCTTGATTGGTCAATATAGGGGCCCTTTTTCAGAGGCGACACGACTGACTTGCACCCTCTACATCTAATAAATTAAAATACATAAGCCTATATCCAATAGCGTTTCAATGTGGGGCCAGCGTCGCAGGTAGTTGCTCAGCATTGAACCAACATTTTGTGTTTGATATGAACAGTATAACCTTTCAAATGCTACATATTAACATTGAACTAACAGTTGTAATTTCATCAAACACGAAACGTCGACGCAATGTTGTTTTAATGTTTGGCCAGCGTCGCAGACAGTGATACGTACAGCATTAAGCCAACAAAGAAGTAAAAATCCAGAAGTTTAAAATTCCAATTCGAAATGGTTTTCAAAAAAAGCATAATCAAAATTCATTCCAATTAATCTGTCATAAAAAAACTAACAAAATTTAAAATATCCAGCCAAAAAAGTTTTAAAACTTAGTCCAAACATTATTATTACTTAAAAAGTCACAATTCCCCTCTAGTTTATTATTGTCTCAGGTAAAAATGTACTGCCCGGGAAAATGGTTAGCCTCTATTCATGCAAATATTAACTGTGATTGTGGCACATACATGTACGCTCTGATATCACTGTACGCGTATATTGATATCAAAGGTTGAATTGAATCAATATCTGACTACCTATGCATACAATGTGATTTGGACTGTTTTTTTAATACACGGTAAAAATAAGACTATGAAACGGTAAATATTATACCCTAGTATATGGTCAAGCAGGAGGTATGTCAAGACTACATGTGATAGTCAGATTTTCGCGATGCATGAGCAGAAATCAACTGCTGAGTGGTCCGATGAGATTCAGTGACACTGAACACCTGTTGAATCATCATTCACTATTACTGACACAGAGACGATCTCTAGCTTTATCTTCCCCAAGATGCTTATACATTAGAGATGGTGTGGTAAAAATTGGAGACACATATGAAAGGAAATTTGTATTTACGCGAGAAATGGTGAACAGATATAAAATCATCTACGGAAATGATGCAGATCAGTCAGTGACAGAGGAAGAGGAGATTGTGGTTCCTCTAGGGGCATTATTCTGGTAATAAATTACTGTAGATCTGGTTTTAAATTTCGCAAAGGAGGACAAATTCGTGAATACAAGAATCTCGCGATGTTATTATTATATTAGCGCTGCTGAAGACAAATTGAAATTCGCGAATTCTAAACTTCGTGAAAAGTCCCAAAATCAGAAATTCGCGAAAAATTTTAAAGGCGAAAATGATCAGATCTACAGTATGTGCAATTAAACTGGGACATCATCAAACTAGTTTATCATCCCAGACGGAGTTGTATCTTACCAATGGTATGCGCAAGAATGAATGAATGAATGAACGAATGAATAAATGAATGAATGAATGAATGAATGAATGAATGAATGAATGAATGAATGAATGAATGGATGAATGAATGAATGAATGAATGAATGAATGAGTGAATGAATGAATGAATGATTAAACGAACGAGAGACCAATTAACGTACAGATTGAAGAACGAATCAGTGAATTAATGAATTAATATAATAAATAATACATTTATGATTTAATCTTAGTCCTCAGTTAACCCACGTTGACCTAATTAACTGTGGCTAGTGATATTAAAAATTGAAAAATGCAAAGCTTGTGTACAATATGATAATTTTGTTCATGTTTGATTTAGAACACCTTTATTCACACACAGTCATCATTTAGTGCTAATATACCAATGTTTTATTTACTTCATAATAAGATAATTGTGTTTTGTTTTTTTTGTAGTATTTTATTCACACACAGTAATCATTTAGTGCTGATAAGCCTATACCAATGTTTTATTTACTTCCTAAAAAGATAATTGTGTTTTGTTTTTATAGCAGTCCTGTATACAGCGGTACCGGGGTCAGAATAATTAACGGACCAAACATTTTTCTCACATGCGATGTTTTGTCACCATCAAAATGTCAGTGAATGCATTTCTTATTATTATTTACAATTTGAAATCTATCAACTACGTTATAAAAAATTTGGACAATATGCCACCAATTTTTTATAGTCATATCAGATCGCCTTTAAGCAGAACAATTTTAAGTAGCCCACAATAGCACAAACGTACAGTTTATGCTGTAAATTAAAAAAATATGACTTCGGATAAAATACATTAGGCCTGCGTGTCATATGGCGGCCATTTAGATCGTAATTACGTTTAATCCTTGAATGTTTTTTATAAAATATGCGAAATAATGTAGCACTTTATAATATTTTCTTACAGAACATAGGCTACCCCTACCAACTCTATGTTTGCTGATGTATTTCCTTGGATATTATATCCTCGGTGCATTTACTTCATATCTTGCCGCAGTACTCGTAGGAGAAGAAGTAACAGTAAAGCAGAAAGTGGTTCACAAGGAGGGACCTATTGTCTACACAGAACTGACGGCGACGCAAAGTGAAACAAACAGGGTACAAATTATTTCCAGATCAGTTTTTAAAGCATTTTGTTATTATTAGACCATGATAATATGATGGAGATGCTTTTATTGACGCATATTTATTGTTTTCTGATGGAGCTGCTTTTGATTTTTTTCAGAGAGTATTTTTGTTTCTGTCCAAGGTACTGATCTACAAGGAAAAAGACAAATCATATGTATAAAAACAGAAAACAGATCCAAGAAAAAAGAATATAAATAAAACCCTTCATGCCGTAAGTCATGTATGTGTGTATATAACATGCGTTTTACCTTGCAAGGCGTGTTATATATATATTACTAAAAATTTAGCTAATGAATTGTACGTATGTTTATAATTTTATTCTTGTGTACCACGACACCCAACTAGCAATTGATAAAACTGTAATCACTTAATAAAACGATGTTCAAACGTGTGCATTAGTATTTGTTATTATTGTTTTAATAGTGGTAATTAATCATCCCCGATACTATCGAGATGCTTATAGTGTTTAACATTTTGCGGTCTCAGCCGCCGCCGCCGCCGGCATTTCAACAATTTAGCTCTCACTAAAAAGTTAACTGATGAATTTTGTTTATTTTTAACAGGTATGACCTTTGTGTCTGGGGAGTTCTTCCCATGTTTTTTGGCACCGAGACATAAACGACACTGAGCAACAGATGGTCTCACAAAAAACTTGTAGACGCGATATATTATAAAGACTTGGTTCGATCGCAATTAAATTTGATAGGGTGGTTCGCTAGGTATGTCTGATGATCTGATCAACTTTTCGTAAATATCCATGCAAAACGAAATGGCTGACAATAGACATATGGCCTATAATGGATACAAATTGACATTGTGGGGGTAGGGGTCATTTTTTCAATTTTGTTATAGTTGAGTAGTCTCTCCAAGTTTAAAAAAAAGGACACTTAATTATTTTTTTACCCATCCATAATCAGCCACTCTCCAAGATGGCCTCAAATGGTTATGGGCGCGATAATATATCTTTGAAATGGTGGCTGCATCGCAATCAAATTTGATAGGGTGGTTGTGCAGGTATTTCTGATGATCTGATTAATTTTTGGGAAGAATCCATGTAAAGCAAATGGCTGACGCCAGAGATTCTGAACAAAATTGACATGTCGAGGGGTGAGGCACATCATCTTTTTATTGGAGTAGTCTGTCCAATAAAACTAGTTTTTTTGAGTGGTATTTTTTTATCCTATGAATGTTTTGCGTATTTTTTTAAATATAACCTATGTGCCCGGGAATTTTTTCCAAAAAAAATTGGAGGGCACCGAGCCATAAGCTTCTAGGTATTTCCGGTGATCTGATTAACTTTTGGTATGAATCCATTAAAACAAAATAATTAACAGCATCTAATCATTTTGAAGTCTCGTCAAAAAACAGGAATCCATTAAAACTGACAGCCACCTTATTTCTTGATGGACTGAACTGGAATTAAATTACGGGGATGCTTTTAATATTTTCATGCAGCAAACAGTCGCATCTAGTTTTTTACAGTCGTTACAATAGAAAGATGAATGAAATGATCTGATAAATTAAAAACGGATATCCAAAATGATTCAAAAGTGACACCTCCCCAGCAGACTTTACCCAGCAAACACAAAAACATTGTAATGTTATTTAGAAAATTTTACACAAAATATTTTTTTAAATATTAAAACGTCAGGTCAACAGAATATTATAAAATATTCACTAAAAGTATTATGCAAAAACACCATTAAAAAAATTAAAAACATCTCTATTATATTTACATATTATGTTAAAAAATGCATTTTGAAAAATGATATAAAATGATATAAAAACGAAAAGTTTTTTAATGAATGTTTTGCATAATATTTTTATTTAATGTTTTATAATATTTTGTTGACCCGACGTTTGAATATTTTAAACATTTCCGCATGACCTTTTAAAAATGTTTGAAAAATGTTTTGTGCTTGCTGGTTAAATGGGGTTTTGACATCACCAATATATATATGTCTGCCGTTCTACTGCACAAATTATTGGATGACAGCGGCTAATGATAATGTTCGCCATCACATCAAATGTGTATAATACCTAGTCATAATGCATACACAAGTGTGTCCCAGGCACAAGTATGCAGCGCACTACCCTGTAGGTTTGAAAAATGTGTCAATATATATCAAATATACTTTAAGCAGCATTATATATCTTCAAACTTTATTCAGATAAATGACTGAACAAGATATAAGATGTACATGGTAGATAAAAAATGCTCGATAAAACCATTCTTTCAAAATTGGAGCTAGGTAAAATCCATCAAATACTATAATCCACTCTACTCACTGGCAGCTCTAGTACAGATATATCTTGATTTTGTGCACCACAGACAGTGGGCCTACGCTATCGATTACGCCTCGTATGTAGGCCTATACATCTGCACACTATACATCTATAGACATAATCTACAAATATTATCACATGAAGGGTATTGATAAGCAGCTATCAAAGGTTGAGTTAAGCGAAAGGAAACATTGTTCGTGCTTAACACATTTTCAAGTAAAATACTTCAAGAGGCCCCTACATACATTAGCATATTTGGGAAAATCGATGGCAGGTATGGCAAGTGTGCAAACAATTATCAGACGTTCATTTAGCAAAGGTAATGCAATATTCGGTTTGATAAGGACACGTGGTTTACCTGTTTGCATGGAGTGTACATCTAGAGACAGTTCAACGCCTAACGTCAGGACATTAGCTTTATCTGCGGCCAGGCAAACATTCCTTGTAAACGGGGTTGTTGAGATTGGAGACACACAGGAAAGTAAGTTCGTCTTCACGCGTGAAGTAGTTAACGCGTACAAGAAAATATATGGAAATGACGAGACGTCAGAGGAAGAGGAAGACGACCACGTCCCAACAGGGGCTCTGTTCTGGTACTGTGAAACGTATTCCCATTAAACACAAAACATTTGCTTAACGTTTGTACAATGTTGGGCCAACGTCGAAGACGTTGAACCGGTGTTGTACAAATATTATACAAATGTTTTGTGTTTGCCGGGTTGAGACTAGAAGTGCAAAAGTAATATTTAGAGGAGAGGCTATACTTAAAAGCCAACATCGAATTTCCTAGTTTTTTCATTGCTGAATGCATGGCTGTGCGATATTTTCTCTCGTTTTGTACTCACCTAAAAAAACACGTGATTTTTTATACCAATGTTGGTTAAATATTAGGAGGACATACAAAAACGGTGGCCCAACATTGAAACAAAATTGGGTCAACGTCTTTTTCTTAATGCGATATGACTAAAGCGCGAAACACACCAACGCGATTGCTAGCGCGACGTCCCGCGCGACGTTTTTGACTAGGTTGTTTGAATTGTGAGCCAGCGCGTGCGACACTGGCCCGCAATTCAAACAACATTGTCCAAAACGTCGCGCGGGACGACGCGCAGAACGTCGCGCGGGCAATCGCGTTGGTCACTGTGTTTCGCGCTTGACGTTGTTTGATCTTGACCTTGACACTGACTTCAACGCTCATGGTGAATTTAACAGTATGCAACGCATCTTTTTTTTATATAAATTTGATTTTAAACCTCATCCGAAGAAACGCGAGCCATCGATCCAATGCTGATTGGGCGATGTTTCGTGTTTGCTGGGATTTTTGTGATAATACGAGTGTTGATTGTCCTTGCAGCAGCCCAGTGTATTCCGGAGCCAGCGTCAGGACCATGACGGGACCCAACATCTTTCTCACATGTGATTTTGTGTCAGCCTCCAAATGTGAGCAACCATCACATTCTTCTGTATGCTACAGCGCAAAGCGAAAAAGCGGTAACTGCTAACTTGAAAAGTAAGCAGTTACTGCTTTTTGGCTTTACAGATTGATGTCACGACACGTAATGGCACCCTGACAGCAGAGCTGGAAACTTTGGCCTCTGCTCTCGGGATGAGGAACAACGAATAAACCTAATCTTGCATTTATAAACATGTGACTATACAGGGTAAAGTAATCAACTGAAGATATAAAACGTGTGCATCTATATTGACTCTTTTGTATCTTTTTCGTCCATTTGAATTTGAATTGCTGATGTACTTCCCAGCTTTTCAAATGAATTCAAAAGAGTCATTCAAACAAAATAAACTTCTAAAAAATTACATTACACATATTTTAATCCGACGCGGTGGAGCTTATAAATTATGACCATCGTACGTAATCTGCATCGATTTATCTGCCTCCCTGTAAAAGCTTCTGAGCTCGGTTCTTCCGAGGAGTTAGGCGTGTTAGAACTTCTATAATTGATTGATTGATTGATTGATTGATTGATTGATTGATTGATTGATTGATTGATTGATTGATTGATTGATTGATTGATTGATTGATTGATTGATTGATTGATTGATTGATTGATTGATTGATTGATTGATTGATTGATTGATTGATTGATTGATTGATTGATTGGTTAATTGATTGATTGATTGATTGATTGATTGATTGATTGATTGATTGATTGATTGATTGATTGATTGATTGATTGATTGATTGATTGATTGATTGATTGATTGATTGATTGATTGATTGATTGATTGATTGATTGATTGATTGATTGATTGATTGATTGATTGATTGATTGATTGATTGATTGATTGATTGATTGATTGATTGATTGATTGAGTGAGTGAGTGAGTGATTGAGTGATTGAGTGATTGAGTGATTGAGTGATTAAAAATTGCAGATATTACCTTTTAGAAAATTCAGTGGGATTTAAAGTTAAAAAGCATTATCAAGCAGTAAATTTTGTGAATTTTCTTCTGCGTTCAGTTGTTGCCATAAATCACTAAATTAAAATACCACATATCTATTTTGTTACATGTTGCAGTGCGCATAGGCGAGGAGATGATAGTCGAAAACAGAATTATAAACAGAGAGAAACCAACTGCACATATAGGATTCACAGCGACGGAGAGTAAAACAAGAAGGGTAATATAGAACCGTGATTTAAAGTATCCGCTAATATCACTTAAAACTTAACGACAAATTTAATTGATGTTGTTAATATTGTAGGCATAACTGAATATTTTGTATGACCGTGTCATCTATCACTTTTTTATCGATGTGGGTAGAACTGCATGGTTTTCAGGCTTGGGTTGTTGTTCGTATATCAGTTAAAAATGGGAAAAAGTAACGTCACAGCCTTAAAATAAAAAATATACATCTCTGTGTCACTATATATATAGGCCTACCTCCGAAAATTAAAATGGAGGTTTTTGAAAAATGCGCTCACTTGAAATTTTTTTCCCAATATAAAGCCTTTATAAAGTCATCCCACGTTGATTATGTGGACCAATAATAGTAGGCTACTCTACTCCAGCCAATCGTAGGCGTTATTTAATCGCTTTAAATACATGTACTCGGGTCGCCTATGTGGTCGACTTACGAATTTCCCCTTATGAATGCCTGAACTACATTATCCAGTACTACCATATCTATCGTCCACAATAAGAACCGTACCAACTTTGAGTGAATTATCATATCAAATTATTTAGGCCTACCCCCTTTACCATCAAATAATAGCATGTCAAGATTAATTGTTCCTAATATTGGTTTGTTGCAGACTGTGTGTTCGATAGTTTCAAAAGTGATCATATGAGCACGAGAAGAAAACGAAAAAGGCATATATCAATCTGGAAAATAATCAAATTCGATTTACTTCTTTAACCCATTGTTTTGTAATATGTTAGTTATCTTTTCATATGGATTAACCCTTTCAAGCCTGAATTTACCATTGTTATCTTCATCCACTACATACCGCGAATTGCTGTCGCAATTCTCGACTTGTAGTGGATGAAGATGATTTGATGTGGTTTAAAAATTGAAAAAAATTGTCATGTATTGGTAAACCAGTTTCATGGAAATTTTCATTCTAAAACCCCTAGTTATAGGAAAATCAAGTCTGTTTTCAGGGCTGTAAAATAAGGCCTTAATGCATCGTGAGGGCTTAAAGGGTTAATATTGATTGACTTTGTCGTTAAAAATCCTGGGTATTTTTAAGGACAATTTCACTCAGATAAAAAAATGGGTAGACTATTATTGCATGCGATATTCCATCTTCCCAGCAGCTTTCCGGCTTTCACTGATATATTGGTTTGAGTGTGTTTATATTGAGAGTGCTTGGTATACTTCTGAGTCTAATCTTTCAGCATTGTTAGTACGTAAAAGTAATTTTAAAGTATTAATTAAATCATCTCATGTTATTTCTTTAATTAACTTAAGAGAATGTAAATTATATCAAGTTATTACAGCAGCAAAACCCAATTACAGTTATTGCACTTATGTATTCCTCCTTTTTCGTGATTTTTACAAATGTAATATACATCATCCCTTTTCGCAAGGAGGAGTGATAAGTAAGATATCTGTCTGCAGCTATAACTATATATTCCAACACACATGCATGCCGTGATCAGGTGATATACTTTTTTTTTGTTTTTTTTATATCCGTGCATGTGAGTGGTAATATGCTGTGTTGTTGTGTCTTTTAAATGTTGTGACCTCACCATAATATTATTGTGACCTCACCATATCACCATAATATTGGTGAGGTCACGGCAGCTGGCCTCGAGGGTCAAGATCTAGAACGCTTGATCTTGGCTCTCAAGACCAGAGAGGCATACACAACTGAACCCTATTATATTTGAATTATGTAATAACAATATTTTACAAGCATAATATTCAGCGTTACAATAATAAATAATATACTGGTGGCACGGCATACACAAGACTCGAGCCATTTGTTGGGTCGGTGTTTGGCCAGCGCTGCAAACGCTGGCCCAGCACTGACCCCGCATCCTTTTCTGGCGTGTTGTGTATGCTGGGCAAAACGCACGACGGTTGACCATGTCCTGATTTGGTGTCTGGACATCTTTCCGGCAGTGGCCAGACATTGTACCAACAGCAGCGCAGGGTGTTGAATAGGTGTTACTTTAACGTTGGTTCAGCGTCGTCGATTGTCGACCAACGCTGAACCAACAGAAAAAATATCTTCTTTCCCCGTCAGGCGCAGGGTGTTGAATCGGTGTCGCTTTGGCGTTGGTTCGGTGTCGTCGATAGTGGACCGGCGTTGAACCGGCGTTGCTTTCACCACCTTGTGTCTGGTGGGTCATGTATTGTCAACTGTGATACCATACCACATAGCCAGAAAACGGGAGACGCTGGCATGGTGTTAGTTCTGTGCCGGGCCAGCGTTTATGGCTCGACATTGATATGGTATTGTGACAGTGTCTCGCTTTCACTGAGTACTAGTTTTTTTTTCTGTGAACATGACTGTGTCAGTAACTCGCATTGGGCCGATGTCGATTCTTTGTTTTTTTACAATGAGTCGGCAACGGCTTCAATGAATGTGCTTTTAAATGAACAATTTATTTACTGATAATACATAATTTGTATTTGTATTGTACATTTTAATCAATAAAAAAAAAAAAATAAAAAAAAAAAAAAATCTTCCCAGCAGCAAGGCTTGACACCGCGAGGCCGTCAGCTCTCGGTCTGCGACCTCGGGAGCAGCGTGGTGGGAAGAGGCGATATTCCATAATATTATGTGTATTAGATTATTTTCGCACAATGGGCCGTTGTGGTCATACAACACTGTTTATAGGCTCTAAGCTCTAATGGAAAAGAGCGGGTCTCAAATAAATAATGTTGTAGTAACACCCTTTGCCTACACAACTAATAATGTGAACATTTCCTATAATTAAAGTGTCTAAAATTAAGTAATAAGATAAATCAACTCCATTCTGATAAAATTCCCCTGCAATTTTTAAATATTAGTTAAGTTAGTAATACGACAATTATTCTGTGAATAATAGCATTAAGTTTAACCCTTTAATTGCCAAGTTATTTAATTAATAATAAATTAGTGATATAACTCACGCGATCCACACCTTCAAGTCCGTAAAAATTATTTAGTTTTTTTTTACAAAAATAGAGGTAAACGATTTTGAAATCTTGTTGTTTGATATCACTTTTTATCTTTAGCATGTTAAAAAACTGATTTTATATATCAGTGGGCTAAGGGTTAATGTGATAATAAACAAATGAAAACCCCGAATATAATTGGGACCGGCGGCTAGCCTATATGGTTAAAGCGTTGTCGTGGTGGTGAATGTCGTGGTGAATCTGTGGGCTTCAATTAAATACGAGACGTTGGCCAAACGTTGACACAATGTTGGTTCACCGTCTACGACGGTGGGCCAACATTGAGCCAGCCTTTTGTCACCGCGTCGCGTTTACTATAATAGCCCTACGCCAATCAACGTGTGTCTGACTCAACAATAGGTAGGTAATTGTTTCATTTTTACTGCTTTTTCGATGTTTGTTCACGATACATATGAAAGTGTAGCCTATTCTGATAATACTATAATGAAAGAAATATATTTCTTGTTTTTTTTTCTCACTAATTAAAACTTTTAATCACTTATAGTCGTTTATATATCAAAAGGAGATACAAACCCTTACATATTTGATTGAATATCGTATGTGATGTGAATACTCTCGTAAGTGAGCACATTATATGTCTCGGAAACTCTCCAAGTTATGAAGAAGCCAACTTAAAAGCCGTCTCACATTTATAAAAATACCAACGAGCTTTGGTCTAGGTGCAGGCAGTTGGAGGCAGCTCAAGATAGCCGTATGTATTGGCTGGTGCCAGCCACAATAACCATTTCACAGTCAAGACAAAGTATAAATTATAATATCGTTTTCTAAGACATTCAAAAGTTCATGCTACATTCGACAACTTACACGAGCACAATCCACAGGCTCCAGGTACATTGATTATCCACGTCAAATAAATTTACCATTGCGAGAAACCGGCGCGACGCGCGAACAAACCTAACAGTTTCTGCCCCCCCTTCGCGCTCGCCTCCGCGCTGGTATTTTTTGGCAATGATAAAATGTATTTGATAATCTTCGCGCATGAAGTTCGTTCCAAACAAACTTTGTGTGTTAAGTGTCACACAATAAATCAGAAGGTAATAAACAACGAAACAATTAATGTACGACTCCGTGAGCTCGTGCACTGTGTTGGGACAGCAGACGAAGCAGGGTAATTAATCTGGATAATGAAAGTTCTCGCACTGTATAGATGTGAATGATGAAAATCCATCTTTTTATAAGAGAATAACTCTTTGGTCTCACAATATAACGTGATCTTTGCACGGACAACGAGGCTGTTAATTCTCACTGGGCACACGACGTAGGTGTAACCTTGAAGCAACCTGAATGATTTTGATTGATAGCCCTGGGGATGTAGCTACTAGAATATTGTAACTTGTTCTGCTCCCCTCTGACAACATAGGTTTGATGGTTGTTTTACCTCTCTCGACCTCTTATGACACAATTAAAAAAAACCCATAAAAATAGAAGTTGTCCGAAAGTCCAAAACAGTGTGAAACGTTGCGTCTAGGTCTACTGTATCAAATACCTTGTTCTTTCTGTACGACATGTTGGGCGGGGGCCCTGGTGCAGTGGTTAAAGCTGCCTGCTTGGAAAGTCGAAGATCGCGGGTTCGAATCCCACTCTGGCCTTAATATTTCAGGGAAACCAAAAGGTTTATTCCCCGCTCACTCGTAAAGATTTAATATTGTTGGGAGCCTCCGTGACCGAGAGGTAGCGTTCTCGACCTCAGACCGCCATGGATCGAATTTCGAATCCTGTGTCTAGAGGGCAGTGTCATCTCATTCATCTCACCATCCTCAGGAGGTTCTCCTGGCCCAGTTAAGCTTATATGTGCACAAAAGTGGCTTAAAACCCCATTAATTTCATGTTATTTACTGTAGGCATACTGCTGTTATTAACCTAAAAAATACGAATGGACATAATATCAGTGGAACCATATGATTTGTATATATTTCATAGATAATAATGTTAATATATTTATAATAATAATATATATATTAATACTATATTTTTATATATAATATATATATAATATTATGTATTCATTAACACATGTGTAAAATGGTTGATGTTGGTAATTGTTTTTGTTGCAACATTTTACATAAAACTTAACCATAGACATCAATCATTCTTTGAAATGATGGTTAAAAATAACCAGACATTTCACCAGCTTCCGCAACAACGTTATTTACTGCCACGTTTGCACAATACAGATGGTCGTGCTGACAACATAGTGGTGATGGAACCTGTGGAAAACCTATGGTTATCACATCGTCGCCATGTAGGGCGCGGTGCCCTGGTGCAGTGGCTAAAGCTGCCTGCTTGGAATGTCGGAGATCGCGTGCTCGAATAGCGTGCTCGGCCTCAGAACTTCAGAGCTCGAATTTCTAATCACGTTTCTGGACGACCCAGTAACTTCAAGTGGCTAGAAATTGCATCTGTCGTGGGTGTAGCGTGTCGCTCCAGCAACCACAAAAGTTCATCACAGTCATCACTTAAAGTTTCAATGAGCGTTTGCAAAGATGAATCATGTTGCTTGGAAATTCGCCTATGGCGGCAGCTAGTTTGCTTATATATCTACTGATCTGAATCAGCTGTATCTGAAAATGCTGCAAGATTATAATGTCACCATCTAGTACAGTCTACAGACCAATGGATAGTGAGGTGGCTTAGGAACAAATTTCGCCAGTATATCCACATGCCGAGCAAAAGTGCCGAATTGTGTGTGTTGTTTATTCAAAAGATATTCTTCAAACAAATTCCTTGCTCCAGAGAAATTGTCATTATTTGAACATGAAACGGTCACAAATCTAAATGGCTGACATTTCGCAAAAGTAGACACTACTATAACATCAAAACTGATATACATGTAACATTATTTTTGGTGTAATTTTGTCATTGCCAGAAACAACTAGCATAATATATAATGGCCAATGTATGGTTATAAGATTGTGCATCACTGAACGTTGCATTTTTGTCCTAATTTACATTTACAAAGCTAATTACGTACCGGTATTTATACTATCCATAACATTATAATTTGTGGAGCAAAGCATATTTATTACCCACACATAGCTTCATTATTCCAAATTGTCAATAAGTTTCGCTCCCTTGAAGACAACTTCAAGTGGGTGAAAATTCAAATTGATTAATTCAGCGGTTTAATGGGCAAGGGAACACCGCGACATCACCACTGATGCAAAATCTCTGGTATCGTTACTGAATCCCAGGGCATGACGATGGCCACACTCGCCACACAGTAATTAAAAAACCCACCTTATTGGTGTTATAAATTTGTGACTTTGCACCATACTATAAACCATGCAGCAGATGAAACACTTATGTGCTGCTCCTATTGATTAAACAGTACCAGCACTAACAACGACCCTAGTGTCCCTATACCGCATGCGGTAATAATGCTTGAAGAAGTCACTACAATAATTAGTTGAATCTGATTTTTTCTGTAAAAATTAATCGTGACAAATACAAATTAATTGATAAATAACATACTTTAAAAATACAGGAATAGCCTACAGTAAAAAATTGTTACAACAATTACCGCCTGTTGACCATGAGACATGTTATAATATTCTGTCATGTGTTCTTCTTGTGTCGCAGTGGACATTTTATTTTAGCTTCATGCTCTTGCTCTCATGTAAGGTTTAATAGCAGATAATGAGCCAATTGATTGAAAATGACAGCTGGGGGGGGGGGGGGCATTTAGATTTTTTATTGCAAAATGTATCATAAATTATCCCTATGACACCAGGCACTTTATGAATGATTCAACCAGAAACAAAATTAAATAAAAGAGATTTTGCATTGTTTCGGTCAATTTTCGCAAAATACAAACGAATGCAGAACGGTCGTTTATTTTGAAAAGTGAATCCGGTTATTACCTGAAATTAAGTAAAGATTTTATGTGAATGTCTCAAAGACGCGTTAAGAAGCGTGTCTTCGTTATATGCTAGACGACATAGCACTTAAAGGGTTGATTATATGGGGAGTAAAATGTCGGTGAAAAAAATAGGAATATACTATGTTATGTCTGTTTAAAGTATAAACAAACAGAAGCTCATACATTTGTTTCTATTTAAAAAAATAATAACTTTCCCAACAAACACAAAACATTTGTATAACATTTATACAGCGTCGGCTCAATGTCTTCGATGTTGGTCAAACATTGTACAAATGCTTTGTGTTAACTGGAGTGTCGGTGGCAGCATAAACAGCCCACCTACCGTGAAAGCTGCTTAAACATAATAGTTTATGTAAAAGTTATCCAGATAATCACATACAAAATCTGGGTGACCATCTTTTTGATTTGAAGTATAATTGTATAAATGATTACATAATTATATTAGAGGAGATATTGAAGAATTTTTGTGTAGTTTTACGTATCTGCTATTTTTATCATATTTCAGACAACAAATGTGTTGGTTAATGTTTTGATAATGTGTGCTAAGGGATTATATAAGCGGATGAAATGTATTTTTAGGCCTTAAGACTAGTGGTTTTACCGAGGGCTGCGATTGTATGCTGGCAAGCTTTATTCACATCAGTCTTTGGCAACAATACTGAAGAGTGCAGGGGCTGATCCAGGGTCTGATCTGGTGGCATCCTACTTCCAGGAAAAATTCAGATACGTTTTACGACTGCACTCTGGTTGTAGATTTATTATACAATATTACATTTTCGCTCAAAAAAACACATGCAAAATCTGTTTTGGCAACCTCTTGATCACAAAAAAACATCGAGAAACATATGCATGAGATTGTATCATCTTTCCCACTAACTACATATACTGTATTAGGGGCCGATCCAGGAACTGAGAGACGGGAGTTGCCGATTTTTTGCCAGAATTCATGCACCCCACAGCCAGCCTCTTATATGCTCTAGAGGGGTCCGAGTGCATGCCCCCTCTCCACGGAATCTTTTTGAAATGTAAGGCTTTAAATGGCGCATTCTAGAGCATATTTCGGCCCAAATATTGTCATTTTTGTAACAGTGAACGACCACTGCGCATCCCCCCCCCCCTCCTCTGGATCCGCCAATGTTACAATAATATGTATGATGGGCTGCGTGATGGGCGGTGCTCATATGTTTGGAAACGTATTCTTCGAGTGTGTCATTACAGATTTTCATTGAAACTATAAGGCCTATCTATAAGGCCTATATTTAAAAACGTATGCAGTGGTTCTAAAAAAATATCGAGTTGCTTCAATGTCATGCCTGACGAGCTCAGTTATTATATGGCTTTCGTTGGCTTACTGGAATAATATGTCGGTGTATTCCCCACGTTTTTTTACATTATTGCTTTTCTCTTAAAGTAGGTGGATCGTCACAATTCGTTGAGGTTGTAGGCCCACTCGCATGCGCAGCATGATCAACGTTCTAAGGAGTGGGGTCCGTCAGAAGTAAATATTATGAATCGGTGATGCGAAACGACTGACCTGAGATGGATCTGGCCCGACATGACTTTGCAATAATTTCTCAAGCTGTTCAAACCTAGAATAAAAAAGTTAGATTTAGTTCTGACTTCGGAATCACACATTAGCCTGTATGCGTTCGCCAAGTGCGTTATTGTATGTATTGAAGTATTGACTGTGGTGCATTAATTATGTTTATAGGATGTTGATATACTAGGTACCTCTTTTATCTTTTCACATTTTCGAACTTCAAATAGTATCTTGCTGCCGCAATTTGAGACCAAAAAATTGCAAAGGTTGATGTTGAAACACACTTTTTATTCCCAATAACTGTGTTTGAATTTGCTAATGAAACGATTTTAAACGGCTATGGCGCTTAAATGCCTAGTGCTATGTTTTAAATATGCGTACGTGACTATACAAAGATAAATGCTAGTCAACGGCTCACCGACATTGAGAGCGACGGTCCAAAATTATTTATGCATCATAAAACTTTGACTGTTGCACTATGGATCCGCATTAGGATATATCCAGATTAAATAACGTTACATAGTGAATCACGGTAAATCCGTACGGAACTTCTTCACATTTTTCACGGATTTTTTTACGATTGACTGTTTTAATACACAGGTTAGTAGATAGTTAGTAGATAGTTCAGCAAAAAAACAATATCTGCTTACTTATTACTTGTAAAGTATATGCAGATACTGTATTTTGGCTGTGCACGGCAGTGGTGGTCAGCGTCGAAGAATGTGTAAAAAACGAATTTTCGCAGTCTCGTACTTTACAAACGATGACTTTACTGTTGTATATGAAATGATATGTTTCATATATAAGCCTCGCCTAGATTTATTTATGTTAATGAGTGTACCATATCAGACGCAAGACATCTGATACTTTTTATTATTTTAACGATACCATATTTTAATCATGCCCTACGTTGCGATTGAAGGATTTGCCGAAATTCTACGATAAATATACCTAGGCCTACATCGAAGCCGCATAGCTGATTCCCCGGAGGTACTACCCAGCAAACGCAATAAACCAATGTTGGCTTGGAGTTGGCCTACCGTCTGTGACGTTGGCCCAGCATTAACCCAACATTGTTTCAATGTATCATGTCTGCTGGGAAGCCGCTGCTCTTGTGATCGCCTAGCTTGTCGTATAAGTGAACCAAGTGTTTTTTCAATGTTGGACCACCATCTGCGACGATGTTCTAACATTAAACAACACTTGGTATAGTTTGTTTTTAAAATAATTGTATAATTCATCAAAAGTAAGATGCTCGTATTTGATTAACTGCACCTTGAGGTGTAAATTGCGGCACCAATAATTCAGAGCTCAATATGAAATATATATAAAACCAGAAAAACACTTCCCCCAAAAAAATTTATTTTTTAAATGATAAGAGCAATGACAAAATTAGGCCTATTTTTTTCAAAATTACATTATAGTATTGATCAAAATAATGTCGGTGAACGTCAGAAATTTTGGCCCAGAAAAATGAGAAAAAAATAAAAATAATAACTTATTGACAAACCAATAATGGCAAAAGGTGTATTATTGTCCTATATATTTGACTTGTAGAAACTATTATCCGAAGTGTTTGATTTGTAGAAAATATCTTAGATGTGCTGAAGTAACTATTCCAATACAATTGAAACTGGGCGGAAAAATGGAATCAAGCAAAGGTATTTGGGAGACTAATAAAATTGATAATCAGCAGTGAATCACCAACTGAAAGTTTATTTAAACCTATACATTCGCGTAACATTTTAGATTCAATATTACACCTAAAGATATGTCATAATAGCTAGATAAAACACTCTCATCACCTGAAATTTATACAATATGATTTAAAAGGTTGTGTTAAACATTCTTCATAATAAAATGACGTCTCACGTTTTAATCAGGGAACATTTATGGCATTATCATCCGTCTGTTACAAATTTATTTTCATGAATTTATAGGCCTATGCACAGGACAGATTTATTTATTGTAAGTAGTGCTGATCTAGAAAATACTAAAAAAATACTTTTAAAATTTCATGTTGAATGATGCTGTATTGAAGTATATATTTTAAAAATAAAATGAATTTGATAAAAAATAAGTCAGCTCGACTATCAGATAAAACTAATTCCTGAATGGGATGTATGCACATTATTGTTCATGTTTATCTATTTCTAAGGTGGGACACTTTGTAAATGTAATGTTCTTCACAACCCATCTAGCTCCCAACATTACGATATATGTCCCTCTATAGCTTCAGGTGTAATATTGAATCCAAACATTTTACCCGAGAATATACCTTTAACATGATGTGTTAGTTTGTCATAACCAGGTTTGAGGGTTTGGTATACATAGCTCCCTAGCAACCACTTACACCTAGCACATGCGACATGAAAGTATGAATTATTATGCTGAAGAGACAAGCTATGCATTAAACTTTTAATATTGTAACACAGGGAGCATGAGACATATTGGCCCAGCGTTTGGGTTCATTGATTTGTCATTCGATTGTTGCGATTGTAGTATGGTTGGTGTACAATTTGATAATTAAGCGCCAAAATAAAAACGCGTCAAATCTTTTGCGTTTCCTGGGTTTGACTACTTTTTGCAGAGGGACCTCTGGTGACTACGAGATGTGGCACACTCCGGGGCGTGTACTCGGGAATGCCAGATGACGTCCAGAATGTGTGCGTCTTTCACAACATACCGTTTGCAACGCCACCTCTTGGTAACCTCAGATTCAAACCCCCGAAACGCGCGGAACCATGGGAAGGTATCAGGGATGCCTCACGGCCAGGTTTGTATTTAATTAAACATTTAAGTTGTTGTTATATGGTTATAAGTAGCTCGTATATCAGTTTATGCTATGGGCATCAGTAGGCCTTACTGTTAAAAAACGCTTTGAAACTGTTTCCAAGATGTTGCCATGTCTTTGTTAAAGCGACACAGGCCAAGATAGTCTGGCATTTATATGCCCATAATATGTCAACATGTCTACAGACTAGAATAATATTGCGTAAGTTTTATAAATTTTTGTGTTGCGCATTTACAAGTTAAAAGAGAAATAGGGACGAGATTTAATTATATAATAATGTCCAAAATAAGAAATACAAGTATAACTGATAAACGGTGCACTTGTTACGTTGCCACAGCAACCCCAAATTTAAAAGACATGTTCACATATTATGGACATTTTAAAAGTGATATATCACCCCTCATATAGTATGAATAAATTTGTGACAAATAAATCGAAGTTACCACAAGATGGGGCACAAGTGTTTCCTTATATGGGGTGGTTGGCTATCATGTGACCCTCTGAGAGGGTCACATGATAGCCAATCACCCCATATGAGGACATAATTATTTATACCATACAAGGGGTAATAAAGCACCTTTAAGGAGCCAAAATAAAATGATAATTTTTGGCCTGACAGAGTCGCTTTAAATTAAGACACATGTCATTATTGAATGAAAACAATGTAAGATTGTATGAATAGAAAGGAAATAGCTGCATCAGATTTTGCCACTCATATTACAGATTTTCAATGATGTTTGGTGCTTATAACATATTGCTGAGTTTGCTGTCGTGGTTTTAACCCTTACAACGCTGAAATATTTTTGTATAAACCATTGAGATCAGAAAGTTTTTTCAATTTGAAATCATCAGAAATGTCTTAGTTAGCCCTTTCCGCTTCATTTGAATAGGCTACCTATGTTATGGGTCTACTGCCATTATATTTTTGTAAATTTTTTCAGTGCGGGGACCGTCTTTAAACGTCGGATTCTAACGTCTAAGGACGGTCCCCGCCAAGATTCACTGATAGACCGCACTGGATGAATACAGTCTGTGCAAAGCCCCCCCCCCCTCCCCTATAGGGGGCTCCCACTGGGTACATGACGCTCATGCGACGTTGATTCGACGGTTAATAAACGGTTAATAAAACGGATTAAAAACAATAGCGGTTTAAGGGTTAAAAGA
Source organism: Flabesymbios commensalis (assembly GCA_964017125.1). Classification (NCBI taxonomy): domain Eukaryota; kingdom Metazoa; phylum Annelida; class Polychaeta; order Terebellida; family Flabelligeridae; genus Flabesymbios; species Flabesymbios commensalis. The sequence continues at coordinate 76,361,960 of OZ024906.1, read as the reverse complement.
ACTGATGCCATTATAAATTCAAAATGCATAATTAGTATAGGCCCTATCCCATAAAGTGAAGAGGAACGACATGAGAAAATGACCGCCACGCATGCCAGACAATAATGCCTACCATACCAATTGGCTGACACATAGGCCTAGGCTTACCAATTGGCTGACACATAGGCCTAGGCTTATCTTGATAGCAACATGAATGAAATAACTTAATTCACTTGCTATTTATAAAACCTCCATATTTTTCCGCAGGGCCTTCTTGCCCGCAGGACGTGAATGCTGCCAACAAAGTATTCTTCCCGGCATCTGTTCAGCACGAAACATCTGAAAACTGCCTGACGTTAAACATCTACACCCCTAGTCTGCAGGGCAGGGCAAATAAGGCTGTGTTCGTCTGGTGGCACGGAGGATCATTCAGAAGAGGTACATGTAGATATAAACACTGATAAAGAAAATAAAACTTAAACTAACGTTGGTGTTTGTGGAAGAGGAGTCACCAGGTCACTTCTGCTTGGACAATAACTTGATTCGGTATGGGGGCAGCAATCGAAAACTTTTAGAAATGCATCTATCGCTGCTTGTTGTTGATTTTTGTTGTGCTATGTGCACAGATTTCCTTAATAATATCCGTAAGCGAAATATTTAATGCTTTACGCAGTAGACCTAATACTGGTGAAGTAAATTAATTCAATTTAATGCGTCTTCTGGTGGGGGGTGGGGAGGGGGGGGATCAAAATGGGAATTTAGCGACTGGTATATCCCAGCTCTACATCTGATAATTGCAATTTTCACTTGAAGTTGTGTCTCGCTATCGCCACCCATAACTTCGATTGGGTGAAAATTACGAACTCACATTTGTTTAATTTAAGACCAAACATTTGCAAATCTTGATGTTTAAACGCACATTTCATTAAAAAAAACTGTGATTTAATCGGTTGATAAAACGGATTAAGAAAGACAGTAGTCGTGGGTAGCGGGTATAGGGTTAATACAATATTTAGACGGATCTGAGATGTGTTTTTATTTTTTTCACAGGTGAATCTCTGCTGTATGACGGTACAGCTTACTCTGCCTTGGAGGATGTTGTGGTGGTCACGGCCAGCTACAGACTCGGTGCCCTGGGTTTGTCTAATTAAGTACCCGGACGAGGCCAGAATAAATAATTATAAATAAAGTTCGATGTAAAACATGTATGCTCTGGATGGTTGGGGGAATTTTAATTCTGGAATTTCAATTCTAGATCAGATTGCACATATTTATGTAAAAGTCTAGACCACAGGTACCTGAAATTGGATGATTTTATTCTCACTCTAAGAATATATTATTCCTCAAGTGAAAGTACATTCATTACTTATCTATTTCAGGTGCCTGTGGTCTAGCTCTTAGAGTGAGATGAAATTCATCATTTATCCATTTCAGGTGACTGTAGTTTAGCACGACTGAACCTGCTTAATATCAAATTCAATGGTCAAGTTTGTTCTCCTAATAATAAATATACTCTAAGCCAAAGAACAATACATTAAGTTCATGTAAATAATATTATCTAAGGCAACTCAGTGTATGATTCCCCCGCCAGCTGTAGTTCATGACGAATTGTAACTATTTTAGGGCGACGCTTTTTAAATTATTTTGAGCTGCTTTCCTACACCAAAAATCTTGATCGAAATGGTTTAAAAGAGAAAAGTCTATATTTAAAACTAAGCATCAATTTCTTGTAATTTATATGAGAGTGTTTCCAGTTATAGAACGTTGGGGTATTTCAAATAAGGCTTCCAATTGTCACACCATTCATTCAAATAAATGAATGTCACGAAGTAGTAACGTTACGACAATGCAGCAAGTATCGAGCTAAGAATATTGACCTTTTTACCGCCAAGTTATCATATTTAACCCTTTAACCGCCAAATTATTCAATTTAAATTTTTACCCACTTGAAGTTGTTTCTCGCTGACGCGATCCACAACTTCAAGTGAGTGAAAATTATTCAGATTTAACAAAATGGAGGTAAACCTTATTAATACCTTATGTGCTCATAAAAAATGAAAACCCGAATATATGCGGCACCAGCGGTTAAAGGGTTGACTTTTAATCCACTTGAAGGTATTCATATGTGATTTTCAAGTATTGATGTTTGAACGCCCCTTTAGTTCCCAATAACTGTGATTTAACCTGCTAATAAAACTAATTTAACTGTAGTCGTGCTCGGGGGTCTTGTCAAGTAAAAAAAATTCCAAAAATCCGAGAAAACTGGCCAGACCCCATACACCCACCCGCCTAACCAAGTGTTTTGAAACATGTATAAAAAACACACTAAAACACAAAAAAAACACAGTTGGACTTGACCCACCCATTCACTTCCGAGTTTTCTCGGATTTTTTGATTTTTTTTAACTTGACAAAACCCCTTAGCGGTTATAGTGTTCAATTTTAATCGCTAAGGACTACACAGTGCAATATCGCAGTTTATATTATACACTCCCCGAAATAGCAGTTCCTAAAATTTGAAGTTTATATGATGAATTACATGTAGTGAAGCGGAATGTCTTAGGGTCAATATTTCATGTTTTTGTGGGAATATGTGATTTAATTTTAATTCCAGCTATTTTTTAATAATTATGTTAATCTCCGAAGCCTGAAACATTCACTCTATTTTTTAGGATTTTTAGCCACAGAATCGCCTGAATATACCGGAAACGCAGGACTTCTGGATCAAATAGAAACTCTTCGCTGGGTGAGAGATAATATCGCTGTTTTTGGCGGTGACCCTAACAAAGTTACAATTGGAGGAGAGAGTGCAGGTTGGGAAAGTAATAAATAATATAATACATCCCAGCAAACTCAAAACATTTGTATAACATTTGTACGAAGTTGGTCCAACGTCGATTGTGCAAATGTTATACAAATGTTTTGTTTTTGCGGAGGACGAATATTTTTAAACATATTGTTCTTTACGTTGTTGAAATTTTATCAGTTTTATACCGTTATATATATTTTATACACTTCTTATTTATTAATTTCTGTGAATGGAATATGTGCATTGCAGGAGAATTTCACGATATGGTGCATGTATAGGCTACTAATCGCAGATGTGCGATTAGTAGCCTGTATATATATGCACCATATCCTGCATATTGCATTCACAAAAAAAGTGAGTACTAATACGTTGGTTGTGAGTAGTACTGAGTAGTACGTGGCTGTACATATTTTGGTGTCATAAACTACGTAACAAATAAATCATAACGTTCACAGAGATAAATCTAAACCCTTGTCCTCTTAGGCATACGGTTTTAAGCATATTTAAGCCAAATAATGTGTCACTGAAAATGGCTAATATAGTTTGTGGTAGATGCTGTGTTAGTTAAATAATACAATTTAGAAGATGTATATTTTTTAAAAAATTATATATCAGTAATCGTTTAAATCTGTGTTATTAGCAGGCTAAATCACATTTATTGGGAGTGAATTGAGTGTTTAAACACGAATATTTTCAAATGCTTGGTCCCAAATTAAACACATATTTCACCCACTTGAAGTTGTTGGTCGCGATAGCGAGACACAAGTTTAAGTGGGTGAAAATGTTGTTATTCTAGCACCCCCTCCCACTGTAGGGCAATCAGGCTTTTTCCGGGGACAGTGGTAGACAACATATTATTAAATTCCGGAAGAGGTAGTGGGTCCGCTGGGTATGGTTTCCGATGTGTGGTGTATGAGCCTTGAAACAATTCTGGGGACTGTCACGACATGTGCTGAACAACTCGGGAAATTTCTTTGGTGTCTCAAGGACCAACATTACTTTTTCAATTGCCGTCCCTGTGGAGGAGTGTCTTGGATTTTTTACTGGAACAGCCCTAACAGTTTATCGATATCTTGTGCATACTATGACCGCATGATTCCCGTTACAGGGGCCGCCATTGTGTCTCTTATGCAGCTATCACCGATGTCGGAAGGTCTGTTCAACCAAGTGATAATGCAGAGTGGATCCGCGCTGGTAACGAATGTGGTTGTCGAGAATCCGAATGAATGCGCCAAGCTTCTTGCCAAAAAACTAGGTCAGATTGATTATGATTATCAGATATCATGTGCTTTAAGAGACAATAAATCTATGTCGACAAAAGTGAACAAGCTCGCAGTTAAACTGTATGTATGGGATAAAGCCCGAGGAGCTCTACATTCTTAGCTAAGAATGGAGAACTCAGAGGGGTTTAACCGGCCATAACGTCACACCTGACTGATTATAATATCCTAGATCTAAAATGATACTTGGTCTGTACTTTATTAACAATAACTCTCCATTCCCGACTCAGAATGTAGTGGTCGGATAAAGAAAATAATGTAGGCGTGTGTCGACGTTGGCTCCAATCAATGTAAAGGGACATGTCAATATTGCGAACTAGAAATGGCTCTACAGCCTTACGATGACGTACTGCGCCTCAAAATGACAATTCGAAATAGCCGTCGTGTTTTTATGTCACAAACAAAACATCTAAGTGGTGATTTGTGTGTCTTTACCCACATTTTCGGGACCCACAATGCGATGATTGCATTTATTTCTTACCAATGTAGGCCCTATGTGAAGTATTTAAACCTACATTTTTTTCTAATTTTTAAATCAAGAACAAAATCATAGAAAGTTTCCTGCATATCAGATCAGGATGATTTCTTGTCTTGGGCTTGTATTGTAATAATCAATCTCCCGAAGGTGATAAGACATGCATATATATTCGAATGTGGTTGTCAGGGTTGAATGTGGCATGCTTGGCTGTCCATACTCAAAGGCTGCAGGCACCCTGGTGATCAGATATTGATTCATCCTCCTTTTCAGATTTTCTTTAGACATTTCTGGATATTGGGAGATGACCGACCACGTGGGATGTCGTCTTAGATGTCATCTTACAATAAAAAAATAATAAAACGTCTATATCCTAACTTATATTTTAAACCCATTGGAGTATAACCACTATAAGTTAACCTAAAATAAGTTAAACCTTCTCACTTTTGTGCTGTAGGGTGGAATGGAGATACCGTCATTGAAGACTTTCTTTGTGATCAACCTGTTGACGACCTGATAGAAGCACAAGAGAAATGCGTAGCGGAGGGGAACATATTCTCAGTCGTGGTGGATGGTAAATTCCTTACAGATTTTCCAGACAAACTGTACAGAGAAGGACGATTTCATAAGGTAGGCCTGCAAGTGCCGGAAATGATGAGCCCCACAACATAAAATGACAATTAAACATCGAACGGTTTTAGTATATGTTTAGAGTGAGATACAGGGGGAATTATGCCTTCCCTATTCTGTACGTTACCATTTAGATCTATTGGTTTATTCTGGTCAACATATAATATTTCATCAATCCCGTCAACAACCCCCCCCCCCCCCCATTTTCAACAAACTTTTTCCCGACTTATGTGGCGACATGCTGAACGTTTACGAACCACAATAGCAATTTGTAAAACATATGAAATATTCGAGAAAAGTAAACACTATAATACTTTAGATTTTAAACCTGCGAGTTACATGAACAGTCTAACATTTACAGATTTTGATTTTCAAATTCGTTTCATTGTATTTCATTCTTGCGACCTTAACTTGTATGAGACTTCAATGTTGTTTTTCGCAGGTTCCATTGCTGGCTGGTGTCTGTGGCCAGGAAGGGGCATTTTTCGTTCGCGATGTGATGGCTGATCCCAGCTGTGGGCGCCACATGTGTTTGGAATCTCTTCGTAAATTTCTTCACTTTTCATTACCTAAGAAGGATGATTTAAGTAACTACGATCTCTCCTGATATTTTGAAACATTTTGAGATTCAAATGAATGAAAAATTCCTATTTAAATAGATCGTGTTGGCGACTTACCATGCTTACGGATATAAGCCTAGGATTTAGGCCTACAGCCATGCAGGGGATCATTTCATAATTATCTTTTTAATATTTTACTTGGTATTAAACTTAACATACCAATAATTAATAAACAAAAAACAAATGAATAGGCCTTTGCGTAGTATAGGGTATGTCCACTTCTGTGACGATATCATGTTTAACAAATGACAAAAATATTAGAAACAATTTAATTGAGCTGCTAGATATGCACAAATCTTCAATAAACTAAACTGTCTGATCAATAAGATTCAATAAGCCACTAAGAACTGATAAGATGTCCGGATCGCGTCGCAATAAAAAAATATGAAAACATTTTGTTTTGTAAAATTGAACTCTCATATTATGTATGTAAGAAAAGCAGAAATGTTTAAATGGCGTGTTGACGACCTCTTGTAAAATGTTTTAATCTGAGCTGGAATGACCCTGATACATTTTCAACTGATAACATATATTTAATCTATATATGTACAAGCTTATTAAAAACTGATTATAATTCTTTAATCACCAGTCTTTTTCGGCACCCTTTTCTCAACAGGTGACCTTCTAGACGCCGTCGCAGACTTGTATTTTCGTGAGACAGGCCAAAATATCATTTCAAACAAAGTGGCGCTGGTGGACGCGGCCAGTGATTTGTTCCTCATAGCTCCGACCTACAAGGCGGCCAAATATAACTGTGGTAGGCCTTAAATGATGATTTTTGCTTCCAGTATCTAGTATCTAGTATCTTAGGACCGATCTCAGAGGCATAAATAAGATTTAAGTAATTTCTGGCATGTTAAAATTATTCGGGCATATCGTATGGTCACAGGCAGAGAGTTCCACAAAGTTGAGTCCGCTACGGGAAAGCTATTGTTCTAGTCTTACAGAACAAAACATCTATTTGAATTAGCATATGTAGGTATGCAGGTTGGTTGTCTGTTAGGGCTCGGAAAGTGCATATTTTAAAATGAATGCAACATTTGACAGGAAGCCAATGTGATTGTTTAGCATAGGAACAAAACGACTAAAACTGGTTGCTGCTCTGGCATGGCAGTTATGCGATGCTCCTTTCTGGGATGCTGTGAAAAAAGGGAATTACAATAATCTGATTCGCTATATACTGATCAATGTCAGTGCCATTTGTCAACCTATCAGTTCGGCATTTTTCGAATTAGCCGTACTAGCCACGAAACATGACTTGCATGTTTGAGATATAATAATTTTGAAAACTGAGGTTACTGTTAAATACACCACCAAGGTTTTTGGCTTATGCGATGGATTTGTGTCTTGACATGGAATTAGGCATGATAAATTATTTAAGAATTGTTCGCGTTGAGGTTTGAAACTATTTTGAGCTTGATGTCGGTTTGATGTTGGGTCATGTAGCGTCGCATACGATTAACAACATCAAACGAGCATCGGTTCAACGTCTCGTGTTTGCTCGGTATGTGCAAATATAATAATTGTTATGAATGCAATGCCATGATCCCTGTAATATATATTGAAGCTTACAAACTTATAATCTTCTATTTCAGAATTTGCGCCAACATACTTCTACGAATTTTGTCACAAAATGTCGTATGCGATAACTCCAACGTTCGTAGAGAAGGCCACCCATGCTGAAGAATTACAGGTACTCTGCCAGTATTTTAAAATACAAAACATGGGCTTCTATCCGTATAACATATAACATATGCTGATTAGCTGAATCCGACATGTGACAAACTTCGGCTCCGTTAATGGGCTAGGTGTAGAATACCATGCTTTGTGTAAAATGACGTTTTATGAAATAGAGCTGCTACGAATACTTGATTAGAATGTATACTGCTACAATATAATGTGTGATGATAGGCCTAACACAAAAAAAGTAAGCACTGTACACATAAAACACAATAAGCAACACCCCATCCTGTACAGGCTACGAGTTCACAGCCGAACAGAATGAGCCACCGCGGGATGCTTGTAACTCAAGTTATTTAAAATATAACGTTTACCATCTTCCTGGAGTTTGCACGAACATCTGTCTTGCTGTAATTAAAAAATGGTAAAGGCCAGTTTACACAGATAAATAAATCGCGCGATATTTAGCCCATTTACAAAGATCGCGATAAGTCGCTGCAGTATAGTGTTGGGCCAGCGTCGTCAATATGGTTTGATGTGTGATATTTCAGTTAAAATCAGTTAAAATCGTATCTGTTTCAATCTGATATTATCGCTAAAATAAGTAATGTAGATTCTGATGCGATATTTTTTCGCTTTTATTTTGCCGACTTTAAATTTTCATCGATACCGATTTTCACGAATTAGCCGTATGTATCTATAGATGTATACAGTCAAGTCAAATTAGAATAAAAGGGTCTTATTTGTGTGAATGTTTAGTTCAGTGATTACGTTTTTTCAGGCTAGTTGGGGTGATCCAATAATGCGTCAAACCCCAAAACAACGCTGGTCATTCACTCCGGAAGACCGAGTTATGTCACGCAAAATTGTCAAATACTGGGGACAATTTCTAAGGACCGGGTGAGAGATTCAGATTTCAGTTTTCTTGTAAAGCCTCAGCCAAGAGGAGATATCAGCCCAATGCTGGATCAATGTTCGACCAGCGTCATTGACGATGGGCCGACATTGTTCCAGCATTATGGCAATATATTCTGTTAGCTAGATCATTTTATCATTTAACACGCAGCAAACCTTGGATGTAATGTGATAACATGCAATCTTATGTATTTGTATTAAAACATTCATTACATAACATTTCAATGGCTTAGAGATAATAGTGATCCAAGTCCGCATTCTCTCATTTTCCTAAAGAAGACTTCAAAGTTAAAACCAATTGAAAAAAATGTATATTTTGTGCTCAATTGAACTTCGTTACCCATTTCTTGAATTTTTTGTATTTCATTTTATTTTATAAGTAAACGTTTTAAATTTAGAAGTATTAATTTCTTCATAAAATTCACAAACTAGTTTAAAAACTGCCCAGTGTCCCATCATCTTGATCCAGTAAAGAATTGGTAATGATTGGCATACCATAGACTGATCCATACAAAGGGTCTTTTATAAAATTTTAGCAGCCATTTTCTGTGTGTCTCAGAGGTGACCTGGTCCAATTTAAAATGTCCCTACATAAACTGATGGACTTGGATCACTTTACCATGGAAGAAAAGTATCAATTTTGAAAGTGAAAAAATATATGTTGAATAATAAGTTACGAGATTTAAACGAATGGCCTAGTTATTTCAGTAGATCATCTATATTATTTCCTATATATTAAACTCTCCCTAAATACGTCGAATCAATGTTGGTTTAAAGTTGGTTCAGCGGTGGACCAGCGTTAGACCAACATTGATTCGACGTCTTGTGTCTACTGGGTTTACACTTTCACTATACGGGACATTTATATTATAATTAGAGACTATATCTTCACCAAATATCTTTGTATTATCTTTATATTTTAGTAATCGTATCAGTTGCATGGCGTATAATATGATTTTTAATGTCTTAATTTATTCATTAACAAAGAGATCCTAATGGTTCTGACAAAGCCTCAACGAAGTGGTCAAAGCTCATCCTGAATTCAGGTCAGGTCATGACCTCCACCAGGGAAGAGCACATGAGGGATCATTTCAGAGAAGAGAAGATGGCGTTTTGGGATAAACTGGTTTTTGATCCATAATATTCAAACAAATTTTTACAGCACTTAAATAAAAAAAAACATCGAGGTGATAACCATATTTGACGCTAATGGGAGCAACCGCATTTTAATAGCGAAAAAGACAATTATAAAAATCTTGCAGTAATCCTTTTTTTTCATTATTATATCAGCAAACACAAAACATTGTTATAACATTTGTATGAAGTCGGCTCAACGTCTTCGACGTTGGTCCAACATTGTACAAATGTTATAAAATGTGTTGTGTTTGCTGGGTTAAAGCTGGCATCGCTGATCCTATTGCTAACTTCACATCAATAAAAAAATACCCCACCTGATACATAACCTGAACGAAAAAGTTGGCTTTTGTAGCGCATTTAATGGTGTAACCATTCCGGTCAGTAGCCTACTCTAAAAACTCTAATATGCCACATTGATTGATGTAATTTGTTTCTGTCGTAATTTGAGAGTATGTGAACTATGTAATGATTTGGGTGATAAATTTTATTTCTTGTTTACATGCCCACGTTTTAAAAGCCTGTAAAAATACATTTAAAATATAATGGTTCGATCTCCGTCAGCTCTATCATTCTATAATGTAATAAATGTTAAAAGCACCATACAGCTGGCGAAGTTATGTAAATATTTACAAATATTATTGAACTCATTCAAGGTCTTTGTATATATATTACGAATAGTACAATAGTTATTATAATTATTTAACCCTCTGTAAATATTGTATTATAAGGTACAATTGTCACCACCATACGTGCCCACCTGGCATATACAGATATACATACATATCTGTACATATACAGATCTTATGAATAAAACCACTTTCTTACTGTCTTACTGTTTAAATTAATCATTATCTTCCAAGAACTAAGCAGAAGTATCGTGTTTCGCGTAGCTTGAATGTGTCATGTATCGATTGTCAGTTTTCAATTAATTTATTAATTATAATTTTATATTAGATGTTTTTCAATTTTATTGTCAATATAAAACGTACTATTTTCTCAGAACATGTGAGTATACAGCCATTGGGACAGTGTAGCTCTCACCTACCCAGCAGGGCCAGGCTGCAACAACCGCGACAGCGAATGAAAACACATTTGTGTAAAAAACTGTTATCATATTCAGCAGGATCGTGTACCGCTGGAAGCTCGAAGAAAGACACTTTTAAAAACACATTGTTTTAAAGATAAATGTCAAAGTTTGGGTGTTTATTACCATGCTGTAACTGTGCACTAAAATACACGTATATATATATATATATTTATACGTTTTCAAGCCAATTTCAGACTAAATAAAATACTACTAAAATTTGTCACATACCTTGTGGTAGATGCTTAGTTAATTAAATAATTCAATTTGTAAGCATTTTTGGCTGTGCGACGGCTATATCAGCTGACGTCCACAAATGCAGTCTAGGTTTATAGTATTCTTTCATATTTAGGGATGTATATAGGCCTATGTGTAAATGTTAAAAATGAGAGTGAAATCAGTTTTTACTGTTTTCTGTTACACATACCCTAGTTGTTTGTCCTTTTATATAATAAACAACTAAAGCGTTTAGAGGTTTTAATTGGGTTTCTACTTTTTCCAGAGTGTCCTTTCTTGCTACATGGTATAGAGCACAGTGTAGCCATTTTATCTGAAATAGCATGTACACAAAAACATTACTATTCTAAACACTGGATATGGCGTTCCCTACATGATTTATTGATAAGTATGCCAACACCTATAACCAGTTGGTTTTATATTATACTGTCATATATTATTTTATTATATAATTTTAATTCACTAATTATATGGTTAACTGGCCTTGTAAAGGTCGTCTCGATCTGTTCCTGTCAACCAAAGTTTATAATATGTTCAAAAAATATTTAATTAATAATAATGATATTATACCATTTTAACTGGACGTCAAATAAACAATAAACATACATACCAACAAAATCTTGTTGAGGTAATGTTGGGAGAAGCCTCGTAAACAGTGGCCAAACATTCAGCCAACATTGACTTGCAATTGCAACCATAACAATCTAGATATTATTACGAAGGGTATATCATTTTTTTATCAGCCAGTTTATTTATATAACGTTGACTTCAGAGCAATTGTTCCACTTGCTTGAAGTAAAAAACTGTTTGCTTGCCAAAGTGTAGTTCATGTTGCTTGAAGCAAGTCTGAACTGTCTCTGGCTTAGCTGCCTTCACGGCCTAACTAATCCAATAAACTGCCTGTAGCACGTTGAAACTCCTAAAGATCTCACTAGCACTGTTTGATGACTCCACTTTTGCAAACACATCACGCAGCAGACCAGTGAGGTATAGTGACACTTAATTTTTTTTATTATGCAAGATCAAGGGGCTGTAGCACTGATGTCGTATTGGTGACAGGAAATGTATTTTTACATTGTAAAGTTCCAAGCCTTGGGGTTGAGAGGGTGCGTTATCCAATAGCAGCAAACAAATATTTTATTAAAGCGTGCAATCCAGGGTATGAAGATTTTTCCCGTCATCCACGCTTTCTTGTTAGCCACCCATTTCACTGAAAGATGTTTTTTACTGATGTTGCGAAAGCAGCATGGACTCTCAACTTTTCCAATAACGGGGGGTTTTGAAATCACCGGCTGTATTCACACATAGCGCCACAGTTCATGTTTTTTCCCCCCACACACAATATTTTTTCTGGTAGGGCACAAAAGAAAAGTCCAGCATGGCACAATGATCCGTAAAAAGGCCGTACTTACATACACGCCGCTAGAAACGGTATAATAAGCATTAGTACTATAGGCGTTCGTAGCTATACTGTTCATTATAACAGAGGGAACCGTATTGTATACTTGATGAAGAACCCAACGCATCCTTATACAAAACGTAATACCCCGACCTTCATATCACAGGCCTATATAATATTATCTAGAACGTTTGATTTGCTTTTGCAAAATTACCGGCAACCGCTACGTAGCAACTTCGTGATAAGATCTTAAGAAACGGTGCCTTTTCTCAGGAATGTCTAAAACTCTGAATTAGTATGAAATGAACATTCTTACAAACTGAGCTTATACGACCGAGGTTTAATTAACCCTTTAACCGCCAAATTATTCATTCTGAATTTTCACCCACTTGCAGTTGTGTCTCGCTGACGCGATCCACAGCTTCAAGTGAGTGAAAATTATTCAGATTTGACAAAATGGAGGTCAACTGTTTTCAAATATTGCTGATTGATGTCACATTTTATCTTTAACAGGTTTAAAAAGTGGTACTTAATGTGCTAATAAAAAGTGAAAACCCGAATATATGCGGCACCGGCGGTTAAAGGGTTAAGAAATATTTAACATGTTTAGGTCCCTCCAAATTAACTGCTACTCGATATCTATAACCCAAATCTGATCAGTGTCGTAAAAGCGATATGACTAAACTTTGGACAGCTGTTATGCGTATTTAGGTTACTATTCAGTCCGCCTCCATCTGTATAATAGTGTTTGTGGTCCACCCATGAATACTGAGTGATAATGAGACGAGAAGGTAAGTAAAACAATCATCGAACCGTAATTATAATATTACCAAAATGATAAAACTCCAAGCATGTTATAAAATAGCCTACACGATGGCGTTAGTTGATTCCGGGCATTTGGGCTATAATTATTAGTTACCTTATGTTAGCCACACATATTATTCTCTTCAAAGCCAAAAGGCGGTATCTGCTCACTTGTAAAGTAAGCAGATACTGCATTTTGGCTTTGCACGGCAGTTTTATTCTTGTTGTGGCTACCATTTAATAACAGCACGGCATATCGCGCAAGCAAAAGTAATATGCACGCAAATAACCTGTATTTGATATCACAGTAATCTAATCATCTAATCCACCGAGCGCCAAGTTATTTAATTGTTATTTTCACTCACTTGATGTTGTGTCTCATTGATGCAATTTACAATTACAAGTGAGTGAAAATTCTTCAGATTTGACAAATTGATTTTGAAATCTTGCTGTTTGATGTCACGTTTCATATTTGAAATATGGTTTTTAATGTGCTAATACAAAATGCTAAAACGAATATTATCGTGACCACCGTATCTGCTCATTTGTAAAGCAAGCAGATACTGCATTTAGGCTTTGCACGGCAGTATAGACCACATGAAATATTTTAAATAATATTCATTCATCGCACTCAAATTTTGACATCATTTCAACCTAATTTGAATTTACAATTCCATACATTATCCTTCGATAATGAGCCTTGACCATTACATCAAATAGAGTGTAAGCACGTAGAAAAAATATAATTATAATTATATAGTTAGTTATGTTCAAACAACTCATGTATCTTCAATATACAATGAAGAAAGTAATCTTTCAGCTATGTTTTTTTGCTGTTTTAGTGTACTTCAGATATTAGTTTCAAACTAATTAAGGCTTCATATATAGAAGGGAAATCATGAAAAAAGGTATGTGGTGTTTTTTTATGGTATTTATGCTACTGACTGGTTTTCAAATAAACCTAATTATCTTATCTTATCTACATGCAGGCTCGGGTCTAGAATCGCAGTATCACAGTCATTATAAAAAATAAATGAAATGAATCGGGCTTTAGGCCACCTTTGTGCACATATAGGCTAAACTGGGCCAGGAAAATAATGTACGTTCAGTCCAAACATTGGTTTATTCGCGTGACCAGTATTGCACTAGAGTTTAGCAAACGTTCATTCTCGTAATTGCTATGTCACTTGACAGATTGAATGCAAAAGCCATGAATAAAATATGGAATATTTTATTATAGATCTTAGATGTAAAATAAATCGCTTATGCCTTTCCTAAATACGTTATATTCACATAGAACAATTGATTTTATTAAATGAACCGTTAGCACTTTTGAATGACGTGTTGAAAAATATCTTTGAAACAAAGGAAAAGTCATTAATTTGAAATGCGGCGCATTGAGAGGAAAGGTGCAGACTCTACCCGGAAGTGACGTGTCAGTGGACGTGTTCCTAGGTGTGCCTTACGCAGCCCCTCCTGTCGGCAATCTGAGATTTAAACCTCCTCAGCCAGTGGTACCTTGGGAAGGAGTGAAGGACGCAATCCATCATGGTAAATAGTTAACTAAGCATCGAGATTTCTTGATATGTTTATTATTTCGCTTGTTGACAAGTTAAATTGTTAGTTTGCTAAAAGTAGGTAGGTCGCCATAATTGGCACGCATTCATTGTGTACACACATGTGGGCTCATACGCATGCGCAGTGTGGTCAATGCCCACAGGAATGGGGTCCGCCGTAATGTAAGTATGTATTACGATACAGTGATGCAAAACGACCCAGCTGCTTTAAATTTACTGATTGATCTTGTCCATCGGTCAAGTCACCGCCGGGACAGCTGGGCCACAAATGCTATTGTCCAACTCCCTGTCATCAGCGGGTCGGGGAGGCAAGATAGCAGAGACCCACATAATTTAATATTCTAGGCCACGCCCACTCAGTTATTTCATATAAAGGTGATGTGACCTTAACCCTTTAACCGCCGGTGCCGCATATATTCGGTTTTTTATTTTTAAATAGCACATTAAGTACCACATTTTAAATATGTTAAAGATAAAATGTGACATCAACCAGCAAGATTTGAAAAGAGTTGACCGCAATTTTGTCAAATCTGAATAATTTTCACTCACTTGAAGTTGTGGATCGCGTCAGCGAGACACAACTTCAAGTGGGTGAAAATTCAATTCGAATAATTTGGCGGTTCAAGGGCTAAAATAAAACCTGGATTGGTTGAAGTAGAGTATATTTCCATGGCGGGCAAGCTGGCAGATCTCAGTCATCGGTCGGTCAGTAAATCTTTTATTTGGGGTCATTTCATCCACTGTGACCTACAAGATAATTTGTCACCCCTGCTAAATAGAATAACATACTAATTACTTGTGTAAAGAAGTTTGGGCAGATCAAGGCGTCCTGAAAAAAATAACACAGCCCGAGATGATCACGACCTCATATAGGAGGATATAGTAAAACCTTATTTTAAACACTTGCATTTGGTCAGAGTCAATAATAGGTGGACGTTGTGTGTGCCGTCATCAAGTGCGAATGTTCCCAGCCCAGATAAAGTGTACATTTTCATCCTTTTTTTGTAAATAACTGCCAATTAGTGCGCTAAAATTTCAGGACAGTTAATACAATAAGTCATTGTAAAATGTACTCGGGTTAATTAGAACAAATTTGAATACAATAATTATTAAAGGTGTGTAAACATATCCAACTGTAGCATGTGACATGTACTTTTTATCCGTTTTCTTTTTTCTATGGTAGGTCCAGCATGTCCCCAGGATGTGACGGCGGCGAACAAAGTATTCTATCCCCATAGAATCCAGGACAACACCTCAGAGGATTGTCTGACACTCAACGTGTACACTCCTGGAAGTAACCATGGTAACGGTCAAAAAAGTGTACTATTCTGGATCCACGGTGGATCACTTCGTAGAGGTGAGGTCGGAATAATAATAAAAAAAAATTGCGTATAATGGTTATCAGGAATGTTAACCCTTTGCCCGCTGCGTTATCTTATTTAAATTTTCAACTACTTGAAGTTGTGTGTCGCTACCGCGACCCACAACTTCAAGTAGTTGAAAATTATTATTATTCGCCTAATTTCAAAGCAAACATTTGCAAATCTTGATGTTAAAACGCTGATTTATTTCCCAATAAACAGTGATTTAATCGGCTAATAAAACAGATTAGCGCTTAAAGGGTTTAATTAAATCGTTATCAGATTCTTATCGATAGAGAAAAATAACGAATTTAAAGCTCAAACAGATAATACCAGTACCAGTTATAACATAATATTATATTCATTTAAACTTTAAAATTAATTCCCGATAATGTGGCGGAAAGTTGATTAATTTAATAATTTGGTACAATATATGTAGATACATGTACATAGTACATAATCAGTTCAATATTATTCACAGTTAGATCCTTTGCTCTCCTCATAATCCAGTTACATGAATGTTCCCCTTGCAGGAGAAGCTGCCCCCTATGACGGCACAGCGTACTGTGTGAGGGAGGATATTGTCGTCGTCACTATTAATTACAGGCTGGGAGCTCTCGGTAAGAAAACTAAAACTATTCTTAAACTGTGATGACAATTCTTGCTATAAAATATTTCGCAATTAAATGAACCAAAAACTGGTGAAACAAATAGCTGACAGTGTATTTTTACAATAATGAGTTATACATCTTTTGTATTTATGAGACACTTGCACATTATTGACAATATTGCCATCCGCTTCAAATCATCTTCACCCACTACACGTCGAGAATTACGTCGCTTTCTGCACATTGAGGCAATGTCGCGACAGAACGAAGCCCGAAGTCGGGACTATGCCCCACTCTACAAGTTCAAGTGTACTTTATTGTGCCCAGTATCATAAGCAACACTGTACACTCCATGCCTTTGAACAGTTTGGAGCACTGTATATGCACAACCACGATGACAACTATCTGGCACGACAGGGATTCGAACCTGGTACCTCCAGGTTACAAGCCCTAGTCGATACGAATGCCCCAGTCGATACTAATGAGCCATCGGGGCCGGCCAATTCGCGGCTTGTATGGTATATATTGGATGAAGATTACAATGGTGAACTCAGGCTTGAAACGCTTAGAAAAAGTACATTTTATCTGTTCTAATCTCTAGCATTTTGAACAACATCTACATCAGTCATCTTCTTTTGATCAGTAATCTTAATAGGCCTACACACGCAGGTATTTTTTGACGTGTGTGTCCATAAAATAATTTGAATTAGCAGACCACTTACATTTTTTTACTTTGTCTGGATCTCAGGATTTCTGAGCACGTTCACCGCGGATGCTCCTGGTAATGTGGGTTTCCTGGACCAGGTGGCAGCTCTGGAATGGGTGAAGGAAAACATAGCGCATTTCGGCGGCGATCACTCTCGAGTAACAATAGCGGGAAACAGCTCTGGTAAGTGTAGACTCCCCACTTGTGTGTTTGCTATGTCTGGAGTGGATACATCTGAGACCCCTCGGAGACTTCAACTAAACACATTCAGGATTGTATAATGAGGGAGAGTTTGCTCCGGCGGTAAATTCTCTGTAGTTTTTTTAACCCTTGAAGCGCTGAAATATGTTTGTATAAACTATGGATTTTCTTTTTTAATTTGAAATAATCATACGGTAAATGTCTATTAGCAAGAATACATTAACGTATTCTTGCTATTAGTTACTTCTTTCCGCTTCATTTGAATACCTATATGTTATGGGTCTACGGCCATTATAAATAGTTTACTCTTTCAGTGCGGGGATCGACTTTAGACGTCAGATGCTGACGTCTGAAATCGATCAAATTGAAAAATCTTTTGTATAACAAAATAATGCAATTTCACATAGTGTAAGGAGTGAACTACAAACGTCAGCCAAGCAATGGATAATATACGCTGCTTCATGAATTTATTGAGATTAATCTTAACCTCTAAACACTAAGTTATACAAAATACATTATTTACAAACTTGGAGATGTGTCTTACTGCCGCGACACACAATTCCAAGTGGGTAAAATATACTTACAGTGTGTACAATTTGAAGTTGATGTAAATGATTGGTCTCAAATTAGACAAATATTTACGGGTATTTTTTGCAAATTTAAATAAGTTGACTTAGCAGGATAAGGGTTAATGATCATTTCCCTTCAGATTTTTTGTTTTTGAAAGCTAAAACGGCTATAGACGTGATTAGCACTGCTCTGAAAGCCAAAAGGCAGTATCTGCTTACTTTAAAAGCAATCAAATACTGCCTTTTGGCTTTGAGTGCAGATTAAAACTAATGTTACCCTATACACTCTTTGCGCGTGAACTGGAGTCTGAACAAAACAGTTCAGCTTTGGTCACTGTGTGGCGTGTTGTTATTGAAAAGTGAGTAACAGGAGTCTGAACAAAACAGTTCAGCTATGGTCACTGTGTGGCGTGTTATTGAAAAGGGTGTATTATGTTGTCAGGCGCAAGCAGCTCATCGCTACACATGCTGTCTCCACTCACCAGGGGACTCTTCTGTCGTGCCATTCTTCAGAGCGGGTCTTGTTTACAGCGCCGAGAGGTTATGTCAAGGAGCATCGCTCTGCAAATGACCCGACGACTGGCCAACATGCTAGGTCAGATCACTTTTTTCTTAACCTTTAAACCGCTAAATTAAATATTTTAAATTTTCACCCACTTGAAGTTGTGTCTCGCTGCCGCGACCCACAACTTCGAGCGGGTGATAACAGGAACACTACTTACACTATTTTCCTTATGTGTTTTGCTATTTGAAAGGTGAGATACGTGCCAGACACCAAAGTCTCCACCATAGGTATTGCAATAGCCTTTCACACTTAAAATAATACCTCAAACATGCCATTTTTAGGACGGAAAGTTTTACCGATGAATTTACATGGTTTTTTAATAGTAATTTACAAGCACATGAATTGTACATGTTGTAATGGAATGACAAATGAAGTATTACACGATAATTAAAAACAAAGCATTGATCTTATTTTTTGAAATCACAATAGCTATTATGTCACGATAGCAAACAAGTATATGTCACGATTAGCAAACAAACAAATGTCTCCGTCGGAGACTCTCCGATCATTTTTTTCAATTGCGAAATTTTCGATGAGCATGATGCTCTTATAAAATCGCCCAAATGCTATCAAACTAAAATGATAAGGCGTTGTATATGCCCGTGCTAAATGTGCTATTGTGACCAAATGATAAATTTGCACAATTGCCAATATCGTGACATTTGGATACATGATAAATGTACTGCATTTTGTCTCTATGTCACGATAGCATATCTAACTAATTGTTTCGGTTGATGTGCAAAGTGATTTAGCTGCTTATATTTGTAATTTTTCATGAGTATAATACTTATTCAGTTTTTTATTATAAATATTGTCCATTTGCAATGGTGACTTCTGTAACTTTCTGAAAAAAAACTTTATGTCACGATAGCAAGTGAAATTCATCAGGAAAGTTTTCTTTACTTTTTTGTGAATATAATATATAATATTTCATGTATTGCGTAGTATACAATGTTGAAAATAGCAAACAGAAGTTGACATGATAAATTTGTCACACAAACCACATCAGCCCATCACAGTGTTTAACAATTGCACCAATGTCCACAACGTGCATGTATCAACATTTGGTCAATGACCCGAATTGTATCCAGTACATTGGGGAAGTTATCCTACTTGATCAACTAATTATTGGCCGATGTATAAGACATTGGCCTAACATTGACCAAGTGTTGTACTAACATCCCGTGTTTGTGGACTTGCTTTGTAATTTTGCAGAAATGACCACACAAGAAGAAATTCTGTGACATAATTAGACATCCTCATTACCACAAGCTTATTCAATTTCTAGTGTTTTTTGTCAAAATACTGAACAGAAAATGAGGCATCTCATGAACCAGCGGGAGACTCGGTGTATGCCGAGTTCTTTCAGTTGATATATAAAAGATAATATGTATGCTTAGTGATAATATTTTCACAAATTATGTGACAAAATGTGAATAAGTTTTGGCAAATAATTGTATAAAATAATTAATAAACTAATATTGCATCACTGGATTTAGCCAATTAATCTAAAACCAGCCCTCTTCTCAATATAAATCACAGCAAACACGAAAAGCTGAGCCAATATCGGTATAACGTTGGGCCACCGTCTTTGATGCTGTCCAACATTACAGAGATATTGGCTGCACATATCGTGTTTACTGGTATATGTTTTTTTATATTCTAGGTGGTGAGGAGTTGGAAAGTCCACAATTGGAACAATTTCTCCGGGAACAGCCTGTGGAAGCGATTATTTCCGCACAAGAGAAACTGGTGCAGGAAGGAAGGAGCTTCAGTCCGGTCATTGACGACAGATTCCTGACGGCCTGTCCGCAGGCGTTGTACAAGAGAGGCCAATTTGCACCGGTACCCGTACTGGCGGGGGTCTGCGCCAGCGAAGGAACACTCTTCTTGTCCTCTCTGATGGCCGGAGACAACTGCAGCAAAGAGGACGCCATCGCAGCCGTGAAATTTTTCTTCGGTCGAGCGTTTAACGACCTCAACGGCGGACATGTGGACAGTCTGGTGTCATCTCTACAAGAATATTACTTCGAAGGCGTGGAAGTGGACTCCGTCAAAGCCAAGACAGCGGCCTCGGACGCGGTTGGGGATATGCTGCTGGTCTGGCCGACTTACAAGTGCGCCGCTTATCACTGTGGTATTAACTCTTGCAACGCTGAAATAATTGTGTATAAACCATTTTTTAATCATTACAACTGTCTCAGTTAGCTATTTCCGCTTCATTTGAATACATATGTTATGGGTCTACGGCCATTATAAATCTTGTAATTCTTGCAGTACTATACGGGGACCGTCTTTATACGGCAGTATCTGCCGTCTACAGAAGTATTCTGGTTAAAGTCGTTCCCTGCGCAGAAAAGTGTTGTTCTAAATACATAGCGTTTAATTTGATATTTATATGGCTTAAAACACAGTAAATATTTTACATTCGATTTTGTAAATTGAACGTTTTGACTTAAGGGACTTTTCAAGTTAAAATAAATCCGAGAAAAAAATGCATTGGCCAGACAAAAACCCACCCATCCCACCCACCCATTCTTTTTAAACATGTAAAAAAACCACGCAACATCAAAATTCGAGTTGGGCTTGACTCACCCACCCACTTCTGAGTTTTTCTCGGTTTTTTTATAACTTGAAAAGTCCCTTTATCACGCCAAGCTAACAAAATAGGCTATAATAAATATAATGTTTTAGTCAATTATGTTGTAGGCCTAAGACTAATCTATCGAATCGTGAAGTCAAAATAAATATTGGTACAGATACAAAAATTTAACTAAAATCAAACACATGAATTATTTCTCCAAATTAAAGAACAAATTAATTTTAAAACATAAATTTGTGTCCTTTGTGTGCAATTTCAGAAACGGCTCCTACTTTTTTCTACGAGTTTCGTCAAAAGATGTCACATTCACTGGCACCGGGTTTTGTAAAGGGTGCAACACACGCTGAAGAATTAGCAGTAAGTGTCTGTGTACGTGTGTCTATTTTTGTCTGATGGGCTGATGCAGCTTTTTCCCAACAAACAAATACGTTGACACGATGCTGTTCTGATGTTATGCCGACGTCGAAGACGGTGGGCCAACATTAAAACAGCATTGGATCGACGTCTCGTGCTTGCTGGGTTGAGGTGAACATGAGACGTTCAGCCAGTGCTGGTTTACTGTTGAGCCAGCGTCATTTTAGTTACGTTATGATCATTTTAGTAAAGCGAATGGGTCAATATTAAATTTTAAAACTATTTAAAAAACGCTCAAGGTTGACCAAAGGCATGGCCACTCCACACAAGCAAATCTGTTGTCATGAGTTT
Source organism: Flabesymbios commensalis (assembly GCA_964017125.1). NCBI lineage: Eukaryota > Metazoa > Annelida > Polychaeta > Terebellida > Flabelligeridae > Flabesymbios > Flabesymbios commensalis. Next base: position 76,340,018 of record OZ024906.1, on the reverse strand, counting down.
AAAGACATGGCAACAGGTTCAAATGTAAGTTTCTTATAGTAAAAAAATAGTTCCTCCTAGCCAAACAGGATCATACGACCAAACCTGGAATTTTTTTACATAGTTTGTTTGTGATTGTTTTTATTAGCACAGAACGTCCTTGAAAATGGGTAAAATCCAGCTGCCATCTTGAAAAAAAATTGTTTTAACAAAAATCTGATAATCGAATGAGATCATTTCTGTCTAACTTTGTGGTGTAGAAGACGATTATAATTCCTGGCTTTAAAGTATCAATTCTGTCAAAAAACAAAATTCGCTATTTGTAGCCCATACTAGGCCTATGCATATTGATGACATTTTCTCAGCTTGTAAGGAGGCTGACATGCGACTCATTTTGTGCAGATGGGTCAAACATCAGATCGAACAAGTTGTACTCTGATGATCGACATGCACACTGTACAATATTTGATCTCTTTGATGACAGGCATCGTGGGGCGATCCGTTCATGGACGCGCCGTCACACGAGCTGGTGACATACACGGACCGCGACAAGGGAATATCTGACAAAATCATGGCCTACTGGGGAGCCTTCGTCAGAACTGGGTAAGCATCGCCTTGGATATGAAAGGTGTATCTGCCACTTTACAAAGTGGCAGATACACCCTTTCATATCCAAGGTCGCGCATTTGCGACGTTGACCACCTCGAACAGGTTCGTCGAAGTCGGGTTTGTCGTGATGCTACTGTATATTTACCGCTTTTGCACGATTTGACATTCAAATCACCAGCAAAATTAGTCATATCGCACTAAAACGCGTGCATATTTTTTCAAATCTTTTTAATATGATACACTTATCATTTCAGAAGACATTTCATAGAAAGTTGTTGTTCTTTAGTATTAAATGCAGCCTTAAACAAAAAAAGGATAACTTTTAGAAGTATAATTTGACACCATTGAGATTATGAATTGTCCTATTAGTAAGGGAAAATACTTATATACTTCGATTATTTATATAGGCCTATATATGTTTCTGTTTCAGCAATCCAAGCGAGCACGAACAGAAGTGGCAGACGTGGAATGCTGTGACCAGACATAATATGTGCTACATGGTGCTGGAAGACGACGAGCATATGGAGGGCAACTTCCGACCAAATAACATGAATCTGTGGCAAAGCCTTGACAGTAATGATTAGTGTTCGCAAAAAAAGTTTTAAAGTGTTAAATAAAATATATCACAGTCATACGTCGGGCTCGAATTTGAAATAAGTCAACTTTAAAAGTTGAGTCGTGTGTGATATATTAATAGTCTGCTACCTTTAACTTTGAGCGTAATACGATAGAAGTACATTTATTGAAGCGTTCCAAAATATTGCTGTAGAGAAAGGGAAAAAGCTCGCAGATCAAATGTTCATTAAACCACTAAAGGTAATAAGAAAGTAAAACTGGCTCTTGACATTTACAATGATCGGCAGTATCCCAGAAAACACGATACATTGAACCAATGTTGGTAAAGTGCTGGCCTATTGTTTGCGACGCTGGCCCAACATTAAGCCAAAAGTGGCACTTTGTGGCATGTTAGTATGGGTAGTATCTAATTTCACATGCTGTTTGATATATCATTCCTTTCCTTACTGACTGTGAAAAGTATGCCAAGCCCAGCAAACACAAAACATTTGTTGACAATTTGAAATAGCCACGTGTGCGTAAAAACTTTCTGTGATTGGCTTAATCTAGGTATTTGGGTCGAAATGACAGAGCGATGGGAAATCTTGAAAAAGGTGTGGTCTTACAGTTGTAACATAATAATGTGATTTATCTCGAATAACATTGATCTGAACATTATTTTGTTAAATAAATGGAAAAAATGCATACAACAAAATATTCAGAAAATTCAAGTAATATCTCATATTGTTTTGAATTTTTTTTTCAATCTCAAAATTTTTTTCATCAGTGTGGATTTCAATTGGTTGTTGTAACACCGTATGATGTACCTTGGTTTATGTAAGGGAAATGCATTAGCGCGATTACTTGCATACCGTTAACCTTTAGGCTTCAGCCAAAGTTTTGTCTCACAATAATTCCAAATGGGCGGAAATTAATCGTAATTTATTTGCTAAATTTGACACCTATACATTTTGCCAGCTTTGCTTTTTGATATATTTCATCCCCGTTGTTTTATGTGTCTCGTGTTTGCTGGGATACGCACAACCAAAAGGTGTTTAACTAGAGTCTGATTGCAGAATGCTGCCTCAAGGCATGCGTTTGTTTAATGACGATGAGATGTCACCAAAACTCAGCGACACAAATACACGGAAAATAAATTTCAAAGTATTACTCGTCAATGTAATGTCATGACCTCAGGTGCATCAGAGACAATTTTCTCGACGTTCTTGTAGCAATTCAAAGAAAATGCAGCAGGTGGCAGCATTTGAGAAGTTTGTTATAACGACACGGGGTAACAGTAGACGTACACGGCTAACCACTCAGACACGGACATTGGCTGCCTTGCCCATCACCAGAAAGACGTCATCAGACGCTGCATCAGCCCCAAGAAAACACTACACATTCACCCATTGTTGGATCAATGTTGGGTCAGCGTCGCAGACGGTAGACCAGCAGTGATCAAACATTAGGTTGGTGTCTTGTGGTTGCGGGGCGCTCAATTGTCTTACCTCAACCAAATACCGAATGCGCTTTTGCTGAAATTTTGATTGATTGATTGATTGATTGATTGATTGATTGATTGTTTGAGTGAGTGAGTGAGTGAGTGAGTGAGTGAGTGAGTGAGTGAGTGAGTGAGTGAGTGAGTGAGTGAGTGAGTGAGTGAGTGAGTGAGTGAGTGAGTGAGTGAGTGAGTGAGTGAGTGAGTGAGTGAGTGAGTGAGCTTCATATAACTTGTGAGCGGGTGAATGAGCGCTACTGATTGCACATTGCGATTTTTAATATTCCGAGAGATTGAAGCCATAGAAGGGAGACCGAAGTGTGAACTATGCCCTATACTTCTATTAGTTCATACTTCTATTAGTTCAGGGGACTCATGGGAATGATAATAGCGATGGCACCAGAATAAAAGTTGGAACGAAATATGAGTTTCGGCTATTTTTTAAAATGACCGCCATGAAAAATAATTTTGACAATATCTCCAGTTTTAACTGACATAGAATCATAATTTTGGTGTCTACACCTATGTTGTCAGGGTCAAAGGATCGAATAGAACCACTCATGCAAACATTGTGACGATTTTGGACAAATCCAAGATGGCCGCCGGCAACAATCATTTTATGATAAAATCACTATGTCTATATATTGTAAACCAAAGTCAATTTGCTAACATTGTATAAAAATAAAATATAGATAGTAATGTTAGGCATGGTTATAAAATATAGCTTTACATCTCTGATCTTGTATATTATGTAGCTCGAAATTGTCCAGAAATACGTATTGATATTTATCCGGGCCAATATCTCTAGTACTAATTGACATAGAATCACAATTCTGTTGTATACACCTATGTTTTTAGGGTCATAAAATCTAGTTAAACTACTTTTAAAAATATTGGCGAATTTAAAAAAATCAAAGATGGCCGCCGGCAAAAATCATTTTTATGACATAATCAAAATGTTTATATTGTAAACAAATTCTATTTGTTGACATTGTATAAAACAAACAAAAATGTTATAATAATGAGGAAATATATAGTTATAAAAGTATCTCTAATATCCTATGCTATGCAGTTATCGTCCACAATTGCGTATTCATAGCCTAAGTTGAAAAATAACCGGGCCAATATCTCTAGTTTTCCTACTGACATGGAATCACAATCCTGATGTGAACACCCATGTTTCTGGGTCGACGAATTGACTGCAACCATCTAAAACAATCTGAAACAATACCATAAGACAAATTTGAAATAAATCCACGAGGGCTTCAAACAAATGTTTTTCGAATCACAATGTCGATAAGAAAAAAATATCATTGCCTTATAAAATATATAGAGATTAATATTCGTTGTGGTACTGAACACATGTATTGTTAAAAAAAAAACACTTCGTTTCTTTAAACTGTTATATGATGTAGGATAGTTGCCAGAAAGGAGTGTTGATATCAAACATTAAAAATATAATGTTTTGTATTCATGGTATAGGTGTACATATCTTCTAAAGTATTGAAATTACTTATTATTATAAAATCCTTTATAGCTAACTTTTACAATTTTATAATACTAAGGGTTATGTCCCTAGTCATTCCATTTCTGTGAATCGCATAGGCCCTCTATAATGACAAAGAAAATATGTTAGAGCCTACCAGTTTAAGGCATGTAATCAAAATAGTCCGTATCGCTAGTTATCCTATTAAATGTCAGATTCGTAAAGTACGGTATCTCATTGTACGAGTTTTGGGGATATTCATTCCAGTTGTTATTCTCATCATCTATGTATTCTGCTCCCTCGACTACAACTTGTGGGGCAAACGGAACTTTATGTGAACCAACGGGGCTCTATATGAGCAGTCTGTTTGTGAAGGTAAATCCAATTAACTACAGCAAGAAAGACTAGACATCTGCTTCATTATAGGAATATGCAAACTCTTCCATATATACAATGTCATAATCATCTGATAAAGAGAACAATATTAAAAAGTGCTGAAGCAATTTTCACATTTATATGCGCTAGTGGTGTCACAGTCTGGAAACACATAGAGATATGCAAGCGCTAAAGAGCATTATGGTTTAAACATATTTTTATTGTCCAATTGAAGCAATACAGGATTGTAATACATGGCTTCGTTCGGAGGAAGAAAAAAAAGTGAGCGATGCTTGCGGAGTCATGGTGTGAATCGCGTTGGCAGAGCTAGAAAATGTCATAAAACAAATGCTTGTAATTGTGTCGTATCATATTAATGTTATCGTTACCTCATATAGGCCTACTGTTGTTGTAAACCCAGTAAACACAAACCCGTACAACATCTATACAACGTCGGCCCAAAGTCTTCGATGCTGGTCCAAGATTGCGCAAATGGCACACGATTGCTCTGTGTCTACTGTGAAGTGTCGGGCATAAAATCGTGCACCAGATCTTCCCCAAAAAACCCACGACAATGACCCAATGCCAGGCAAATGCTGGGCCGACGTTGAAGGCGGTGTGTCATCTCTGTGGCAGCATTAGGCCAATGTCCAGTGTTAGCCGGTATGTGTTGTGGCAACGCTTTATCCCACACAATGGCCTGTGTATGCCGATGTATGCCGGGATGTTGGACACAATTAGAATATCATGACAAAAATTGGCAATAGTGACATAACCAGACCGGACCATCAGTGTTGCTCCATTACCGCATAGGCCTACCGATTTGCCGGACAGTCCACTGCCACACAGACACAAGCATATATCATGGATATGGGGGAATATGTAATGAGCCCAATATTAATATATAACATAGCGCCATTACTGACATATCAGCGCCGTAGATAAAGTGTAGAACGCCAATGTGTCAGCCATGGCAATAACTCCCCCAAAAGTGGTGATCATGAGACCACCCAGCAGACACAGGACATTGAATCAATGCCGGTCTAACGCCGGTCCACCGTCCACTACGCTGGACCAACGTCAAACCAACACCAACCCAACGCCGTGCGTCTGCAGAGCATAAAAACCAGTTATATGCTAGTAAAGCAAATCGTTTAGTGGCCAGGGGCGGATCCTATGTTATAATATGATATATAACAGGCTTGTTGATTTTTTTTGTCGGTTCTTTTATGTCAAGTTTTTTGTAGAATCGTCTAGATTGTTCCAGAATTAGGTGGTGGCAGGAATATAGTATTTTCGAAAAGTTTCTGTGCGAGTGTTGGTTTGGCTTATATTTGAGTTGTTTCGTAGGTTGTATCTGCCTGGGCTAGTTTCTTTAACTGTTTGAGGAATAATGGGTTTTAAATAAGAAGAAGCCCTATCATGAAGAATGTCAGCATAAAGTATAATAATTTTGTCTCCGCGTCGGGACTGTAGACTTTCCCATGAAAGTTCGGTGTAAATTTTAATAGATTGTGTGCCACGTATAGCCCCTGATACTATTTTTCCTTACGAATTTCGAGACTTTTCCTACTGAGCTTAAGACTGAGTGTATTTAAAATATGCAAACGTTTATTGGCTTTAATTAATATTTCATCAAAGTTTTTGTCCCATTTTAAATTTTGTTGTAAGGTAACACCTTAATGTTTAGAGTAGGGTATATTTTGTAATTCTTGGTTATACATCCTGAAGTTATTTGTGGGAGTAATATTTCTATAATTAACCACCAACTGTTTGTTTTTAAAACACTGAAGCTGACAATCCATTGTTGCGCCCACGCTTCCAATTTTTCAAGGTCGCTATTTAGTATTTGCGAATTTATTATATGACAATTTCAAATAGATAAAAGTAAATTGTCATCAGCAAATAGAGTCACTTTTGAAAGCAAAAGTGGTCCAAGGACGGAGCCTTGAGGAATTCCAGTGTTAATATCTGCCAAGCAGACTCTTCCTGCAACACCACCCGCGGCTGTCTATCATACAAGTAGCTTATCCATATAAGTAATTTCTCAGTAATTCCCATATTTTTTAGCTTGAATAGTAGCCCGGTGTGCCATACTTTATCAAACTCTTTAGAGATATCACCAAACACGATCTGTTCTTTCAGTCCTTTATCAAAAGCTTTAGATATGATGTGATACAAATGTACCAGATGGTGTGTGGTGTTACATCCCGGAAGAAATCCAGATTGATATTTATATATTAGATCGTTATCTCCAAAATAGTTGGACATATGTTTAAAAATACACTTTTCCATTACTTTACCTACATAACTTAATAAGGAAATGGGACGATAATTATTAGGGGAGCTCTTATCCCCCTTTTAAAATATTGGGATGACTGTTTTCCCATATCGGGAAAAAATCCGCGTTGGAGGGATAAGTTAAAAATATTAGTTGGCGGTTTGGATATTGTTTTGGCAGTCACCTTTAAAACGTGGGGACTAATTCCGTCAGGGTCAGGTGCTTTTGATGGCTTAAGGGTAATCAGAATATCTTGCACTTCTTTCTCACTGATGCGTATTGATGTTAAACGACCTTCTGTGATAAATTGAGCAGCAGGCAGTGTTGTGTGCGAGTCGTCCACTTTGGAAAGCAAAACAAAGATATTGTTCAGGGCACTTGCTTTGCTGTTATCATGAACAGCTTCACCTGGCATTTTGTTAGAGTTCGAGTTCCCAATGTAATGTTTAATTGTTTTCCACCACCCGCGACCACCAATATCTTTTAGTTCTAAATTGCTGATTTGTTTATTTTCGTATGCTTCTTTTGACAAGGCCAAACTATGAACATATGCATTTCGAATTATGCGATATTTTGAACAAGCTTCATTGGTGTTTTTTGATATAGCGTTCCTAATTAGTCTGTCCCGCTAACGCCTTAGACTTAGACTGCAGAAGGTTGGTGTAACACGATTGGTCACCTTTTCGAATTGTTATAATTTTGTTAGGAATGAATTGCTTGGCGAGATTTATAAAAGATTGCGTAATGAGAGAGGTGATTTGGTTATCATTTTGCCGGTCTAAATATGATTGTAGTCATGGTTTGTGATAGCCATCGTCCCAATCTGCTTCTGAGTACAGCAAGATATGTCGCGATGAAGTGGTTTTAGAAGGGAGATCAATTGAGCTATGGCAGGAAATTTGACAATGGTCGGTGGTCGCGAGGTGTGGGGTAATACTCACGTTGCTGGCTCGAAGCGTAGGCGTGACAAAGAATTGGTCCAGTATGGTGGCGGTAATAATTGTATATCTTGTTGGTTGGGCAATTAACATAAGTAGAGAATTAGAATTAACAAAATAGTGCAATTTGTTACCACTAGCATACGATTGAAATAACCAAATATGAAGTCGATCGGTTCAAAACTGTGGTCTAGATGATAGAAAGACTGTATTTCAGACGCACCGTTTTCGAGATACGACAGTTTAAACTTTTTGTAATGTATTGTCAGTGGGGTTTTTATGATGATTTCAAATTGAAAAAAACCCCTTTGGTCTCCATGGCTCATACAAAAATCTTTCAGCTTTGTAATGGTTAAAAGGTTGACAGCAAACTGCCGTGCAAAGCCAAGAGGCAATAAATGCTTGCTTTTGCTTGATTATGATTAGGCAGATACTGCCTTCTGGCTTTGCAGAGCAGTCTGCTGCTGGATGAAAATGTTTTATTCCAAGGAAGCCAATCACTTTGATGGCTTGGATCTTGAAAGAACGATTTGGTGGTGCACATTTCACGCTAGCTGTGCTATAATTGTGGGAGAGAAGGCATGCGATTTAGTGCGCAATTAAGTAGCGTCCTCGCAACATTGCCGTATATAATGCGAACGCTGTTTCAATTTTGGAATAGCATCGCAGAGGGTGGGTCAACATTTATCCGGCGTTGGGTGTGTGCTACTGATTATCTCAAAAAAAAAAAGAATGTATGATTAAAGAGTAGTTGGCGTTGGAATGTTTTGCTTTTTATAGATGAGCAGGTGGCTTCGTCACATTTTATTGCCGATAATAACTCCCCAAGCGCTATAGCTTCTTTTTTTACATTTTACCTGCGTTTTCAGGTTATACTGTAACTTTCTAAATGAGTTTCACAGTCTTACTTAAACTCAACTCTGTGCAATTATCACGACTCTAAATTGTAGATCGCGGTGGCTGGACCAAACCTAAAATCACAATTAACTAATCTGCATTGGCTCGCTCTCTATCTGTTAAAATTGAAACTTTTTATTTTCAAATTAAATTTACATATAAAAATAAGTAAATTTAATTTGAAAATAAAAACAGTTTCTTTTTAACGCCGACAAACACCCACACGCACAAGTTTTAATTGGTTAGCCTATAATTTTATTCTGTTTTTCTACATCCACGTAATTATCAGATATGAATCCCAGATAACAAGATGTATTGGCCCAATGCCGATTTGATATTGGCCCCCTGTTTTCTCAACTTTATCTTCCGAGCTGATTTCTTCCGGCGTTCACATCCTATGCATGCAAGGTGGACAGTCTTGCTTCGTTTCATAGCAAACGTGATTCGAGGAACCAATGTTGCCTTAATGCTGGGACACGTCTTTGATGGTGGCCCAGCATTAAAACAACATTGGTTCCACGAATCACGTTTACTGGATTGCGCCAGGGGACGACACAGTCAACAAACAAGAGACGTTCAGTGAATGTCGGCTCAATGTTGGCCCACCCTTTGCGACGCTGGCCCAACATTAAAACGACATTGGCTGGGAAAGCCAGGTCTGGGTGACAGTGGCCTCCTCCTGGCCAATAACCACGCGAGCATCTCCAGCGCAGCCACCAGTGATTAGCTAGATGTGTCTGGTGGTTCAGAGCCGGCTGCTGAGGAGACAGCAGAAGACACTTGTTTACCAGGACATCGCACACCGCTGCCAATGCGCGGACACGATAGATTGGTATGAGTGATATGATTTCTGCCAGGTAGGCCCTCTCCTTTACCAAAGTTGAAATAGATATCGAAGAGTAGCCTCGACGATTCAGTTTGAAAACAAGAGCAACCATAAGTAAAATCTTAATACCAAACATTCTGTGGATTTGGAGTAAGCTATGTTACAATCTACGAGTGACAATTTTGTGCACTACAAGATCATTTGTATAATGAATCAGCTCTGAAAAAACATTTGTTAGTCAGAAGACAAATTTGATCACCTATCTGGACCGCTCCTGGATGGATGATTATCATCTCAGCTACTGGAAACAATACATCGCCTCACGATGATTCAGAATAATTTGCTATTTTTCCAGCAGTTGGTGAGTTCAATCAATCAATCAATCAATCAATCAGGCAATCAGTCAATCAATCAATCAATCAATCAATCAATCAATCAATCAATCAATCAATCAATCAATCAATCAATCAATCAATCAATCAATCAATCAATCAATCAATCAATCAATCAATCAATCAATCAATCAATTAGTAATTTATCAATGAGTTATCAATCAATCGATTGATTAATTAATCAATCAATTAATCAATCAATCAATCAATCAATTGATCTATCAATCAATTAATGGATCAATCAATCGATTCATTAATCCAACAATCCATTGATCAATCAATTTATCTACCAATCAGCTGATCAATCCGCAATATCCACTCACTTTTTTCTAAGGGTGGCCATAATAATTATTATTCTCGATGTCGAAGGTGAGCCACGATGGTGAAAAATACGTTCAGACGTAACATATCTGTGTTCAGTACGTGGGGGATAATTATGTGCATATAAGTAACAAGATATAGTGAAAATAAATTGCATGGCCTTTCGGATAATATAGATTCTTTTGCAGATTGACAGATCAATGAATCAATCAATAGATCGGTCAATAAATGATATAGGCCCTATCAATTGATCGACCTATCAATTGATTTATTCAATATAGGCCTACTTATGAATTTAAGAGAACTCCGACATCTTTATAGTACACAGTATACCATAGGCAAGACTACATACATACAGGCCTTTAGAAAGCTCGAACCACTGTGCACTGCACAACCACGGGGACTGGCAAATCCGGTAGCTCTACACAGCCAACCTGAATGAGCCACCGCTACCGGTCCTCACAAAAAAAGGAATTATTAAATGGCCTCACACAGCTTGTACAAGGCGTGCTTGGAGATGACACAGAATACAGCAGCCGAGTTGTGAATGCAATCCTATGTCACGGTCGGAAGCAATCGCGACTTTCTCTAGAGCTTTCAATAGTAGTGCAGCAGCAGAGCAGGTCAATTTTTGGGGTACCCAGCCACAAAAAGTAACATTATGTGCTATATACCAAATGAAAGCTTAGCATCTCTGGTTTCAGAAAAGTGATGGTCCCAAGGCCGCAGCTTAGAGGGATTTTTGTAATCTGACCTTGAAGTAGGGTGCTGTCTATTCCGAAAAATGCATTATTTGCGATATTCTAGCATAAAAAAACCTAAGCAATCTGTCACAACTCCTTATCATGTAATATATATTTCACATAAAATCACAAATCTGATGAAACACAATTATGTTATGATTTCAGCCACACGGTTTTATTTTTCAATTTATTTTCTATTTGCTCCTAAATTTAGATTAATCTTTGAAAACCACATTGTTTTGAAAAAACGAAATCTGAATGTTTTCCAAGCCGTGCCTTTTTTATTAGTGGCCGGCAGTTTGTAAGTTACGAGTTGCTGGTGTTGTGCCAAGAAATCGATATATTAGCTAGCATAGAATACCTTAAAACAAAAAAAAATTGTCTATTTGTATGCCGTTGTTAACATATTTTAAGCGACTCCGGGACGACACGTGTAGTCTAGTGGAATTAGGTATATTTGCGAGGGTTACCGTGCACCCTCGGAAATATACTTCTATTTGGTGTATCGAGCTTGTAAAAAACCCCGTAGAAAATGGTTAGCTATGTTAACCAGCTGCAAGCTGGAAATATGTCCCACGTCTCATTTCTATGCAAATTTTTACCGCCATTATCGAAAAATGTATATTTAATTATAGCTCGGGCAATATCACAGATAACGATATAATAATGGTGTCTACACCCATATTTCAGGGTCAAATAAGACAATACAACTATTTTTAGAATGATAAGATGTGTTTCAGAAAATGCAAATTGGCGGCGCCATTACCAAAAAATATATATCTATTTATGGCTTGGTCAATATCCCAGATCACGCAACAAAAATGGTATCTACACCCATGTTTTCACGGTCAATAAAGAAAATAAAACCATGCTCGGAGTGATCTGATGTGTTGCAGTAAAAATAGTATGCAAATTAGTGCCGTCATTAATGAAAAAATGATTTTACATGTAAGGTCGCTCAATACGCCTATCGTGCATAACTGAACAGTTAAAAGATTCTGTGAGTTAGTGACCACAATTAAAATATCATAAGATTGATCCAATATGTTTTAAAAACACTAACTGCGTTTCCACCATATTAGAAAATGATCAGAACCATTTTTGATAAATTACTGTATAGTTAGATCGGAAGATAATATGGGATAGGCATATCATAGTTTTGTGGTTTAGCCTCAGACCAGCCCTGGTAGGCTAATTGAACTGGCCTAAACTAGATGCATGATATGGATGGATATGCTTATTTCTAAAACCATAAGGGTATATTAAGACTAGTCCAGCTTATCACATCCAAAAAAAAGCCCAGGCTGTAATAAGCTAGTATTTCAATTTAATATTTTATGTTCATTTCACATAGTGGGGAGCCTAGGCTGAACGCGTGATCACAGCCACTTTATAGGTTATCTTATCCACTACAAAATGATCTTGGCCACCACATAAGTGACCACAGCCACTTTAAAAGTTGTCCCATCCACTGCAAAACTGATCTTGCCACTGACGAAATGATTACAACCACTTTAAAAGTTGTCTCAGCAGCTACGAAAGGGATCTTGGCCACTAACAATCTGATGTCAACCACCGAAAAAAGTGATTTCAGTCACTACAAAAGTGATCTTGACCACTGAAGATTACTTTGAAAGTCATCTCATGCACTACAAACGTGATCTTGGTCACAGAAGAAGTGATTACAACCACTTTAGAATTTACCTCAGTCGTTACAAAAGTATACTTTGACACTAGCAGACTGATGTCAGCCACTTAAGAAGCGATCTCAGTGACCACAAAAGTGCTCTTGGACACTGAAGAATTGATAACAGCCACCTTAAAAATGATCTCATTCTTGGAAAAATGATATTGGCCACTGAAGAAGTGATCACATCCTCTTTAAAATTATCTGAGTTACAACAAAGGTGATCTTGGCCCCTAAATACTGGTGTCAGCCACCGAAAAAAATATTTAGGCTACTGCAAAAGTGAACTAGACCACTGAAGAAGTGACCACAGCCACCTAAAATGTTATCTCAGCCACAAACAAACTGATCTTGGCCACTAACAAACTGGTGTCAGCCACTGATATGGTTATCTAAGCCCCTACAGAGTGATCTTGACCACTGAAGAAGTGATCACAGCCACTTTAAAAGTTATCTCAGCCGCTACAAAAGTTATCTTTGCCACTAACAAACTGATTTCAACCACTGAAAAACGTGATTTCAGTCACTACAAAAGTGATCATGGCCACTGAAGAATTGATAATAGCCACTTTGAAAGTAATCTCATCCACTACAAAAGTGATCTTGGCCACTAAAGAAATTATTTCGACGACTTTAAAAGCTATCTCATAAAAGTTTATCTTATCGGTTATTGAGAGCATTTAGTAGACACTGGAGGAAAATACATCTCTTTACTGGCGTATCAGTCATTTTGACATGTCAAATTTTGATCACTTTTATGTCCGACGGTAGTGTACTTCAAGGTCAGATTACAAAAATCCCTCTAAGCTGCAAAATTAGCACCATCACTTTCCAGACTCCAGAGATGCTAAGCTTTAATTTGGTATATATCACATAATGTTACTTTTTATGGCTGGGTAACTCCTTAAATACTGCAGCTAGAGACCGCCTGCTGCTCCACTATATAGGTGCGTGGCGTGTATGAGATGTGACAGAAGTATCAAAGAGGGGATCATAAAGACCGAGCACAACATCCGTAGCCAAGGTATAACCCAGGGAGCAAATAGGGAGATATCCCAAGTGATTACATTTTATTCAAAAGGAAACGACTGAAAACATTCAGGTATCACATCACACATTTTAATAGCTCTTTCGCAGGGACTAATGCTGTAGAAACTGTTTTTGTACATGCAAATGTACAGGATGATACCTCAGAATATTTTTCTCAGTACTGACTGTAGCTCGTCTGCAAATAAGATGCTACACTGACAAACGAGTGGGTCCGAAATATGCGATGAAAATTGCTTTCAAAAAGGATATTACATCGTCGTTTAGCCGCTAAGATTTTACAAATATTGTTCTTTGAATGACGCTGATCATAATGGTATGTGTTATATAAGTGATTATTTTTTGGTCAAATTAGTGTCCACACCTCCTAATTAGTTAATAAACACAACTGCCGCATTGTGCGCGGCATTGTGTCAAGTCACCATGCTTCACACCAGGTCCTCCGTACTGGCGCAATTATAATATGCACTGTAAAGGATCATTGAAGTAATTCAAAAAGTAAAGCAGGCGGCCTAAAATATTCAAAATGAAAGATTACACAGGTCATGTTTTGTTACAAACAAACATTCACCCAATAAACACCAAAATATTTGTATAACATTTGTACAATGTTGGACCAACGTCGAAGACGTTAGGCCGACGTTGTAGGGCTACACATGTTATACAAATGTTTTGTGTTTTCTGGGTATCACTGCACAATATGACCACGTCTCTTCATGACAATCTATGATGTAATTGTGCCAGTGTTAAAACTGCACAACCCGTGGATCGAATCACCAACCCTGGGATCGTGAAGCTCGAGCGCTACCGGTCGAGCCAAAGAGTCAACTCCATGGCCAGAGTAGTAATCACTCGTGCAGTCCGTCATACACACACCCGGCTACACCCCTCTCACTGCATTTTTGAGTTTTAACATGAAAGTGATACTGATACCAACCTTGAAGATTACCATATATAGTGTAATGATTGCAAATAGATGTCTGCTTATAACAGTAAATTCCACTAAAATTATAATATCCGGACACAAAAACCTGACATGGCCGGCTGCCTGTAGAACGTGGTTTCGAGCCACGTAAAACCACGTTAACTTCCACATGACAGAGATGATCATGCGCAGTATAATTTTGGAGATAGGTCAGAACACAATTCCAATTGGTAGCAGCTCATGACACCTCTTCCTGTAAGGAAAAACCTCATTTCCGACAGCATGTGCCGAAATCACATCATTATCCGATCCATCGATCCACCTTAACCCTTTCACCGCCACAATTTTTCAATCTGAATTTTCACCCACTTGAAATTGTGTCTCGCTGACGCGATCCACAACTTCAAGTGAGTGAAAATTATTCAGATTTGACAAAATGGAGGTCAACTGTTTCCAAATATTGCTGATTGATGTCATATTTTATCTTTAACATGTTTAATAGGTGGTACTTAATGTGCTAATAAAAAATGAAAACCCGAGTATATGCGACACTGGCGGCTAAAGGGGTAATCTTTTCTCTGGCGAAACAAAATAACATGTTGTCAATGCCGTTGGCTAATCCTCGACTGTCATTCGGTTGTTACTTGAAATGGGGTAGAATAAAATAACTGAGCAACAATACGCAGATTTATTACCGATACAGTTGTATCAGCATAATTCTGACTTAATTTAAGATATATATGAGATGGCGGCTGATCAGAGCGACATCGGGCTGTTGTGATTTATTCGATGCATGTCTGGCGTCGACGTGGCGCGCTTGATCCATGCAACTCTGGTATGTTCATGTTATGTTTATTAAATCTGGTGGCTTGCATGATAGCGATCAAAATTACTGATCTTAATGCAAGTCTGCATGCCCTTTACATCATTAATCATCTGTGTATAATTATCAGACTGTATAGTACTTGTAAAAGAGGCGAATAAATGATTCTGAGTTCTGAGTTCTGAGTAACATAGATGTGTCACTGTGGAGAATGTTGTTTTAGACCATCACCCCTCGATTGTCGTCAGGTTATGTCATCTGAGCCCAGTCCATCGACATATTACTTATCATGTACTGGTGCCATTCCCATGGCATTATGGCCCTGATCTGCTGTTTCACCAACTGCCATAAGTGAAGGGCTGAGTATTTCACGTGAAACGTTGTGAACTGGTCTGGAGCCGCGCCTGCGTACGGTATATGGATCTATATATGGGTAGGGGCATACAGGCCGTATTTATTATCCAGTCATTAAATGTGTAAGGCTCTACAAAATTACTTCAAACGGTTTCCTGGTTTTAGGATCATATTAGAGCATAAATATGGGCGATGTGATTTGGATATGATCAACAAAATTGTTTTTAACATCTCATATATAAGCGTCTAAATACAACAAGAGTGCTGAAGGTGTTGATGTGATTGGTAATAGGCCTATCTGAAATTCACTTATTACATTATAATCTACCAAGCAGACAATATGGACCAGTACATATCATAGGACATTTGTGGCAACATTCAAAGCCACTATAATCAGATAATGACTAAGTTCCCAGTACCTAGTGTGAACATTAACATTGAGGATCTGAAAAAAACAAGTTTTCGTTCGAAACTGGAGTATGTGGCTGACCATGCTAGCTAAACGACATAAAGTCAAACCATTTCTGACCTTCTATCAACAATTATGGTGGATTTCCTGTTATGGTTATAGTTACAGCCGCGTGAGAGTGCGCTACATGAAATAGTAGCCTACTAGTGCTTAGTGGTTTTCTTACCGAAATGAGTTTTTGTGATTGACTAGGTAGTCTGATTCGACGTAAGGCTCATATTTGCACTAGACCATATCTCAAATATATGCAAAGGGCACAGCTGATCAAATGTCAACCTGGGCCCGTATTCTCGTACAAGTTACGATACATCGTAGGCTTCTGATTGGTCGAGACGGCCGTCTCGACCAATCAGAAGCCTACGATGTATCGTAACTTGCACGAGAATATGGGCCCTGCTAATCATGACAATAGTCGTTTTTAATCCGTTTTATTTGCCGATTAATCCACTGTTATTGGGAAAGAAATGACTGTTTAAACATCAAGATTTGTACATGTTTGGTCTCAAATTATACTAATATGAGTAATTTTCAACCAATTGAGGTTGTGGATCGCGGTAGCGAGACACAACATCAAGTGGTTGAAAATTTGACTAAATTAAAGGGATTCAATCAGGCTAAAAGCATAAAAAACGGTGATTTTATTTTGGCTTCCTAATATGACCATATAGTAGGGGTAAAAACCTAACTATCATGACCACTTTCTGGCTAAGATGTTTTGATGATTTATTTAGCCCCAGTGTCCCTCGCAAAAATCCCGGCATTTTTTTCTAGAGGCGTAAATCCAAAATGGCCGCCTGCGCCATTATGAAAAAATACCTTTTGACATATAAAGGCTACAAATATGAATAATTACACTTTTTGGCTAATTCGACCACAAGAAATCCATTTCTGACGTCAATTTGGTACAAAAACACATTTCTGACCCTAAAATCAAAGATGGCCGACAAATTTGGATAGAAGATCCATTTTTTAAGCGAAACAGATGTGATCCCCTTGCAGGGTGGTATGAATGCAACAGTTATTAATGCCTATAGATGAATGCATAGCTCTATATAACTATCACCAATTACAATAAAAAAATAAGATAATCAAATAAAATAGAATCAAATTCAGCACGTATATGTCGTATATAGGCCTCCACCGCGTGAAGCGAGGAGACAAATATACTGAAAATATAATATATGTATTGGATTACACCTCCTGCCAATCCTCAGATTCTGATGAATATGTCATGCTGTTCTGTTTACCATCATCTGGTTTTATTTTCATGCCAGCTTCACTTAGCCTTTCCGAGACGAGCATGAGGTGGTAAATGTGCTCAACAGCATTTCTGCTGTACATGATTATATCATCAATACCATGTAGCCCCTGTTCATAGTGCGTTGGAAAAGGCTAAGGCGTTGGCCAGTTTATACGGCATTAACATGAACTCAAATAGGCCGCTATGGTAAGAGAATGTTGTTTTGTATCGATACTCTGGTGCTACTGGAATCTGCCAGTATCCATTTTTGAGATCTAAAGTCAAAAACAACTTGGCAGGCAGTAGGAGTCTGAGTCTTTTACCGTGGCCGCATTAGGCTTATAGTAGTTGATGCAGAAGATCTAGAGGTATGATTAATCTTTTTGTGGGTCAATGTGACTGGTGCCGCCCATGGTGATGTTTAAATCTAGATTACACCCGCTTTTATCATATCGTTGACCACTTTCCTTATTCAGAGGGGTGTACAGTAGGCCCTCAGTTTAATGGGTCAGCAGCCATCAAGTTTGATGGTGAGGGTAATTAGGTTGCAGTGACCAAGGTTGAAAAGGTCCTCGTCAAAAACGTCTGTATACCCCTTCATGACGGTATTGATGCAAGGGTGGCAACAGCTCTCAGACAGAGGCTGTATGAGAGATGAAGTCTGTATATGGCACAATGCTGAAGTTTTGACCAAACTATGTCACTTTTCTTGTTCCATAATCTTCCTATTCCCTCGGCTGATGGCATCACTGCCGAAATATGCGATGAAAATTGCTTTCAAAAAGGATATTACATCGTCGTTTAGTCGCTAAGACTTTTCAAATATTGTTCTTTGAATGACGCTGATCATAATGGTATGTGTTATATAAGTGATTATTTTTTGTTCAAATTAGTGTCCACACCTCCTAATTAGTTAATAAACACAACTGCCGCATTGTGCGCGGCATTGTGTCAAGTCACCATGCTTCACACCAGGTCCTCCGTACTGGCGCAATTATAATATGCACTGTAAAGGATCCTTGAAGTAATTCAAAAAGTAGAGCAGGCGGCCTAAAATATTCAAAATAAAGGATTACACATGTCATTTTTTGTTACAAACAAACATTCACTACCTACCCAATGAACACCAAAATATTTGTATAACATTTGTACAATGTTGGACCAACGTCGAAGACGTTAGGCCGACGTTGTAAGGCTACACATGTTATACAAATGTTTTCTGGGTATCACTGCACAATATGACCACGTCTCTTCATGACAATCTATGATGTAATTGTGCCAGTGTTAAAACTGCACAACCCGTGGATCGAATCACCAACCCTGGGATCGTGATGCTCGAGCGCTACCGGTCGAGCCAAAGAGTCAACTCCATGGCCAGAGTAGTAATCACTCGTGCAGTCCGTCATACACACACCCGGCTACACCCCTCTCACTGCATTTTTGAGTTTTAACATGAAAGTGATACTGATACCAACCTTGAAGATTACCATATATAGTGTAATGATTGCAAATAGATGTCTGCTTATAACAGTAAATTCCACTAAAATTATAATATCCGGACACAAAAACCTGACATGACCGGCTGCCTGTAGAACGTGGTTTCGAGCCACGTAAAACCACGTTAACTTCCACATGACAGAGATGATCATGCGCAGTATAATTATGGAGAAAGGTCAGAACATAGTTTCAATTGGTAGCAGCTCATGACACCTCTTCCTGTAAGGAAAAACCTCATTTCCGACAGAATGTGCCGAAATCACATCATTATCGGATCCATCGATCCACCTTAATCTATTTTCTGACGAAACAAAATTACATGTTGTCAATGCCGTTGGCTAATCCCCGACTGTCATTCAGTTGTTACTTGAAATGGGGTAGAATAAAATAACTGAACAACAATACGCAGATTTCTTACTGATATAGTTGTATCAGCATAATTCTGACTTAATTTAGGATATATATGAGATGGAGGCTGATCAGAGCGACATCTAACATAGATGTGTCACTGTGGAGAATGTTGTTTTAGACCATCACCCCTCGATTGTCGTCAGGTTATGTCCTCTGAGCCCAGTCCATCGACATATTACTTATCATGTACTGGTGCCATTCCCATGGCATTATGGCCCTAATCTGCTGTTTCACCAACTGCCATAAGTGAAGGGCTGAGTATGTCACGTGAAACGTTGTGAACTGGTCTGGAGCCGCGCCTGCGTACGGTATATGGATCTATATATGGGTAGGGGCATACAGGCCGTATAATCCAGTCATTAAATGTGTAAGGCTCTACAAAATTACTTCAAACGGTTTCCTGGTTTTAGGATCATATTAGAGCATAAATATGGGCGATGTGATTTGGATATGATCAACAAAATTGTTTTTAACATCTCATATATAAGCGTCCAAATACAACAAGAGTGCTGAAGGTGTTGATGTGATTGGTAATAGGCCTATCTGAAATTCACTTATTACATTTAGGCATAATCTACCAAGCAGACAATATGGACCAGTACATATCATAGGACAACATTTATGGCAACATTCAAAGCCACTATAATCAGATAATGATTCCCAGTACCTAGTGTGAACATTAACATTGAGGATCTGAAAAAACAAGTTTTCGTTCAAAACTGGAGTATGTGGCTGACCATGCTAGCTAAACGAAATAAAGTCAAACCATTTCTGACCTTCTATCAACAATTATGGTGGATTTCCTGTTATGGTTATAGTTACAGCCGCGTGAGAGTGCGCTTCATGAAATAGTAGCCTACTAGTGCTTAGTGGTTTTCTTACCGAAATGAGTTTTTGTGATTGACTAGGTAGTCTGATTCGACGTAAGGCTCATATTTGCACTAGACCATATCTCAAATATATGCAAAGGGCACAGCTGATCAAATGTCAACCTGGGCCCGTATTCTCGTACAAGTTACGATACATCGTAGGCTTCTGATTGGTCGAGACGGCCGTCTCGACCAATCAGAAGCCTACGATGTATCGTAACTTGTACGAGAATATGGGCCCTGCTAATCATGACAATAGTCGTTTTTAATCCGTTTTATTTGCCGATTAAACCACTGTTATTGGGAATGAAATGACTGTTCAAACATCAAGATTTTTACATGTTTGGTCTCAAATTATACTAATATGAGTAATTTTCAACCAATTGAGGTTGTGGATCGCGGTAGCGAGACACAACATCAAGTGGTTGAAAATTCGAATAAATTAAAGGGATTCAATCAGGCTAAAATCATAAAAAACGGTGATTTTATTTTGGCTTCTTAATATGACCATATGATGTAAACATGTCCATACACTAAAACTGCAATATATAAAAAAAAAATGTTCTGCGCATTTACCAGTTAGGCTAGATATAGAGACACAATTATCGTAATTCTTATTTTGGACATGTATGTCCGAGATAAGAAATCGCCGTTTTAAATAGATATTCGTGGGCCCTACGAGAAAATGCATACTGCATCGTTGGTGCGGCGAGATGGACTGATCTCAGCACTCGTCACCACATCAAGAGCTCGCCTACAGGCTCAGGCTTGATGTTGTGACTTGTGCTGAGATGAGCCCATCTCGCCTTCCCAACGATACCGTTACACTGAGCTATCAGTGAGTGTCACAGTCACCCACTGAGATTTTGTGTGGCATTTACACATATCCAACCCCAGGGGTCTCTGTCATCTGTTACGTCACCGTCTGCCAACCAGCAGACAGCAATTCATAAATCAGGCACCAGTGGTGAAGTATTTCTTGATTGGCCAGTTGTGTTTAGATGCACACCTGCCCATCCGCTGCCAACACATTGGAAATTTGTGCACGCAGTGCTCGTCATACAAACCTGAGGGTATCCATGAGTGTTCCACTTTCAATTTTATATTTATTGATAATTATTTTAATGGGGTTTTTAAAAGTATGAGCTAAGCACAATTTTTACTACATACCGTATCAGCGTTCGAAATAAGTGGGTTCCGTTCCTCCTGGACAACCTAAGTCTAACATGGATAACCATATTTAGCTTGTAGGGTTCTCCGACGAACAACCTTTAAATTTACCTACCATAATCCATATTATCCCCAATAAACGCTGAGACGAAGTTGGGGGCGCGATTCTTATGTGCACTAAAATGTCATTCCGTATTTCACGGCCGCAATCGGCCGCTGCGCCGTCATTAACACTGATTAAGCCAGGCGACATTGGTGAGGGCTCAATGCCATTCACACGCCGCCACTCATGAATGCTCATAGCAGATGTCACTGGTGTGTTAATACAGGCTGCAACCCTATACAGCCAAGGCCCGCTATATAGACGACGCGTTTAATGCCGCAGTTTTATCTTGCAATGTTCTTATTTGGGCACGACGATATCTAAATGTGGCATTTGTTTTTAGATACATTAGAATAACAGAAATGTGTCGGTGATATGCTGTATACATGAATGCTTTAAAAAGGCGAAGGCCTTACTGATTAAATTTACATCTAATTTCGTGTGTAGGTCTCAGAATGTCTGCCCGTTTCGATGACGTCATCTACTCTTACCGACCTTAGACCGCCATTGATCAAATGGTGGTAGGCCTATATCATCTCTGCAGGGACATTGTGTTTACATATGCGCTAACATTTGTTCAATGCTGTAACACCATTAATGGGCCAATGCCATGGCTGGATCGTCTGATTTTAAGCATGTTTCAAGTCCTGTGTCTCGGCGCTACTATAGTAGAACAAGATCCATACCTGACATAGGCTATTTGGATGACCCGTGGACGCCAACTGCTAACGGCCAAAGCATCAGGTAGCTCGATAATCAGGGGCAGACGTTTTTCATGTTATCAGAGGCTTCAAATCTTACTTTAATAGTGCTTAGACGTCACATGGCGTCGCATTATACGCCAGGAATATAAAAGGGGCGCTTGTAAATCTGGATATTATGGGATATTATAAGTTGTTTAAGACAGTGTTAGTAGGGACACTTTTTACATTATCGAATACATATCAAGTGTACGGCAACGCCTATGTTGTCATAATTTTTTGCGGACAACCTTCATTCATGACGGACAACCAAAAAGTGACCAATGGTTGTCCGCAGGACAACCTGTCTTTCACACCTTATCGTGAACGCTGGGTATATATATCAGTGTATATTCAGCCTAGATATTTTGATCTCATTTTCAGAAGCGTCAATGGTAATAACATGAATCGAGTTATTTTGCACTCTGTGAGGCCATCGTTCTGAAAAAAGCGGGATTTTTCCCACGCACCTAGATGCGGCAGTACAGAGAGTGGCTGTGAAATGGTGGTTAATATTAGCTGATCGGGGGAAGATGACCAGTGTCTCAAGTAGAGATAGAGACACTGGTGACACGAGTGAACGATGCCGTATACATAGGCATATATTCGACATGGGATTTTTGGTACCAGTTATTATCATATGTAGACCCTATATCATGATATTGACAGGTGGTCTCGCAAGAGGGTGATCTCTAAAGTTGAATTATTTAATTAACTAAAATGTCCTTATCAATTAATAAACAAACATTAATGTAGATTTACCAGCAGCTTCCCCGTGGAAAATTGAAAAAATATCACATTTCCCCATATTCAGCTATCTATTTGGGGTCAGTTCGTTATTCCTACAGGTCTATGTCCCGACAGGTCTATATTCCGACAGTTCGATAGTCCGACAGGTCGTTATTCCGACAGGTTGATATTCCGACAGGTCGTTATTCCGACAGGTCGTTATTCCGACAGGTTGATATTCCGACAGGTCGTTATTCCGACAGGTCGTTATTCCGACAGGTCGATATTCCGACAGGTCGTTATTCCGACTGGTCCTTGAGGTAATGAGGATTGACCTCTTTATAATATTGTCTACACTCAGACTTCACTTTAACGAAACTAACACGGGATAGGGGCCCATGCCTATTACCATGATTACTATAATTATTGTTATTTTATAACGAGATTCATGATGTAACGTTTTTAGAAACGCAATAATCCCACAGAAACGCATGTAGGCAACATGTAGTTAGAGCTAGCTAAACCGTTAATTTATCGTCTTCAAACCACGTTAGCCAGCCATGTTTTCTCCCCACGAAACAGAAATTGTTCTGCGTGGGGCATTAAACGAAAACATTTCTTAACTAACATAAAATAACAAATAACGCACTTATTATTTGTTGAATTGCTGAATTGCAGCCGTTAGGACATTATGGAGGTCGCTAAATAATATTTTGCGCAATGTACTAGTTGGTAATTGTATGATTTAATGTATTTATTTATTTATCCATTATAATATACATAAATAATATATAATAATTGTACAAATATGCAATTGCAAATAAAATTGTGTACACTAGGATATCAACTACGGGTGGCCAATACACCCTTACTATGTTTGATATCCAAAATACAATTGATGTACATTATAATTACACTTAAAATCAAATTAAAAATGTAAATGATAAAAAACAAAACAAAGGATCAAGTAATAACATAAATAAAAATCGCAAATTTTGCGTTACAAAAAAATATTGCAAATACTTTGTTAGGGGGCGACCATTAAAATAGCAGGCGGCTGGAGTTGTTGTTGAGATTTTTATTTTATTTCAATAAACTACGTTTTTTTTCCATGCTGGCTATATATGAGTAAATATTTCCCCCCTAGAAGTCTGAATGATTTTTTTCCCTATTCCGCGTTTCTGCTGGTGTTATCAGCCGGCTGCCTACACGTGCATTATTCTATGGGTTAATCCCAGAGCAAATGGAAGTTTGTATGTATGAAATAGATGACTGAGCGAAGCAATGGTGATTTTTTTTTCAAAAAAATGTGATTAAATTATTAATTATTTCTACACTCTTTCGGTAAGGATTTTTTCAAAAAATGTAATTATTCATTTTCAGGCTGTTCACAGATATGTTTTTATTTTAGCCTTTCGAAGGATGAAAATTATTTATCTACCAAAAAACCCCTCCAGCAATTTTATTGGGCGTCCCCTCACAATATCATCAAGTTTTCGCTGCATTTTATCAAGACTTAATTACATTAAATATCAAAACTTTGCTACAAGGATCACCAAGACTGCTACAGACCATACAGGCCGGGCTTATAGTACAAATAGCAACAAAAAAGACTCTGGAAAGCGAAATCTATAAAATAAATACAAGTATACTTTTAAATAATCTAATATATATACGGAACATCAAAGCCTACAGAATAGAAAACTCCATTTAGCCTACTGGACCCAGATGCGCACTTTTGTTCAATTTGCGTGGCAGTCATTTTGAATATTTAATTATAGGTTATGTTATAGGTTGGCTTTAAGCCCAACAAATAGTCTGAACGTATCCATATATCATAGTTGTAAAAAATGTGGGTTAAATCCCCTCTATAGGGCTTATAAGGTCTACTGCACTAAAAAATACGCTAAATGGCTCCCAGAAATTAAGGGCGGAGAAGGTTAACCGTTTGGGTGCGGGCAGATGCCGTGGAGGTATTTCCATTCATTTTAGCTGATATTTGCGTCACCAATGCCAGTTTCAAATGAACAATAAATGTCAAAGAGTGATAGGGCCTACAACACTTAAAATAGTTAAACAACATTATAAATTTCCATAGATAACCCTGTATCAGAGGCACTCTCTTCTTCAATGCTATTATTACTCACGACAGTTGTTAATCCTCTTTTCCGCTATTATTTTTATGTCGGAATATAGACCTGTCGGAATATAGACCTGTCGGAATATAGACCTGTCGAAATATAGACCTGTCGGAATATCGACGTTTTTGTCGAACTACTGACCTGTCGGAATATAGACCTGTCGGAATATCGACCTGTTTGTCGGAATATATATGAGGGATTCTATAATTTTAAGCACCAGCACTGTCCGCACCTTGTAATATTTATTATTGAAAATTTTAATTTTATTTTATTACATAAATGCAATGAATGACCTTTATTTTACAATATAGCAATATTACAACTCAAAAAATTCTAACATAAATGTGTTTTTTGAAAGAAATATTATGTAAATTTAGCCAATTTTCGCCAAAAAGCCTTGTCCCACATTCTAAATTCCACATAAACAGGCGATTTATTCTAGACTTCCTGTATTATATATTATATTTGTTTCTGATAAAATGTTAGTGCAAAACACTATCTTTAAGATTATATACAAGTTTTTTTTAATTTTTTTATTATTTTATCACTTTTTACACAATTTATGTCTGTCCCACGTTGAAGCGACTCTCCGTAACGCTTATAGTTTTCAGGTAATTTCTATACTTTTTCTGACCAAAATATCGCTGATATGGTGCAAAACAGTAGCGCGAGACCTTCATGCAGTGAATCGTGAAAAAAAAAGTATAATAAATGTGTTTTTGTTTGTATATAATGTGAGGTTTGTGCAAGACTTTGGGTGAGTATTTTAATTCAACGTCTCTCCATAACGCGATTTTTTACACACAAATACTGCAATTAAACTTTTAAGCACCCTACAACCTCCAAGCCTACTACAACCTCATGTGAAAAAACAAAAAATAATCATAATATAGCATAATACATAGATGCTATGCACGATTTAGTAAAAAAAACGTCTCTCCATAACGCGTATTTTCTGTCTCTCCATAACAAAAATAAAAACGTTATGGAGAGAAAAAGTAGTCACAAATTAGGCCTACCCTTTTACTCATTTAAAAATAGCTATAAACCTTTATAAATTTGGTATTTTAACCAACAAGTGACACTTGTTGAAATAGTAACTTTTCTTTTTGTCTTTTAAATTGTGTTGGCATCGATATTTAGTATTTGTTTATTGTCACTCCATAACAGAAATAATTGTCGTTATGGAGAGACAATGTTCGTTATTATTACTCTCCGTAACGACAATAATCGTAACGGAGAGTAATTCTTATTTCATAATTTAAGGGTTTTTGTCATAAAGTGATTATTTCTAAATTAAGTGATCAACATTATAATAGCCATGTTCAACTACTTGTTAAATATAGTATACTTTTGTAGAAGGGTCAATGAGAAATTTAGGTTTGAAGATTACTCCGTAACATAAATTGGTCTCTCCATAACGGCAAATTATTCTCTCCATAACGGTAAGAAAAATTTAAATTGATAAAAATAAGCATTTAAAATTGAAATTAAGCTCTGCTGACAACGCCATGTCAATAAAGAAAGCTAAATTGACATGTGTTTAAATTTTTGACAATATTCAGACAATCTCATATTTCAAGGAAAATATCATCACTGGTGCCTGAAATTATAGAAACCCTCATATAACGACCTGTCGGAATAGCGAGCTGTCGGAATAACGACCTGTCGGAATAACGACCTGGACCCATTTATTTGTTGATGAACAACTTCAATGTTGAGAATGTTATAGGAATCAAGTTTGGATATTGAAATGTGTTGGATTCTCATGTTATTGGACGTAGCCCTGGGCGTCAGGGACCACGAAGCCTGGTTTTAAAAAGGGACGTCGTAAATTACATTGGCACAGATCTTGTCAATTTAAAAATAAAATGGTTCCTATCAAATAGGATTCTTATTGTAAAGCCTAACGTTAGGGCCTAACGTTACAGAAATGACAGAACTACAGAAGTTATGAAATTAAGGAATGTATATAATGCTAATGTGAGGGGGAGACTGGAACAGCCAGATATGACGTCACTGACATGTGTGAGCTAACACATGTCGGGGGCTGACATGTGTTGTAGAATATAGTATGACTTCTAAAGAGACACCCATGTTATAATAATAGTTAATGAGTTTCCTGCCAAGAGGGCCTATCAAATTGACTAATATAAAATAGTCTAGTCCCAAACGTTATATTAGCCTACGACATTATGCAGCACTGTTCACTTAAATTATCGACATAATTTACTTTAAAAGTGTGCTATAAGATGTACAACGGTATTTTACATCATATTGTCAATAATTAATGGGACACATCTATCTGAGTTAGTAGTGTTAGGACGCAAAATATTATATTTAGCTGATAGACTATATAACACCAGTATAGTAGCCTATTGGCTGGATGTGAGAACGCTCAAAGGCAAAACCCAGACAACAACTCTATGCACGCCAGACAATTAACGTTAGTCTAGTCTTAGACAGTTCTTAACCAAGCTCATGTTCACAATGATACTTAAAAGAACAATGGCTAGTAACTTTGTAAGTTAACACATTGACCCCTATTGTTCTTACTGCAACGCCCAAATGAAAGGTATGTTTTTATCAGATTTGATTCTGGTTACTGTAACTACCAAACGTACCTTAGGGACGCACCATTTGATATCTGGGGGGGGGGGGGGAGGCCTAGAGTTTTTGTTGCTTGCAAACTTTTTTTTTACCTCCGGTGGAAAACAAGCTTTTTTTGGGCGATCAACGTCCGACAATTTTTTTTTTATGTTTCGTCGAAGAAATTTTTTGTCATGTGCTTTCCCTATTAATGTAGACTACGGTACGTTACCATTTGGTGTCTTTTCTGGTCAACTTATTTTTCATCAATTTCGACAACCAACTTTTTTTTCTGCCCACATTTTCAACAAACTATTTTTTTGGCGACAAACTATTTTTTTCAATTTTACTCTAGGCCCCCCCCCCCCCGATATCAAATGGTGCGTCCCTTACAATATTTTTGTCTCTGAGATTCAGATTTATGTGTAAGAATATGTACGAAGAAAAGTTTAGTTGCAATGGGAATGGGTGACATCACTTATAGGGGAGCGGCCAACTAGCTAAAAGATGCGTATTTTTCGAGTTTAATTAGCCCTCCTGGCATCAGGCTGAAATATGTCTCAAATGAAAGAGGAGACCCCACTGGTAAGTTTTTGCCCTGTTGGCATTGCTACATCCCGGGGGTTACCATGGCAACGGGGGTGTAAACAAACCCTTTCAAAACCTTCCGAATCCTAATAACTGACCAGTTTCTCCCATGTGATTTACTTGTTGTCAAAGAAATTCATAACATTTATAACATATCTCCACAATAATTGATTTTCATTGTATAAAATAACAAAATTGTATGCATTCTTCACAACAAAAACATAATTTGTATAATTCTGAATGTTTTTCACATTTAAAGTGTTGCCATGGCAACTGTGTTATTACCAATTATTGTGCTATAACAAATGATAATGTTTTCTATGTTACTTTTCATCTGCTCAACATAAAAACACAAACAATGTGTCAAATTGAAGGTAATTTATTTTTCTTTAACATGGTAATTTTAAGATATCAAATTATATAATTACTCTATGCCTTATTTGCATAAATACATACGCTATGTTGTCAAAAATAACAAGTTGTCACAACCTTCTCAATTCGTGATGTATATTGCACTTGTAATTACTTACACAAGCTACTATAGTCACTGGGACACCATGATTCAATGGCAATTTTTTTTCGTTAGTCGTATGTGTATATTATATTGTGCTATGCCGTTGGGGTGTGATAAGATGATTTGTGTTGCACAGCCGGTATTTCTGTTTTGTTCAGAGCGAAAAACACCCTATATCCCCTAAGGTGTGGGGGTTGCAAAAAAGGTAGGCCTACATGTATTAAACCATGTTTAATGCAGTCTTTGAATTTAGATCACTTCTTCGGTTACGTACTTCACTTTTCATTGTCTGAGATCATGTTTTCACTAGCGTAGAACGCTTTTTAACTGGCTAAGCTCACCTTTTCTCTAGCCAAAATCACATTTTGTTGGTTGAGATCACATATTCGCTGGTCGAGGTTATTTTTTCAGTGACTGAGATTACTTTTTCACTGGCTGATTTCACTTGTTCATTGGCCGAAATCATTTTTCGCCGACTGAGATCACTTCTTCACTGGCTGCGATCACTTTTTACTGGTCGAGATCACATTTTCGATGGCTGAGATCACTTTTTCATGGGCCGATATGACCCTCCCACTGACTGAGATCATATTTTGAGTGTTTCAGATCACTTTTTGTTGGCCGAAATCACTTATGATTGTATAAGATCACTTTTTTTCACTGGCCTAGATCGCTTTATCACTGGCCGAGATCCATTCTTCACTGACTGAAATCACTTTTTCACTGACCAAGACCACAGTTCCATTACCTGGCATCATTTTCTTTTGGGCCGAAGTATGTTTGCAACCGTCTGAATTTACTTAGATTGCTTAATTATATCGCCTTTTCAATGGCCGATATCACTTTTATAGTGACTGCCAGCTCAATGAAACATGATTACCTATTCAATAGCTCTAAAGATCACTTTTTTCGGAAGTCGAGATCATTGGCAATACCTTTTACTGGCTAACATCACTCTTCACTGGCTGTGAAAACGTTTGTACTGGTTCAGATCACTTTTCACTGGCTTAGATAACTCATTCACTTTCCAATATCACTTTTCGCTGATTGAGATCACATATTCATTGGTTGAGGTCATTTTTCCAGTGCCTGAGATTACTTTTGCACTGGCTGTGATCACTTGTTCGTTGGTCGAAATCTTTTATCTTCATCCGTTGAGATAACTTTTCCACTGGCCTAGATCATTTGTTTACTGGCTGAGATCACTTTTTAACTGATTTAGATGATTTTTTACAATGGCTTAGATTACTTTTCTAGTAGTCACTATCTCTTTCATTTCGGCTGAGATATATTTTTCGCTCGCTAAGATCATTTCTAATTGACGATATCACTTTCTCACTGGCCTGGCCAAGGTCACTTTTTCACCGAGCGAGATCAATTTATTGTCACTGGTTGAGATCACTTTCTCATTTGCTCAGATAATTATTTTTTGTAGCCGAGATGACTTTTCGAATGGCTAAGATCAATATGCCAACGGACAAGATGTATTTTTCAGTGAGTGAAATCACTTTTAATTTTGAGCGAGATAATTTTTAAAATATTTAACCAGTGGAATATATGGCCGAGGTTACAATATTGATAAAGTGATATTCTGATAAAGTGCTGCTGCATAAACGCTATCAAATCTAATAGTAACATATATAATTACTTTCATTCAAATGTAAAATTGTATTTTAATCGAGTGTAGACACAGGGGGTTATTTTTCTCATTGATATAGAGATTTTTATTGTTTTCGTTGTCACAAGGCATATGATTTGGTGTTTGAATCATATAGTTGAGTCTTTTATTACAAAAAAAGAATGGGGAAATGCTTTGTTTTTTTTACAAAATGGCGGTCATCCTAAATTTTCTCATTTTTACTAAATTCCCATTGATAAACGTTTGATAATTATTTTAGAAATCATAGATTTTCTAATTCCCTGTTAGAAATACATAACCAGTGACATATTGCCCGGAGTTGAGTGGGGGAAGCGGGGTCAGTTGAGCCAATTTTTACAAACGTCCCAACAAAATCCAAATATTTCTGTATCGCACATATATTTCATGATATATTCTTTTTTGACTTTTTGACTTTGAGTAATTACTCCAGCAGCCCTCCATTGTGGAGTATCAGGCCGGAGGGGGGGAAATAGGCTGGCAGATCTAGTCGACCAGCTGACTCTTGAATGCTGCCACAGTTTTCGATTCTGTGGCAGCTGCCGGAAGAGAATTCCAATCAGGGATAGTTCGATGCCAAAAAGAATTTTGTCCCAGTGTGGTGTTAGCTCTGATGTGTTTACATGCCTGATTGTGCCCACCACGTGTTCTTCTATCTGCTGGGATTAAACGGTCATTGATAGGAATTTCAACTAACTCATTTAAAATTTTGAACATACATAAAAGCCTAGAATTTTTTCGTCTTGTTTTCAAGTCAGTCCAGCCCAAGTTCTGAATGAGAGATGTCACACTGGCTGTTTGTCTATAATTTTGGGTGACAAATCTTGCTGCTGCTCTTTGAATTTTTTCTAATTTATCAATGTCTTTTTGTCTAAAGGGGTCCCAAACTGCTGAAGAATATTCTAAGGATGATCTGACCAGGGAGAAATAGGCAGTCTCCCTTAATTTAGGGGGACATGCCTTCAGGTTCCTCCGAAGGAAGCCCAGGGTGGAATTCGCTTTAATTCGCTCAGGACCGAGCATTTCGAGGGGTTGAAGCACATCCCCCATCGATCTGCCCAGTCCTGTAACGCAGATAGGTCTCTCTGCAGTTTCTCCTGATCTGCCCGACATTTTATCGGGCGATACAGGAGACAGTCATCTGCAAAGAGACGAACCTGCGACGAGACCGTGGAAGGGAGGTCATTAATGTAGGTCAAGAAAAGTAGGGGTCCGAGAACAGTACCCTGGGGCACACCGGACTTTACACGAGCTGATTCTGAAGAGCTGCCATCAACTACTACTTTTTGGGTTCTATTGGTCAAGAAATTTTGAATCCAATTAAGAGTTGTTCCCCGAATTCCATAGTGGTCGAGTTTGTGTAAGAGGCGTTGATGGGGGACAACGTCAAAGGCCTTACTAAAATCTAAGACAACAACATCTGTTTGTGTCTTGCCTTCAAAATTTTGAATAAATTCATCAGTTGTAATCAAAAGCTGGCTTTCGCATGAGTGTTTTGAGCGAAAGCCATGTTGTACAGGTGTTAAAATTTTGTTTTCCGAAAAATGGGACATAATTTGTTTACAAATGATGTGTTCGAGTAATTTGGCACAAACACATGTGAGGGATATCGGCCTGTAGTTTGCCGGAGAGTGCCGATCCCCTTTTTTGAAGACTGGGGCAACATTAGCCTCTACCCAGTCATCTGGTAATTTGCCCGTCTGTAGAGATTGATCAAAAATAATTTTAAGAAAGGGAGATATTTCGTTGGCAGCATTCTTCAGAATCAGATTCGGGAGCTCGTCTGGTCCGGGTGCCTTCCCGCCGTTTAAACCCTCGAGTAATTTGGTTACACCTTGAACAGTAATTTCAAATTTAGGCATTTCAGTATTCGGTGGTCCGGGTAGTTTAGGTATATTTGTGGTGTCTTCCGAGGTAAAAACTGAGCAAAATTGGTTGTTTAATATTTCGGCCTTACGTCTGCTATCTGAATGCAGCTGGCCGTTTTCCTTCAAAGGAGAGACACCATTTCCATCCTGACGTTTTGATTTGATATAACGCCAGAGTGGTTTTGAATTTTTTTGTTCTAAAGATTCAGAAAGTTTGTTTTTCAAAAAAGACCACCTGGCAGACCTGATGGCACGCTGGGTCTGCCGTTTACATAATTTGTACTTTGCCCAAAGGTCAGCTTTATTCGTACGCTTGGCTTTTTTATATAGAGATGCTTTTTTTCCGAATAGATGCGAGAAGTGATTTGGATAGCCAAGGTAGATTTTCCCGAGGGGAAGTCATTTTGGTTGGTATAAATTTGTCCAGGTATTGATTTAGGATGGATTTTAGTTTCAACCAATTTTCATTGACAGAACGGCTAGGACTTTTTTTGAAAAGGAGGTCCAGCAGCTCCTAATTTGTTGCCTGATGGCTTCCCAATTAGCATTTTTGAACTGACGCACTGGGCGGGGTTTTGTACGGCGGTAGGGCGGGTCGAGTAGGAGGCTTCACCCGGGGATACGTTGACACCTGCTTCCTTTATCATTTTTTGCCAGGGAGTGGAGTTTTGGTTCAGTAATGTTAGGCCTAGTTAACAGCAACGTTTCTTGAAGATGTCACCGCCTTCGGTTCATTTCTATGTTTCATACATTTCACTATCATGACTATGAGGATATAATTATGTTATTTTTCCAATTCCGTGATGTCATAATTATGACCTTGACATTAACCTCAGATGACATTCAAACCATGTGTATACTTCAACCTATGTCATATAGCATCAATATCAGCATATGATATAAAAAATAACGATTAATATCAACAAAATATGTAAAAAAAAAAACACTTTAAAAATTATGCAAAGGTTACTCGGCGACTGTATACCGCCATAAGTTAGGCACAGAAGTATTTTTTGTTGTCTTGATAGTCAAAATCAGTATTGTTTTATGTCCTGGAGTGAATTGCATTCGAAAAAACAAACAAAGTAACAATAAAATTATTAATTGGTGATAAACATATACTATAATGGCATATTGTAAATTATGATGTTTTAATCTAAATATCAGATTTTTTCACTTTTGCGACCTCAGATGACCTTGACTTTGACCTCCCAAATTACTTTTAAACAATGCCTATTGTGTAGCGCATACTTAAAACTGTGTGCTATAATATCCATATCAACAAAATATCAAAATGTTTCAGATATAAGTGGAATTTAAATACTTTATTATGCAGTGTAGGCCTATAGTCATTCATAGTCATTCATTTATCTGTTTACCTGAGCGACATCTACGTGTGGATAATGGTGTACAATGTATTTTGGCAGTCCTCTTACCTTAGTGGGTAGGTTATAGCTGTTTTTTTTACTGGAAAGAGCAAAAATGCATGGGATGTACTACACCCGAAAACATTATTGTATAATGGAAGATTTTAGTCAAAATAACTGATTTTTCCGAATTAAAATTATTATGTAAATTTAAACTTGATCAATTGTTTAAAATGACTGTAAAGTACATCTATTATTATCGTTTGTGCGACAATACTGTGTTAAGTTTCAACTTTAATTTTCAACTGACAATTATCTGTAGACACTTCAAAATATAATGTAATAATAAGTGTTAAAAATTAATTAGTGACATTAAATATACTGATTAATATGTGTTTATTTATTATGAAATATTAGACATGCATGCAAATTAGGTATATCCTAATGAGCTCATTTGCATGTTTGAATATAATACATATATGCCACAGTGAATTTCCTATAATTGTATACCTTGTTTGTATTTGTAGGCCGAGTAGTTTGCAAATAAGAGCCACAAATAATGACCACGTGTAATATATGTTATGAATTAAGAAGAATGTGATAACTTGTTTCTTTTGAAGCTATAATGTATGCATTTATGCAAATAAGGCATATGATAAATACATAATATGCATGTTAAAACTGCCATATTACAGAAAATTAAATAACCTTTAATTTGACACATTGTTTGTGTTTTTATGTTTAGTAGGTGTAAAGTAACATAGAAAACATCACCCTTTAGTATAACACGATAATTGATAAGAATGTGGTTGCTATGGTAACACTTTTAATGTAAAAAACGCTCAGAATTATTCAGATTATGTCTTTGTTGTGAAGAATTCATAAAATTATGTTATATAATTACAACAAAATCAATTGCTGTGACTACAAATAAATCACATAAGGGAAACTGGTCAGTAATTAGGTTTAGGAGAGTTTTGAAAGGGTTTGTTTACAAGTGTAATATATATCACGAATTAAATAGGTGGTGACAACTTGTCATTTTTTACATTATAGCGTATGCATTTATGCAAATAAGGCATATAGTAATTATATATTTTTATATCTTGAAACTACCATAATAAAGAAAAATAAATTACCTTCAGTTTGACACATTGTTTGTGTTTTTATGTTGAGTAGATAAAAAGTAACATAGAAAACATTATCATTTGTTATAGCACAATAATTGGTAATAACGCAGTTGCCATGGCAACACTTTAAATGTGAAAAACATTCAGAATTATACAAATTATGTTTTTGTTGTGAAGAATGCATACAATTTTGTTTTTTTATACGATGAAAATCAATTATTGTGGAGATATGTTATAAATGTTATGAATTTCTTTGACAACAAGTAAATTACATGGGAGAAACTGGTTAGTTATTAGGATTAGGAAGGTTTTGAAAGGGTTTGTTTACACCGCCGTTGCCATGGTAACCCCCGGGATGTAGAAATGCCAACAGGGCAAAAACTTACTAGTGAGGTCTCCTCTTTCATTTGAGACATATTTCAGCCTGATGCCAGGAGGGCTAATTAAACTCGAAAAATTAGGGTCCTGGCCGCTCCCCTATTAGACAAGAAGACCGTTACATGTATCGTCCAATACTAGGCCCCTATACCACATACCTTACTGGGAGAAAGTGTCAGTGGGAGTGACAACGCCACAGGATTAAAGGATCTAGGCTACATGTGTTCATAGAAACTGTTCCCCATTGTATTATATGTTATGATATGTGTGGGTACCATGAAACTTTTTTATGTGACGTCACAAGAGTAAGTAGACCATTACAGGGACTGGCCCACGCTAAAATCATCAAAAAATCGGTGATTTTATTTCGGGTTCTTAATATGACCATATGATGTAAACATGTACATAGACTAAAACTGCAAATTTTTATAATTTTTGTGTTGCGCATTCACCAGCTAGGCTAGATATAGAGACGAAATTCCAGATTTGTAATTATTGACAACCATGTCAAAAATAGGAAATGCGGGAATTTCGTCTCTATAGGCTATCTAGTCTAACTGATGAATGCGCAGCACAAAAATTATAAAAATTTGCAGTTCTAGTCTATGTACATGTTTACATCATATGGTCATATTAAGAACCCGAAATAAAATCACCGATTTTTTGATGATTTTAGCCTGGGCCAGTCCCTTTAACATCACTGATATAGTAAATTCAAATTGTGACGTCACCAATATATCAAGTGAAGTTGAATAGATTCTGTTTTTTTATTGACATGCTGTCAAGTTGGCGACGTGAATTTGTATGGATATATTAGCATATAATCGTGATATATACTTAGGCCCCTATAACAAAACAAGAAACGCAACACCACTTTATGGATATATTTCCTATATAGATATATTTCAAGAAACTGAAATATGCCGCACATTACTTGGTTATTGAAGATAACCATCTGCAAATTTTTTTGACGTGGGTCACCATACTCCACAGTAGTGCGTATGGCCCATTTCTGCATGTTTCACTGCAAAATAGAGTTGACCGCACAGGGTTCTTCAGTGCATTATTTGTCCTCATTTTCCTGTCGCGACCTATCGGAGGTAATTCGGTGTCTTGAAATCTAGTGTTAAATCTCAGTAGGCCTATTGCTAACATATTTTCTGGCAATTTGAGCAGTAGGCAGACCACCTTCCGCCATAGCAATACATAGAGAAACAAGCCAAGGCTGCACTTTCAAACAAGGCGAAGAATGGGGTGTCACATTTTCATCAACCCATCATTTTTTAACAATTTTTCTTAAGCCTAATCTGAAAAAAACAACTTTTTGTTCCCCCTCCCCAGCCCGCATAATTGCTTAATTTCAGATGATCCGCATATTGGGATCATGGTGAGATGGCCCATGACCTTGAAAGTTACTTTCTTCAATTTGAAGGTCATTTGTCCGTTATTGAGATCAAAACACAAAATGCGGGTAGGGGTCATACACACCAACATTATTTAAATCAATCGAATGGTTTTGACTAAATTTCACGAAATACACCTTTTGCACGATTTTGCGCATGAACAGGAGTCCCAACTAAATAGTGTGCCTACAGCTTTTGATCACTGTGTGGCGTGTTGTTATTGAGGAGGGTGTAACAGGAGCCCCAACTAAATAGTACAGCTTTTGATCACTATGTGGCGTGTTGTTATTAAAAAGGTGTATAAGATCAGTTTTAATTTGTTGCGTTTCTTTTTGTGCCAAGTATATTATGGCTAAATGGTCGATGCTGCTGTATCCGTCTTCATTCAATCAAAGTTTATTAGCAACTCAAAACCTACAATTTTTTTCAAATTTGAATTGTATCGCAACTGGAGATATGTCTGTAGCAGATTAAAACTTCCTTGGATTTTGTATAACATTGAAGGCAAAACATTATAGTAGCTAATCAGTAGGCCTATTCAAGTGGTATGCTTAGCTATATCGCAATTTGTTGTTGTGATATACGATGTAAAAACATACAAACATATCTGGATAGTATAGTTTAGTTAGATCTGAAATATTTCATCCTCCACTAACTACCAGATGGGGATATCTCGCTCTTTGAACAGGTTAAAGCGTAAAACACCGCTTAACCCTTTAACCTCCAGTCCCGATTATATTGGGTTTTCCTTTTTTACCAGCACAATAAATATCAGCTTTTGAACATGGTAAAAATAAAACGCGGCATCAGTGAACAAGATTGCAAAATAGTTGACCTCCATTTTGTCAAATCTGAAGAATCAAGTTTAAACCGTAAAACACACCGAATTGCTAGTGTATTTTCCGCTTAACCCTGTAATCTCCGGTCCCGACTATATTCGGGTTCACATTAAATAACGAGATGTCTTTTTAAACAACAAGACATGCAAATGTTTGGTCTCAAATTAAACACACACTTGAAGTTGTGGGTTACGGTAGCGAGACACAACTTCAAGTAGGTGAACATTAAAATAAGAGAGCTTGAATACATGAATAATTTTTGTAGAGAGTAGCGCTTTCGACATGTATAGCCAATTATTTTTTTATGGCGTAATATCACAGCTGTTTGTTTTTTAATTTTTTTAATTGAAGAGTTCTTAATGTGACAGATTTTTATTGAAACAACACCATTGATATGATATTGAACTATTTCTTCGGACTTTAGAGATTATACTTCAGAATTCAGACTTCAGAGTGTAAGTCCGTAGTCTGAACCCTGAAGTCCCCACCGGGCTTTTGTACTGCTGGGAATACAAATGATTCTCCATTTTCCCGATAATGAAGATGAGGCCGTGGGTGCCGAGCAAATGTGTTGCGGATCAAATATCGTATGTGGGCAGATATGTCTATTATTGAACCTGATGGGACGGCGCCGGTAGATGTATCAAGTCACATACATCAAGAGGAGGTCAACCCGACGTTATTCAGCCCGGTAGCGCATGATAGGCCTAGCCTACACTGTATTTCGCAGCAACCATAATAAGCCGTTTCCTATTTTAAATTGACTCACTAAAAATGTGGTGTCGATAAAAAATAATTTATATTGGGAATCGCTAGGGGGAGGTGGGGGGCTAGTGTATAATATATGTTTTCATATTCTTGTTATCTATGAGCTTCTATTGATTGATCTTTGTCTGATTTCACTGAAGGTCAATTAATTTACATCAATCCCAAGTAAGCTCTTCTCAAATATCTAAGTTAATTTATATCATATGGATCCTAAAAACGAACTAAAAAAGGTTATGCTTTGTTAATTTGTTCAAGTTACAACAGTTGTCCCGGTTAATCTTTCCAGCGCGGGGACTGTCTTAGTGTCTTTATACGTCAGAATCTGACGTCTGTAGACGTATTCAAATGAAGCGGAAAGAGCTAACTAAGACATTTGTGAGGATTTCAAATTGAAAAAACCCTTTGGTCTCCATGTTTTACACACAAATATTTCAGCGTTGTAAGGGTTAATCAATCGACTTGTCATTTAACCCTTTAACCGTCAAATTATTAAATTTGAATTTTCACCCACTTGAAGTTGTGTCTCGCTGACGCGATCCACAACTTCAAGTGAGTGAAAATTATTCAGATTTGACAAAATGGAGGTCAACTATTTTCAAATCTTGCTGGTTGATGTCACATTTTATCTTTACCATATTTAAAATGTGGTATTTAATGTGATAATAAAAAATGAAAACCCTAATATATGCGACACCGGCGGTTAAAGGGTTAAGGTGTAGTTGGTAGGGATCAGCACTAACTTTGGTCAGATTTTAGAATTTACCAACAAAAAACAAATTTCTTTATATTGTTACTACATATGTGTTTCTGTTGATTAATTAATTGATTGAATAATTTACATAAACGATTGCACCACAAGTCAAGATTGCCCCTTCCTGAAATCACCCCTAATTAATCTGTTAATATGATCATCCACTTATTCCTAATTAATCATTGCATAATTAATGAGGAACCCACCCCTGGTGCATAATTATTGAGAAATACTAATCCTGTTTTATGTTCGTTTCTACCTGTACTCACATAATATTCACCCCTACTCATGATACCGTTTTGCAATCACAAAGTGTGACATGGTTTGACGAGACACTGCAAACTCATAAAATCCGTACCCGAAGTGCACTTAGTAAATCTATGGTGTCAAAGTATACCATCTGTAGTCTGATTGTTCCCATGTGGAAAAATAGAGATTTATGGAATGAATACGAATGATTGACTCCTGGGATTAAATCTGCGCCGAGTGGCTGTTAGTGGACGACCTCTTTTTGGTCCGTGATGAGTGTTTTATAGTGTGGTGCGTGGCTACTGGTCTATCATAAAAAGCTACCAACTAGTCTACCTTGAGCCTCCAGGGACTACATGACATAAGCGGTGCTTTTTGCTTCCCATCAGCATGATCAGTAGATACTGACCTGACCTCTCTCACGCATGTCTCACTCACGACAGGCTTGCGGAGAGTGCTAGTTTCGACACCAGAGTACTAGAAAGAGAACAAGACATACTTCCATATTCTGGCCAATAACTGCAAAATATCCTGGCTAACGTCACACATTACGATGCATGATGTTTCTCGGTGTCCGATCATGCAAACAGGGGCATCCGGTATCGCTACAATATCTTGCTAGTATTTTTTATCTGGTTTCACACGAACACAATGTCAAATTTGTTGAAACAATAGAGTAACTGTATGTAAATGATAACGACAATGTATATTTTATATTATTTCTTTCTTGTAAGATTTTTCATATTTAGGCCCGGCCGTTGGCCTAGAGCCTATTAAGTTTATTTTGCCCGAGTTTGTGTCCTATTTAGGGGAAAGAGGGGTGCCGTGTGTGGGAAATAAATAATATTTCTGTACACCATTCGTTATGAACATTTCGAATATAACGTTTGGGGTCCCTAGGTTAGGTTCTTATGTCTTTAAAAACTGTTCAGAAAAAATACGGTCGCCATTAAATATAGTGATTAGAGCTTAAAATGTTTTGGTTGGGATAATGTTGGACAAGCGTCGCAGACTGTGACCCAGCATTACATCAGAGTTAGGCCAATGCATCGTGTTATCTGGTGTTTCTGGCGCCGGGATAGAAAGCATCACCCACTTAACAATGCAGCAGTCAGTAAACGCGGTACAATCACCCAATGCTGTTTCAATGTTGAACCAGCGTCGAAGACTGTGGATCAACATTGAAACATAATTGGCTGCATGCCACGTGTTTGCTATGTGCTGGCCAAAGTTTACAGCAGAACCAGTGATGGATTAGTGTTGGGCCAGTGTCGTAGACGATTGACCGGTATTGAACCAGCAATGGGTCGCGACGCTGGCCTAACATTGAACCAGAATACGGTGGGTAGGCCTACATCCTCTGTACGAGGTACATAGTAGGCAAGTATTGAATTAATGTTGGCCAGCTCATGCGATTGTGGTGGAAGGAATACAATATATATATTTTAACTTGTCCCCTTGGCTCTTTCCTTAATTATATCTTGGACATTTAGGATTCTGGCCCATGAGGAAGACCAATACACTGTTGTGTTTACAAAATATTAGGCCGATATTTTGTCTATAGCACTTAAACAGACTAAAGCCGGGCCTCGGAGGTCGGGAACTCCTGTTCTAGTATTCCATTAAATCAGTTAGATTCTAAATTAGTTTCAAATTGAATATGAATTGTAAAAATCAAAACCATGTACTATGTGTACGAGGTCAGTTCAGTAAATATATTCTTCTTGTGTCGAAACCTTCACATCTTAGCAACTGCTCTGTCACAGCAGTAACTGCTTACTTCTCTAGTATCAGTGGTTACTGCTGTTTGCCTTTGTGTTAACCCTTTCAGCGCGGGGACCGTCTTCTTACGTTAGAATCTGTAGACCGTAGACGTCAGATTGTAACGTATAAATATGAGCCCCGCACTGAAAGAATTTAAATATTTCTAATGGCCGTAGAACCATAACATAGGTATTCAAATGAAACGAAAAGAGCTAACTAAGACATTTGTGATGATTTAAAATTGAAAATAAACCTTTGTTCTCCATGGTATATAAAAAAATTCCAGCGTTGTAAGGGTTAATAATGATTTTCTTCTTACAGTGAGCGTGACATATCTGGTGCTTTGCGCACGACTTTGAATCAGTCCCGCGGCTTTGTCTTTGATCTCCACAGCAGTGACCGTCACCTACCGCGGGGAGTTCAAGGTTAAAATCAAAAGTAGATTTTCGCCATCTCAGCGAGCACGCAGCGTTGTCTCAGTGATTTTTCGGCCAACGTCGAAGACGGTGGGTCAACATTACCCCAACACCAGATGAACGTCTCGTGTTTGCTGAAATCTTAGAAGTGCACATTTCTATGTACACTCAGCTATCAGTGTCTGAAGTAGAGAGAGAGACACTGGTGACACGAGTGAAATTTCTATGACGATATCTCATACAGTATAGACTTAACTGATTGAAAGGTCGTATCTATATAATGGTGGCATGTTAATACAATGTTTTAACCCTTAACCCTTTAACCGCCGGTGTCGCAGTTATTCGGGTTTTCATTTTTATTAGCACATTAAGTACCACCTTTTAAACATGTTGATGATAAAATGTGGCATCAATCAGCAATATTTGAAAACAGTTGACCTCCATTTTGTCAAATCTGAATAATTTTCACTCACTTGAAGTTTTGGATCGCGTCAGCGAGACACAACTTCAAGTGGGTGAAAATTCAGATTGAATAATTTGGCGGTTAAAGGGTTAAAGTACTGAATTATTTGTGTATAAACTATGGGGACTAAAGGTTTCTTTTTTAATTTGAAATCATCATAAATATCTTAGTTGGCTTTTTCCGCCTCATTTGAAGTCCTATGTTATGGTTCTACCGCCATGAGAAATACGTTTGCTATTGCAGCGCGGGGATTGACTTTGGACTTTCAGAATCTGACGTCTGTAAACGTAAAAATATATGTTAGGGTTATATTCTCTATTTTTAACTTTTAATTTTTTTAAAACAACTATAGATAAATTTGCTTTTTCCCCTCTAGATATCATATTTTGAGGAAAAACATAATTTGCGACATCATATTGTTAAGTGTTACTACAGAATTAAATAATTTTAGCGTTTATAGCGTTCATAGCATTACAATGAAGCAGATGTAGCCTATTTCGTCGCGTATAGGCCTACCATATTCCGATCGACGTCCAGTCATCTCGCGGCGTCCTGCTGGTGCCCGTCCTATTCCCACCGGATTGCTGTCCGGATATTGTAGGATTCACTGAAATCTTCCTTCCGGCATCCTTCTGATGCTCGCATGATATCAGGCGATAGCAGGACAATCATCGACTAACCGCCATACGATTAATAAACCTATGCCTCACCCGAAAGTTTTCCCGATGGCCCACAGATGACTGACATTAGCCGATTTGTTGTCATAATTTGAAGAAAAATATAATTTGCCGACTGCATATTGTCAATTGAGGCTATAGATTTGAACAATCATTGTTGATAGCATTAAAATGAAGAAGAAGGTGTATTTCTTCGATCATTGTTTATAGCATTACAATTAAGAAGAAGGTGTATTTCGTCGATCATCGGTCAGCCCCCATACGAAAAATAAATCCGATGCCTCACCCAAAAGTTTTCCAGATTGCCGGCAGATAATCCGCAGATGCCCGGTCGGCGCCCCTCCAGCGACCAGCTCCAACGTGTAGGCCTAACGTTACAGTCCATACGATGCCAGTCCATACGAGTTCGGACTCATCGGCCGGGTGATATGTGATCTAGGTATAAGAGAGGCATGCACACAGTACATTGAAACTAGTTTTAAGTGAAACTTAAAATTTGTCAGGCCAACGCCCGACACTCCGAAATGCCCTAATCTCCGCACGAGCATTGATCGGCCCCCAGCCTGATCAGCAAAAAATACGTCGGCCGATCTTTGGACGGCGGTAGGATTGGATTACATACTGTAGTTTTATTGCATGAAAATAACTCACAGGGTTGCCCAATGGACAGGAAAAAAATTAAGCGCGCAAAATCAGAATTCCCGACACTTTGATAGAGTGCGATATTATAATGTGATTGATACCTGAACGTTTTCAGTCGATATCCGACGTGATTCAATTGTTGTTTTGAAATGACCGACTGAAAACGTTCAGGTATCATCACATCATACATTTAATAGCTTTCTTACTTCCACGCCAGCGACAATTAAGTCTTAGTGGAAGTCTCCTGTTCTCTACTTTATTTAAAATGTTTATGTTTTGTAAAGAATATTACACGGTAGAAACAAATAAATGAATCTGAGTCTGAGTCTTAGGCTACTGGGAATCATTCTGTAGAAACTGTTTTTACACATACAATATATCAGATGATATCTCGCAAAATTACTCCCAGTACAGACTGTCAGTTTGTCTGCAAACAAAATGGCCCCAACGGATAAGCCACAGGGTCCGAAAATTTCAATGTAAATTGCTTTCAATTACATTATTTGGTCATTTACCAGGTAAGAGTGTACAAATGTACATTGTTTTTTTAATAACGATGATCATAATGGTATGTATATGTGACATAAGTTTTTGATTTTGGTGTAAAATAGTGTCCACACATATTATTATTATTATTATTGTAAATCTGGTAACGTTCGAGAGGTTTTAATTTTCACGAATTTCGCGAGAAGGACAAATTCGCGAATTCAAGAATCTCGCCAATATTATTTTTATAATAGTGCTACTGACAGTAATTGAAAAAATAAATTCGCAAATTCTAAACTTCGTGAGATGTCCCAAAATCAAAAATTCGCGAAAATTTAAACATGCGAAAATTACCGGACCTACAGTATTATTATTGATACACTTGCCGCTGCGCGGACCGCTGCGCGGTGTAATAACCTAATAGCTCTCCTAATAATGTATGATTTGTGAAGACTGTTATTTGATGTTTTATGTGTTCTTGCAGGTGATGATTGCTGCAGCGTTTCAGTGCCGTGACAGGTCGGGTTACTGGACGAGGGAAGTGTTCAGTGAGCGCGCGTGCGACTCGTGCTATCGCTACCTGTTCCCCAGTGCGACGGTTCCAGAGATATCTCTGTTTCGGAACAGAAGCGTGGGATGGGACGTAGACGCCTGGCAGATAGACGTCACTGACGTCAACGTGACGTCACAGATGTGCAGCC
Source organism: Flabesymbios commensalis (assembly GCA_964017125.1). Lineage (NCBI taxonomy): Eukaryota > Metazoa > Annelida > Polychaeta > Terebellida > Flabelligeridae > Flabesymbios > Flabesymbios commensalis. The sequence goes on along the minus strand of OZ024906.1, from coordinate 76,295,663 downwards.
ACCTTAAACCAGAAGAGTGTGAAGGCTGGCGGGCGTGCTGCCTGTCTGCGCAGATCTGCTGTCAGCGGCAGCAGGAGTTCGAATCCCGTCAGGTTACTGGGGCTGGCTGTCCGATGACCTGGGACGGATACGCTTGCTGGTCAGCCACTGCCAGCGGACAGGAAGTGACCACTGACTGCCCAGCCTACATCCCGCACGCAATGCCATCTGGTGAGTATATGATGCAAATAAACCAGGTTGTTTATGGTTAGCACGTACTCTGCTCTACAAAGCCAAAGGGCAGCATCTAGTAGTAGTAATAGTAGTATAGTATTAGTAGTAGTAGTACTAGTAGTAGTAGTAGTAGTAGTAGTAGTAGTAGTAGTAGTAGTAGTAGTAGTAGTAGTAGTAGTAGTAGTAGTAGTAGTAGTAGTAGTAGTAGTAGTAGTAGTAGTAGTAGTAGTAGTATAGTAGCGTTTATTCACTTCGAAAAGTGGGAGATTGTCAAAAGACTCTCAGGAGTCGCTTTAATGACAACCACCCATCTGCTTACTTGTAAAGTAAGAAAATACTGCCTTTTGGCTTTTCAGGACAGTACTGTGTAAACAATTCGTACCCTCTGATCATAATGTTTGTGCCACTGACTTACGAACTCATCATATGAGCATGGACTATCAATAGTACAGCAGCAGAGGGACCAAATTTTCGAGGAACCTAAGCCGGCGGTACAACATTTGTCCAAATGTCTAGAATTGTTCCCAGGGGTCTCTAGATACAGAATCTGGTAAGTTGATGACATTGCCGAAAATGGGGGCAGGCTGAGAATTTGACACTTTTGTACACCTACCCAATTTTTAGAGAAAATATTTGATTAAAAATGATTTTTGCGTCATTCTCCCTCTATCACAATGTTGGGCCAGTTAAATCAAATACTATTGGATTTATTTTTTCTATCCAGCAGGTCATATATCTGTGGAGATAAAATAGTAAAAAATAATATAATTTTGCAGTAGCTTCCCACCTCGTAGAGCTATTTTGGATATTGTAAATATGTCGAAAAATGCACTTTTTCAAAATTGACAAATTTTTTCATTTTTTGGCGTATAGTTTATGACATTAATTTATTTTCGGTACGAAAGTCTCCGTGAGCGGTAACATTTGGTTCAGATACATCCCTTAAGTCAGAATTAGGTTACCAATGCTTGATTTTTCGGGTAATTAATTATTATGGCCAATTTCAAAATGGCCGCCGTAAAATCCATGATTGCTCTCAAAATGTATTAATAAACATGGTTTTCTTAAATTTCACCCCACAAACACGGTTTTAGTATCTAATCTTACATTTTAATGCTCGTTTAAGTACACGTATTTACAAATGCTGGAATGTGATATTTACCACCGAATTCAAGATGGCCGCCAGAAAATGCTCAAGAACATGCTCAAAATTTCAGGAGTACAGGCTCTAATGGCGTACGATAACCTCCGTGAGCGGTATTATTTCATTGAGAGACACAATATAATAACTATCAGGTACGATTTGCTTGTACTTCTCAACTTTTATATCTATGCTGTTGCGATCCCCAATCGGAGATTCCATGAACATATCCGTTGAAAATTTCTTCAAAATGGCACAGAAGCAAAATAAAAACACCTGTGTCATCTGAGACAACACTACTTACCCCATGACTAACCTCTTTCTCAGTGCACAGCAAGTGCCTGATAACAATTTTCTGATTCTTCGTGCGAGGTGCTTACATCTGGTCTAAGTATTATATTATCATGGCTACTTTCTGTTGGCACATTATCATCACCACTGATTACAAGTTGATGTGTCGATGTGTACAGGTCATGGAACACTGTATCCTCTTCAATGTAAGCCCCCTATTTGATGATAGCTCTGATTAGTTTGTATTTAGTTTTCACGAGCCGTGAGGATCACATTTTGAGCAGGAAGAAGTGCATTGCTAACCAGTTTGTGAACTGCATATTCTTGCAATTCCATTAGGGCTGAATTCTTTGCATCTATCCAATATTATATACTCATACACATTGACGAAAATGAGCTTAGTAGAAAGAAATGACTTAAATTTTGTAGTGAAGTCATCGACAGTTCATTCAGTAGGCCAAGCTATTGTTCACATCACTACTGAACCATCGACCACCAAGCTAGTTTTATTCACAGTTCTACGACATATGTCTACCTGAAGTTGTTAGGGTTACACTTTGATTTAGTTATCTTCGTTTCAGATGGAGTGTCAAACATGGCAGTTGCGAATGGAGCCAGTTTGTGTACCAATATATCATTAATATTGATACTTCTGGGAATTGATTGAAGCTCAAGAACCCTCCCATAAATTACTGCAGGGTCATACACCATTTCAGTACCAAGTTTGAACGGTTTTCCAACCCAAGTAAATGTTACAATCAGCTTGGAGATTGGATCGAGAAAACCTTCAGGTCAATTAGCTTCAAATAATGCATGAATGTTATACCAATTTCTATAGCTCTATCTAAGTTTTTATCATGTGATGATATTATATTACTGGTGGTGCATTTTTTTGTGAAGAAAACCAGTCTTCAGAGTCATCTAATATCCTTGTTGAAAACTCTTCTTTATGCTTACTTTGAATCTGAATTGTTACATTGGCATGCATATTCTAAAGACCATATCCAGTCTTGCGCAAAAATGTAGGCTGAACGACCATGTCTATAGGCCTACATACCTGGCTTTAAAACGCCCCCCCCCCCTCCCACCCAGGACTATACCCGTGCCTCATACAATTTGACGCGATGAACTATTATCACTCCGGACACAATTAGAACAACATGGATTATGGTGCATTGTGTGTTCACCTTTCATGCACTGTTCAAGATATCTAAAGTCATAGCCTAGCTGCATATTTCCTGGTGCAAAGCATGTATGGTAACATCTGTTCAACTGCAGCTATTATTATGATTGTAAAGGTCAATCAGATTCCCGCTCAGCACGTACATATATATATTATCATGATCATAACTGGTTTTATTAGGAGATCTAACCAACTCTTTGAAATTCTGCTCTTGTTGGCAATACCTGCCAACAAACTAGTTTAAATTTGTCAATGTCTTGATATATGGGAGCTGATGAACTTGAAGCCTGACCAATATTTTGGAGAAAATAATTGTAATGGGACTATTGTATGCTATATGCCTAGATTAGTCTATATTAGAGTCTAGTGATATGCCTCCAAATGTGATAGCCTTTGTAAAGTCAGAAGTAGGCTTAGAAAGTGTATACCGGTACCAGGTACCTGTACCTAAACGTCATGCTTCTAATGATACAAAATGTGATTTGCCAATGTAGTGGTGGTGGCCATCTTGGATTTATGCCCGAATTGAGCTTCTGAATGAAAAAATAATGTCGGAAATGGGTTTCTCGTGGTCAATTTAGTTGGAAAAGTGGTATTATACATTTTTCTAGGGCAGAAAATGAAAAAGTTACATTTCCACTGAGGCTATTGGCGGCCATTTTGAAAAACGTGAATAACTAAAATTGCCCAAGGGTGACACCTCCACACCCTCTGGATTCTTTAAGTGGGGGGTCTGGACAACAATATTCTGCGAAGAAAAAAACTATATACTCCAAGTCCAGGTTAGAGCAAAATAAGAGACTTGGCTAAATCCACTAAAAGTAATGTTAAGTACTTTAAAATAGAATCCAAGATGACAGCAGTAACATTGACAAGAAAATATGCGTTTGTTCGGGTTTGATCCCGGTGACCTTAAACCTTGTCTCCTAAATAAACATTCAGTTCCCTTTAATTATTGTAATTGGTAAACATGTCCTACATAATAATCATTATAGAAACACTGTTGCGGTGTTTACTCCAGAATTGTATTGTTCAGTGAATCCATCAAAAGTATTGAAATATAATATTTAATATATATATTAATCCAAGATATCCATCAAGACAAAACATGTGTACATGTTCAGCTTTGGGAGTCTCACGCTTTTTCTTCTGAAGCTTTCTCTGAACTCTATTAATATAAGTGATATATTAATATTATTATGTTATAAGTGATATACTAATGCGTGTTTTTGACCACGATTAACAAGACCCATTTTAGGCAAGACCACACAAATATATTTCAAGGATAATATACGTAATTTTCCATAGCAACAGTTATTTATATATAACTGGATAACCTACCACGCAACAACTTACATTGTACTGAATACAATCTATTACGCATCAAATCTGGAGTACCTCTATGGCAAAATTTGAGCCCACTTCTAACTAGTAACTTCATAATTTAGAAAATAACTTGATAGTCAGGGGGCTTAACTCATATTTACCCCCGAATCGTTCAAATCGTCCCAAAAGCACCAAATTTGGACCACGTATGGCCAAGGCCATATACTTTTGATTTTTCGTGGGAGCCAAGCTGAACTCCCGCCATGGGCGCCATATTTAACAAACCCAAGATGGCCGCCATATAAATTAGGGTCATGTCATATCTTGTAAACTAATAGACGTAGATACGCATGTGATACCACTTTTCTATGGTTTTCGAATATGTAGAATTGATTTATGATATTTTGAAGTTGATTTGGAAATGATTTAAAGCACAAAAATATATGTAAAAGTTATTTTCGTCAATATATACATGAGGCTGGTTTAAATGACGCAGATCCGCAATACAATCGTCTGTGTCAGGCATTGATAATGACCTATCCATAAGATTTGGTACCAGAGCCAGTCTATGGAGTTCCTGTGTATCAGCCATATTAGATAAATTCAAAATGGCCGCTGTTCATAACAATCCCACGTCATAACTTGTCAACTAATAACAGTAGAGAACACTTGATAGCATTTTTCTACGGTTTAAAAAAAAGATTTTAAATATTTATTTATTTTAAATATATCATTTAGTAAATATTCTAAAAAGCGCACTAGAAGCAACAGAGTTGTGTCAGACGTCGTCAGTAAGAGCTTATTATTTCATTTGTTTGTAAGAGCCATTTTTCAGCCAAAATAAAGGTTCCATTGACCGTTTACATGTCACTTTTGACATATTAGTCACTCTTTTTTTTGTACATTTTTTATTGGCGGATCAGTTATACGTTCGGTTGGCATTATTATACCACGAATTTGAACAGTTTGGGTCACTGCATATATGTGCACAAAGGAAAGATTTAGGTCGCAGCGGGACTCGAACCCGGTACCCCCGGGCTCTGCAGAGTCAACCACCGCTACCAATGAGCTATCCTGGCGCCACAAACACATTTTAAAATCCTAGATAATAAGTTGTAAACTTTAAGAGAATCATGTAAACTAACATTGTGTATACATTTTTTGCCATAAGGAATCAATTAATAATTACGATACATGTAATATAACAGTCACATAATTATGTAGGCCTTCCCTGTATACATATATATGTATTCCAATATAAAACATTTTCTGTTTTGATTATATAATAACAAACACAACATTCTGTAATACATGTAACCTGGATGGCTAATACTACTGTCCGGTCGTGGTGGTGCAGTGGCTAGAGCTCGCGCCTCTGATATTGTAGTAGGAGGTTGCGAGTTCGAATCCCGTCACTGCCACTTGACTGGACATATACCGGATCAACCGATGCCTCGTCCACTTATACCGCCCTAGATAATGCCAGGACAGGGCTGATAATAATGTGTCCCATGATAATTATATACATGTATAGTATGTGTGGTTGTTACTGTACTACGAGTACGAATAAAATACATTATTATATTATTAATAAATTACAGGAACAATATTGCTAGAATAATCTGATAACTGTTTCAGATATTTTTACACTTTAACGCTTCTATTTAATAAAATACGTAAAAAATAGCCTGAAATGTTATGTACTACATAATACATTTTATATTACACAAGCAAAAGGAACCATCCGACTTAAATATGATATTTGTTTTATGTTCAAAACAATCAAAGCTAGCCAATCTATGAGTACCAGTTTCAATTTAACTACACAATGCATATCTATATTACTGAAGCTTGAACAATATAATTTATGTTAACATACAATACTTATGTAGCAATCAAATCAACAGTGAACCAGATCAGCCGCTTATTTGTAACTTAGAATAATAACATTTACACTAATAATATTCTAGTATAATATTATAGTGACTCACGGCGCAAGAACATAACTATATTTTCATATTACTGCCTTGGATTTTACGCAACACAGCTATAAAACTTCAATTGCTCCATCACTGCGACTACACCCATACTCATACATGACCTGCTCTACAGGATTTACAGTTCCTCTGTGTATAGTGTAAGAGTATGAAACATGCTTTGATTGAGTAAGTAATGGTTGTCCAAAACGACTAACATATTTTGTTATGCTCATCCCATACCCACCCCATGTATCAAAGTCAAATTATCTATTTGGTAATAGTTGATTCCTTGCAAATAAAACCGGCTTGCAGGACAGATCTCTTCGGATGATCGAAGAGCGCAGCTAGTGTTGGCGGGATGTTCTCAGATTAGCGACTATTGTCAAAGAAAAAATCATATCTGGCATCATATTGTGTTGCTGTACACCAACACAACATATCGTTCGATGGGTTCTTTATGAACACATTCCAGAGTCAAACATTGTGGATCTTCAGTGATAGTAATCAATGTCTCAATCAGGCCTGGAGTGTTTTGCAATATAGTCCTGGCACTCTTATTGTCACAGGTTTGAATGTAGGAGGTTGTATTACAACCTGTTAAGATATGAAATAACGGTGACGCTATTGAATAATATCATGAATATGAGCCTAGATGTTGTTCCGAATATACTAAGGAATTTCCCTATAGTGTTTGCCAACACCAAACCAGATCCATTACTCTGAAAGCTTAACTTTTTTCAAATAAACTGAGAGCTGGAACAACAATGTCACTTGTGATCATTCATACATAAGCTTTGATATGTTGCATGGCTCATGTGCTGAAATATACATGTATCTGCCATGTGTGGTCGTAGTGTTCTGACATCAAAATTTATTGATCTGTTTGTCAGCACCATCTCTGATACTTGAATAACGTAAATTGAACACGTTATATGTTGGTCACTTAGGGTGGAATCAGCACGCCCAGACAAGAGTACATCCGCTTGAGATACGCAGAATCGTTCCCATAATCAGTTGATACTTCTCTTCAATGTGCCTTAGCTCGAAGTTGCATCAGAAATGTATCCTCACCTAAGGTTTCCGAATCTGATCACGATCGAAGTTTGACAGATCCGCATACACTGTGAGTTAAAACCACCCATGTGATTACACCGTCTGTATTTATTTTCCGACACTGTTGCAACATTTGAAAACCATGCTTTATCTTGTGTCCTTACTATGGGATGATCTCACTGCATCTTGTTCGCTTTTGGGCACAAAAACATCATGGCCGTTCATTGCGATAGGTGGAATAATTGCAGGTAGCTGGGGCTTCAGTTCGTCATGCTCATCGATATGGTCGACAATATGGTCATTTTGATCAATATAGTCCACTATTAATGGTCAGGGATACAAAAAAGTCACCACAAATGTGAAAACTGATAAGATAGGCCCTACATGTCTTACAACTAAATCCAATGCCTTTCGAACCTCTTGACATAACTTATATATTTTATCTTGGTATGTTAAACGTATAGATCTAGAATTCCAAATAATTATCTTTTTGTTTCAATTATATTCATAGATAGATAGGACAGCAACAAATGTATTGTATATAATGTAACTGTGATATTTTAACATGAAATATAAATATTAACCCTGTGATATGTACCACGTGATATACACATATATAAAATAAATGTATACTTTGTTGATTACCATGAATAAAAAACTACGATATGAAAAACGTTAGATTAAAATTATGTAACCTAAGTAAACGTGATATTCTAAATTGTGACTAGAATGTCTTTTATGATGTTTTAAATGGGTAAACAAGTATACAATTTCGACTTTTGACATGTATATTGGATATATACAATACCTGACATGTGACATACTACGTGATATTGTTCTTGTTGCATTTTAAAATAATATTGCTCTGTTCAATAGCCCATGGCAAATTTCTTTGATTATACTGCACCATGCCAACTCAAAATAAAATGTGTCTTGTTTTATCTTATCGAGGTCTATTGGAGTTTGACGGATTACATTTTAGGATTTATGCACCATTGTCCCACTTACTTAGAAAAACTAATATCATAAGGCGGTTTGAAAAATATATCAGGTAAATAACATTACAACTATGATTTGGACTTGCTGACACGGTATTCAGTCACTGTATAATAATAATTTAATTGTTGTTTTTTCGGCTTCCAGCATTTAGAGATTGTCCAATATGGCTGATGCACAGGAACCCAAAAGACCTACTCTGGTACAAAATGTTATGGATTGCTCATTTTAAATACCTCACACTGATCTGATGCTAAAAAAAAAGATTAATAGGAAATCTACGTCATTTACATTGCTAGCATATATTGAGAACTCATTTTTTACGAAAATACCATTTATATATATATTTGTGCCTTAAATTGTTCCCGTAATGTTTTGAAAGCTAAATTGGCTACAATTGTCGAAATAAGTATTTTTACGGACTGCCGGTGATTTCGGACCTCGACCATTTCGGACCTGGTGATTTTGGACGCCTATTGGTGACTTCGGTAGGTGATTTTTTGACGGTGTGCGGTGAATTTGGACGAAGCGGTGAATTCGGACGGTGATTTCGGACGGTGTGCGGTGAATTTGGACGCCCAGCTCAGTAGTCTTTTGTATCACTATTTTGGTACTAATATCGCTAATTTCGGATGGTAATTTCGGACGGTGATTTCGGACGGTGATTTTGGACGGTGTGATGTTTAAAAACCCCTAGCGCAGAACTCTTTCATATGACTATTTCTGTACTAATATCGGTAATTTCGGACGGTGATTTCGGACGGTATTATTTATAAGGAAGCCTAATCTGATAAATAAAATATATAGAAATATCATTTTTTATAAGTATACAAATATAGATGTTATACGTACATAAATTGCTATACAATATAATATACTTTGTCATCTTTATAAACATATCATTTTATATAATACAAAATATAGATATATATCACCGGACACCTTTTTACACGGACACGTATGGTATATATATCAGTAGGTGGTGGTGCTCTCCAATATATAGACACGGTTTACCAATAATAAAGACAAACAAAATCATTCGCTTGGATCTTGTGCTAATAATACAAATCATATCCAGAAATAACTCACTTTCGAATACAATGTAATTATTATATTTGGGCTATGCCGAAATAATTATATTGATTTTTGTCCGGTTCTTAAAACTTATTATTCTGTGCAGTTTTTTTGGGACGCTATAATTAAAAGGGAAAACAGAATTATACTTTTAAACAACTGTTTAAGGGTTTTTCCCGACATTTCTTTCGAGCAATATTTTTGATAATGTCTTAAAAAATGATGAGTAAACATAGCTGCACTTATTGACTCACCCTCTAAATAACATGAGACATTACAATTACGTTGCTTAAATAGTATGTTTAAAATCTAGATCTATTTAGTTTATACAACGAAAGGACGATATGAAAGAAGTAGAAAGCAGCTAATGGCTGCTATTCGTCAATCCAATTGAATGGCTTAGAGTGGTCCGCATTGTCCTATTTTCACATGGAATGTTTTTTTTAAACCAATTGACAAAATTATGTATTTGTATGTATTTACTTAAACTTTGCTACGTCAGTAGTTAGAATAATATGGGAAGTTATGCATTGGTGTTTATTATTCCTTTCTACAAGCAGGACTGGTATATATAGCTATTGATGTCGTAAAACCCTTTGGCAATTTTTATTTAATTTTGGGTTATTTTATGACATTTTCGTTGCCCTATTCGGTATGTCTCAAAGGTAAACTGATCCAAGTCAAAATGTAAAATTGTTGATTAAAGGTGTAGTCAACTGTTAAAATTCACGGGACAAGGGTCCCCCAGAAGGCAATAGTGCCCGTGGGTAGGCCAAGTCCCTATTCCATAATAATACTAAATATGCGTTTCATACCTAAAGCCTCATTAAGAGCAAGTTCTCAAATCACAGCAAGTTCATATATACTTGAGCGACATCTATGAGTTTATAATTCAAAGATCTTGGCCCTTACCCCTACTTGGTCGCTTGCTTGCAAACAAACTGAATGTATTACTGAGGGGATGTTGAAACTGCTTGACCCAAGCTTGTATTGACATGCCCAGTAAACACAAAACATTTGTATGACTTTATGCAATGTTGGACCAACGTCGAAGACGTTGGGCCGACGTTGTATAAATGTTCTACAAATGTCTTGTGTTTGCTGGGCAGGCGGACTTTTTCTCAAACATTGTACATTTATTCAATGTTGGTTCAATGTTGGGCCAGCGTCGCAGACGTTGGCCTGGCATTAAAACAGCATTGGATCAATGTCCCGTTTAAGTAGTATCTTGTAATCAGTTCAGTGGCTATAATAATGCCGTCAATCTGTACTCAATAGGCTACTGTTGGCATTCAAATTTGAAATGATGGTTCTCTAGGTATTACCTTTGGGAAGAATCCATTCAAAATAGAATGGCTGCTGCAGCTATGCATTTTTAAAATAAAATTGACATGGTGGGTTTATTTTTTCTAAATTTTATTTTATTTTTTCTATTTTGTATTGGAGTACTCTCTCCGAGTTTAGAAACGTTTTGGGGGGTACTTTTTTCAGGGGGTATTTAATTATTTCAATTTTTTTTTTACATATTTATTTTTCATATATGACCTAATATGTGACTAGGCGATTCTAAGCTTTTTGTTGGGTGGTGGGGGCACCGAGCCATTAATGGCCATTCTCCTAGATGGTTGTCCAGAAAGCTTATGAACCGTTGGTTGGAATGCATTGAAATTTGATAGAGTGGTTCTCTGGGTATCTCTGATGATGAATACTTGAGAAACATTCACTGATATGATTTCTTGAGGAAAACGTTTCTTCTACATTATATACATTTTTATATGAACAAAATCTATAAAATCCAAGACAATCATGTTTTCGCAGTCAAAACTCATGCCGAACGGCACTGCTTCTGATGACAGAAGAACTATGCATACAGGTGAATGGACTGGTGTTTTAGTGGTAGATTTATGCAACGCTTTTGATTTAGTTCAGTAACTGTTTTATATCATATTTATCAAAACGTTGTAAAAGAGCTGACATAATGGACACATATAAATTTCTTAAATTATAAACACATCAATGTTATTGTTTTGTTTTAGAAATTGTGGCTTCATATTTTGTATGTAATTAATAAATACAATAATTTTGTTCTCAGACGGGGATAATAAACTAATAAACATTTAAGTGAAATAATTATAATCAATCCTTTTGTATATACATGTACATGTATATATAAATTGTATACTGCTCATGTTAATGACGCCTACATCACTTCCCGTCGTCAATAAATTTCTATCTATCTATAGATCTATCATATCTGATTATGACATTATGATGTCATATCTCGATACAGTAACTTTTCTATGACCTTATGACATTGATCTCCAGATAAGATACACATTTTCAGAGTATCGCTCTAAAACCATGTGTAGAACTATTCCACTGATCTCTGACCATATCAAAATGAAGTGATACGATATGATATTTTACAGCTTTGCCATTGACATTTTGTCGGATATTGTTGCTTACCTAAGTCCTTCACAAACACTCGGTGAAAGGGAAATGCTATGGGAGTATCATTTTTCTCCCAATTAATTGACCCAGTGAAAACAACCCCGTACGTCAGAACGTTTTGACCAATTGACATTATGAATAAAATGTTATTGGCTATTCAACTATTGTCTAGAATTGATTAAAATGTATTCTTCGTGTCTAGTTTTTATTGTATCAAATCAGGACTCTTTTTCTAACCTTTTCGAGTGGAAATTACTTGGTGATTCTCAGGTACATATTTTTAGGAATTGTGAATAAATATAATGCAAAATAACCAACTTGTTCCCAAGAATCGTAGTCTATCAGCAGAGGGGGTCAATTCAGCACTGTTTTTGGTGATATAGTTTTTTACTTTTAATTATTGCTCATTGGTAGGCATATAATGACATCCAGGGAGGTGTAAAGCTTGCATCATTTAGCAGAGGTGGTTGAGAAAACTGAGGAAACCTAAGATGGCCGCCATCTCCCAAGGTCAAACAATACAATAATGCCATTTTCGACAGAATTGAAGCGGATTCATGATTTTGGTGTCCACCGTGGAGTTTTCAGTTACGCATGATATAGTGGTCAGGCCAAGAAGTACTGTATGTATTGTATATTATTGGTAAATCCAAGATCACCGCCATTTTCTTAAGATCGAACAATAAATTAAAGTCATTTTTTTACATAATGTTAGCGTCTACCATGTGTTTTTCAAGTATACCAGTAATTGTGGTGTGGCCAAATAGTAAGTAGTCATTCCTGACAATACTGCAATGCAAGACATATTATTTATCTTGTACCTTTCTATCAAATGCTATGTATATATCTTGTTTAGCCTTGGCCTCGTGAGAGCTACGTCACTGAGAAATATAACCTTAAATTTTCCATGTAAGTTAATTTTTAAATGTATTTTTGGCACATACGGTTATCATCATTTTGATAGTAATGCATACCACATAAGTATATAACATGTATAATAATAGTATTGAATAGGCTGGGTTGCCTTCACTGTTGCAACACACATACATGTATATATGTAAAGTTACGCAACAAAGACAACCGGTGTGTATCCAAACAGGCTGTGCGTACATGTTCCCCCAAAATAATTTATCACTGCGTATTTCTAAAAAACGCATCTGGAACGCCACTGTTGCAATTTGTCTTGGGTCGCCCCATGACATCACCCCATGTTCTGGACCTCATGTTCTGGGGTCACCCCGTGGTCTGGTGATATCACGGATTATTATATAAGCTGAGGGGTGATTGAATCACTTGATTAATAAATTATTTTAAATGTAGTTGGTGGCATCGCTAAATAACACAAGTTCCCATTTAACTCATCTGCGTCATGGTGGTCTATTAGTGACTTGTGATGTAAATATATCTTGATGTATTTGAGATAATTGTGGTGAACACGAATGAGCCACGCAATCACATGCCATCTCCCCTACAGCAAGGTTAGGCTTCTCGGGGTCGCAGACACGGTCTGCCACCTCGAGAAGTCTAACCTTGCTGAAGGGGAGATGGCACAGGCAATCAAAGTTCAAGACGTCTGGGAAATGAATTATTTGACTGCAAAGCTGGCGAATACGTTTACCGTGACGGGGGAATCCCCGGTAATGGAGTAGAATAAGCACTCGAAGTGACGCTGATATATCAGAGTGGGGGGGGGGGATGACCCTTTTATTGCTAAATATACGCTGTGTATGAAAAAATGGTGCGATGCATCACAATGAGTATGGCCGATATTACGCTTGGGCATTTTATAAAAAATGATAGAAACGACATCCTCATCCTCTTATGCAATTGAGCTATTAATAAGAGCTTGTATCTTTTCAAATTGATAAAACACGGGGCCCAGCATTTCCAGCCCTGATTACAAGACTTTTTTGTTGGTACCCGAGCTGCATAATTGTTGCGCGTCTCGGCCAACAGCGACATTCTTGTGATCAAGGCTACATAATTTCGTAAACGAAAAGGAGTAAAAAATATCCGAGTATTAGTAATAAGCCACAGTATTAACAGGCCGATCCTTTGGCATGTAGAAGCGACGGAATATGTAAAATGTCAAGGACAAACTGGCTGTGATTGGAGACGAGCCAGTCTGACATGACGCTGGAGCTGACAATAACTCAAATCGACGTCGTCATCATCTTTCCGGCATCTAATCAAACAAGGACCGATCATTTACATAATTTGCACGACCGCCCGAGATTTCCCGTACACGCTGTCACATATGACCTTATTGCCAATAGAACCAAAACACCCAGAAAATCATTGCACGACATAGTGAAATCCTAATGTCTGGCCAGATGAAAACAATTATGCCTAATCGAAGAACATTTGACTTAGCTATGGCTCCAGTAGAATTTGGCTACTTTTAGATAGTTTCCAGTTAAAATATTAATTACATGGACTTAAAATTTAGGTCCATGTAATTAATATTTTAACAGCTCGCCATTTAATAGCTAGCTGTCCAGACTAGATCTTGCAAACGAGATTTATTGACCTTTGTCCGCTGAACCGGATTTGAAAGGAATGATAACCCTTACAACATGTACAACGCTGAAATATTTTTGTATGAAATATGAAAACCAAAGAATTGTTTCAATTTGAGATCATCATAAATGTCTTAGTTAGCTATTTATACGTCAGAATCGATTCTGATTTATAATAATGGTCCACACGCTGAAAGGGTTAACCTGACAGATCGCACACATATACAGGTACATGACATCAATATATCAACTGGAAAAGTTGTGAATTATTTGTCAAAGCATCTAATTTATCTATTTGCAGCATCACGAGTCATCAAGTGGGTTAAACGATATGGCCTGTCTGTTTTTTACATGACAGACAAAGCGCACCAGTTCAACAAAAAATGGCGCTGTAACTAATCCAGGTCAAATGCCGATTTTGAGTCTTGTCACATAGGCCTAATGACATTTCGTTTTTATCTTTAAAAATTATAATTTAAAAAAAAGCCTGCATTATGATGTTGAAGGTTTCGAACAAATTTGTTTCATTCCCAAAAATATTGAAAATGCTGGATTCGAAGTTGTACATACCCGAAAACTGTTGCCACGAAATATTCTTTTCAGCCCCATCTTTAATGCCATTAGGGGCGGGGGCCCTAGGAGAGGGGTTCGGTTCCCGGTCTCGGCGGTTTGAAAGAGACAAAAAAAAAAAAATCTTCCCCATCTACGTGTGAAAGTCAGTATTGTGGGGAGCCTCCGTGACCGAGAGATAGCGTGCTCGGCCTCAGACCGCCAGGGCTCGAATTTCGAATCCTGTGTCTGGAGGACAGTGTCATCTCAATCATCCCACCATCATCAGGATGTTCTCCTGGCCCAGTTTAGCCTATATGTGTACAAAGGTGGCCTAAAGCCCGATTCATTTAATGCCATTAGATAAATGATATGTCTGGCTCAATGACATCGCCGGCATATGACCTTGTCGAGCTTGTCAACATGCGCACTGATAGGCTGGGAGCCAGTGTCAGCAAAAAAGTGACCGTGTTGCACCCCCCTGCCAACAGAGGCCACCCTAGTTATTATGAAACAGTGACATCTTGGGATCATTATAAGCCCGGGTGTGCACCTGTATCTACATGTATAAGAAAGATATAGCATGTTGAAGGAGGTACCCCAAACCAGTGTCTATTATTAAGGGGTTGGGTTACGTAAGCGTCTATCGTTACCGTTCTAGTTCAACAATCTACACATGTGATATGCCATATAAAAAGATAAATAAATTTCCGTTCTAATAATATATGGCACGATGCAGTAGAGTAAATATTCGTCTCTCCACATAATGTTCAAACTATTTTTTTTACAAAATAATCAAAACCAATAACAAACCAAACTAGTGAACACGGTCAAAGGAAATGACATAGTAAAACATACTTATTGGCCATATCCATATTTGGCCTATATTTTATGAATCCAGATATGTGTATGCTTAAAACAGAATGTTTTTTATACTCATAAATGCCATATATATTTTTTAAATTGAAGAATGTTACGGCCTTTTATGAAAATGCGTGTTTTTCATCTGGGATGAAATCTGAAACATTTACCTTTGCTCGGTATTTCAGTGTAGAATTTTGTATCCACATGTTTTTACATAATTTTGGTATGCTGAGTTCGAATCTGTCGGACAACATTCTATATTTGGCGCGTTTCACCTTCAAATTGGCAAAACACAAAATGTCCGCCAACATATAAAGAAAACCCCGTTTTTTCTATGATTGGTCGCACATGAATGTACCATTTATGGTTTCTGTAGGATTTTGAGTTGGAAAAAATGACCTTAATTTGACCTTCAAATCCAAGACGTCCGCCGCTTTTATCCATTTACTGGTACTACAATTCTACCGTTAAATATCCTGACAATAATGACCTATTTGAAATAATAACTTTGTGGACCATCAATGAACGTTTCTGTCGAGTAAATTTATTAAGAAAAAATCCAAAATGGCCCCGTCATTCACCTTCAAATTAGCAAAAAATAAAAAGGCTATCAAAATGTAAATTAACCCCTTTTTTCGGTTTGTCGCACGAGAATGCTCAATTTATTGTGTTTGAATGACTTGGGGGCCGAAACACTTATTTCTGATGTTTATTTTTCATCGTTTGACCTATACTTTATCGTAAAATCCAAGATGACCGTTGTTTTACACATTTACAACTAAAATTATTACGTCCTTCAAAATACTAAGCACATCAAAGCATGCAAGAATACACTGTGCCTAAACCTAATTTCGAATGCGTTGTAACCTAATCTGTCGTATTACCTAGTCTATCTTTTTTAAATTTCCATAAAATATGTTGTTTTATTATAATATGCTAAGATGCATTAAAAACGCATATATAATTTTTGTGGCGGTAACCATTTTTGAACTGAAGGTCAAATATAAGTCATTTTGGTCGAAAAACATGACATTATAAATTTATCAACTGCAAATCAAGCAGACACCAGAAATTGTGCATTTATGGGCGATCAAAAATAGAAAAAATGTGGTTTTAGCGGCCATTTTTTGTTTTGCTAATTTGAAGGCGAATGGCACCAAATCTAGAATATTATCCGACCGATTCGAACTCAGCACACCAAAATTATGCAAAAACAAGTGGGTACAAAATTCAACACTAAAATACTGATCAAAATTAAATGTTTCAGATTTCAACCCAGGCTAAATACACACATTTCTAGAAAATGCCGCAACATTAATTCTTCCATTAAAAAATATATGAAATGTATAAATCTGAATACCTCTCGGTTTTAAACATATTCACGTCTGGGTTCAGAAACCATAGGTCAAATATAGATATATGGCCAATAATTATGTTTTATTTAGTCGTTTCCATTGACCATGTTGACTAGTTTTTTGTTGATTTTGATGATTTTGCAATAAAACTTATGTTTGAAGGTATGTAGAGAGACGAATATTTACTCCACTGCAATGTGCGATATATCATATCAACGCAGATTTCATTGTCTTGTTATATGGTATATCGGATGTGTCGATTGATGAACTACAACGGCAAGGACAGACGTTTAATAACTCTACTCAATAATTATGGGCAACAACAGGGCACCACCTTATGTACTGATACATCCCTTATGCCGGCAATAAATCATGATAGAAGGGCTATAAACGCACTCACGCATCACAAATAGGTCACTTATATGTATTGGAATTCAAATATGACAATTAAAGAATTTTATGATTAAAAAATAAAACTTGAATGTGGTATTATATGCTGATAAAATAACCTAACTACTTTTTCGGGGTGTTTTCACCAAATATTTTTTATTTTATCGGTCTTTTTTTATTAAATAAGATTATAATAACGTGAAATGTCAGAGAAAAAAAATAGTACACCAATAAAATAATTCCATTGCATCTACATCATCTGATTATAATACAAAAGAGAAATTATGTTTGAATGACCCCTCATGTCTTTAACCGCCCATCTCTTTTTTATTGGTGTACACAGAAGCACACACCCGGGCTCAAGTTGCTCGTAAGATGCTCATCTTTCCAATGATACCCCACAACAAATGTTGCAGAGGGGGTGCAACAAATTCCTATTTTAAAGGCTTTTTTTGACACTGGCTCCCAGCCTATGCCACCTGCAACCTGGTCTATCACTAAGAAATTGATGACACGATCGTGCAGCCTGAAATATTTATATAGTGGCAGTAAAAAACGACAGCAGTCGTAACGACATGGCCACATATGATTATTGACAAGATAATACTATCAACAACTTCGGCATTTCATACTCTTGTATTTTGTCTCTTTATTTCCAGTATCGGCTTACAAGTTGTGCACAAATAATGGCACTTGGTACAGAGAGCCTCGCCGACTGCTGGAATGGACCAACTACACCACGTGTCTGGACTTGCAAGTAGGTGAAGCTGTCATGGACAGAATAGTCAATTATTTTCAATTAACCCTCAAAGCGCCGAAATATTTTTTTAAGCAAACCGTAGATGATAGAGAGCATAGGACTTTTTCAATTTGAAATCATCATAAATGTCTTGGTTAGCTTTTTCTGCTTCATTTGAATAGCTATGTTATGGGTCTACAGCCATTATAGGCCTACATTTTTAATTCTTTCAGTGCGGGGATCGACTAAAGTCGATCACCGCACTGAAAGGGTTAGCCCCTAGACAAGTGAAGTTGACAAAAGGCAGTATCTGCTTACTTTAGAGAGCAGAGCAGAGTAGTGATATGTGTGTGGTTTTATCCCCACATGTGTAACCATTTTTCGAAGGAAAAAATCCCTTAACTCTGTGGAATTGATTTTAGGCTTAATTTTACAAATATGTGTAATTTTCAGTCACTTGAAGCTGTGTCTCGCTACTGTGATCCAGAAAATTTCAATTTTAAATGGAATAGCTTAGAGCTCTAGAGGTTAAAATCGGTGAGTTGTCAGTCACGATTCGCTGAGATAAATAATATTTATCATTGTGTCAAGGATATACTGCTGTTTTCCTTTGTGTTTTTAAATTTATTTGTTAGCCTTTATATACACAAATATATACAATATTTTTTTTTACTTATTAGATTTTATATGCACAAATATATACAATAATCGTACAAAAATGCAATTGTTATTAAAATTGTGTACACCAGGATGTAAAATACAAGTGATCAGCATCCTAACTAAGTTTGACATCCAGGATAAATTTTATATACAACACGTTAATTGCACTTAAAAGTAAAACGTTAAAAGTTAATATACACAATTATTGTTTCCAGCGCCATAGGCTTACCTTTCAGTGACGCCAAACAAATTATGGCGCAGCGGACAGAGGTATGGACAAGCGCTTTGTAAATCTTACATAAAACTGTGGATCAACGCGAATACCACCCATGACACGTCTTTGGCTGAAACCCATTATTGTCGTCGGATTTTTGGCTCGTCTGTACCTCTGTCCACTGCGCCATAATAATTGGTGTCGCGTCACTGACATGTAAGCCTGCACTGGGCACCCACGGACAAGAATAAAAAAATTGAATGGGATTTTAGGCCAACTTTGTGCACATAATATAGGTTAAACTGGGCTAGGAGAACCTCCTGAGTATGGTGAGATGAATGAGATGACATTGCCCTCCAGACACAGAATTCGAAATTCGAGCACTGGCGGCCTGGAGCCGAGCACGCTACCTCTCGGTCACAGAGGCTCTCCACAATACTTTTACGAGTTGATGGAGAAGAAACATTTTTGCTTCTTTCAAACCGCCGAGACCGGGAACCACGAACTCTAGCGCGAAAGGCAGCGGTGCTAACCACTACCCTCGAGCCCCCAAATAAACAGCGAAAACAGGGAAAAATGGAAATCGTGTAACAAATTCCATGCAAGGAAAATACAAGGTATTCTATAATTTGGTCAAATACAGGGGAAACACGTGGAATTTCGCTACAGAAAGTGTTTCTGCAGATTTTTCTCAAATTAAAATGCATCATTTTTGAACAGATTTGCGTGTATTCTGTACTTCATACTGTACTACATTAGAATGTGTTCATGCGGCTCAAAAGGTCGGTGGCGGTCGCTTATTGATATGTAGCACATGGAATATAAGATATCTTGCCGGGAGGAAAGCGGGGAAAATACAGTGAATTTTAAAATCTTAAATGGTATGGGTACCCAGCAAACACAAAACATTTGTATAACATATGTACAATGTTGGACCAGCGTCGAAGACGCTGGGCCGGCGTTGTACAAATGTTATACAAATGTTTTGTGTTTGCTGGGTATAGTATCCTGATACCCATCAAACTTCACATATTCTGTGGAACGCAGTGACGTCACTCGGTGAAAACAAGGTTATATAAGACCCCTCCCCCATACTTCATTGTATTAGCCAGCTCGGTGAAAATAAAGGAGGTCAAGGTCATTGAGTTTCACAGAATAGATAACCATGATCAAAACTTAACTTTTTTAGCGCGGTGATCGACTTTAGACGTCAGATTCTGACATTATGTAGACGTCAGATCCTGATCTCTAATGTCGGTCTCCGCATTGTCTTTCAGCGCGGGGGCCGACTTCAGCATGCCTAAGAGGTCAGATTCTGACGTCTGTAGACGTCAGATCCTGACGTCTACAGACGGTCCCCGCACTTGAACAGTAAAATATTTATAATGACCGTAGACCCATAACATAGGTACATTCAAATGAAGCGGAAAGAGCTATCTAGGACATTTGTAATGATTGAAAACCCCTTTTTTCTTTATGGCTTATACAAAAATATTTCATCGCTTAATATTCACAATAGTTGACACTTCTACAAACCAATCTATGACCTTTTTGCACAGAATTTTTTGTATCGTATGCATGGGCGACAATCGGTCACGACAGCATTTTTAATTACACAACATTGAAGAAAAGCTTTATCATGTTCATAGCCGCAAATGTTTTTGTATAATAGACATTCTGCAATTTGACGAGTGTTCGTATTGTCGAGTGTTCGTATTGTCGAGTGTTCGTATTGTCAACCAAAGTGTGGACATTTTCAGAATGACTCCAATCTGAGTTGAAGTGGGAACCAATCGCCCTTTTTCAATCGAGAACTGCAATTCCAATTTTCTCTCCTATTATCTGTCCAACATGACTCTGATTTAAAATGGATGACTATGATTAATAATATCACTATTTGTAACATGCACCTGTGCCGATAATCATTATTGATTGAAAGTCGTTTTGTGTGTAAGATAAAATCCGAGGAGCTCTACATTCTTAGTTGTGTGAAAGGGGAAGGCCGAAGGACGAGTTTATTTTCACAGCT
This sequence comes from Flabesymbios commensalis, assembly GCA_964017125.1. Lineage (NCBI taxonomy): Eukaryota > Metazoa > Annelida > Polychaeta > Terebellida > Flabelligeridae > Flabesymbios > Flabesymbios commensalis. The sequence goes on along the minus strand of OZ024906.1, from coordinate 76,274,637 downwards.
AAGAATGTAAAACACCGAGGGATTTAGCTGACTTAAAACACATCCGATCATAATGAGGATACCTCATTATCACACCTGGCTGATTGTAATCCCAATGGCCTGCCATGATAATTGATCTGTACTTGATGAACAATAACTCTCCATACCCGGCTCAAAATCGAGTTCTCAGACAAAGAAAAAAATGTAGTGGTGTGTTTTAACTAAACTTACTGGCCAAATATGTCTATAAATTAAAATGTAAGATTCTGGAACTAACTAAAGTGGCAATACTTTTTAAATGTTTAAAACGCCGGACATTTGAAATAGCACGTAGGGATAAATATATGTCTCGAATTGGTGATTTTGAAATAAATGAAATGAATCGGGCTTTAGGCCACCTTTGTGCACATATAGGCTAAACTGGGCCAGGAGAACCTCCTGAGGATGGTGAGATGATTGAGATGACACTGTCCTCCAGACACAGGATTCGAAATTCGAGCCCTGGCGGTCTGAGGCCGAGCACGCTACCTCTCGGTCACGGAGGCTCCCCACAATACTAACTTTCACACGTGGATGGGGTGATTTTGAATAAAAGGAGACTTTGTTTTCAAATTCGTAGACTTCAATCGTCATATAGTTTTGTAACAGGTTATTTTAATTATCTACACTAACACAAAAAAATGTGATTTGCAATGTCGAGCGGTATTATCTTTGTCCTACCATTTGAGACAAATTGTCCCACCTGGCCCAGCTCTCTTATCTGGCACGTCTGTGCGATAATTAGGTCGTTCGTCTGTGCCGTTTGTCATTAAAATGCAATTTATATGGAGTGTTGCCGGTTTTTATTAATTATCAAATTTAATCACAATCATCTGAGATGTATTTTTGTCGCCGGCGGATCTCGCTTATTCTTTTGTTTGGCATTTCAAATAACATTTCTCGTGAGTAACTATTTTAAACAACTGTGAATGCTATGGCATTCAGCACATAAAAACGGGCTTCAGTGGTGAAAGGGTTAAAACTATTTCAAGTAGGTAATAACTACCAGTTTTATCCACCTGAAGCTGTGCTGCCGTCCAAAGCCATAACACTGCTATATCTGCTCACTTTACAAGTCAGCAGATACTGCATCTCGGCTTTGCAGAACAATGTTGGTTGCTGCAGCAAGACACTGGTCGCAAAGCCGTGCAAAGACAAACAAGTAACGGCTTACTTTTCAAGTATCCGGGTTATTATAATTTTGTTTACCTTCGCATTACCATAATTTATTTATAGAAAATATATCAAGTAGGCCTAATAAGCCTAAGCTATTATTCTTAGAACCGGAACGGCCTTGACAGGCGTGATATTGTCTTGGGACTAGGTAATAGAAAGCTAGGATGGTCTTCATTTTTCACTATGATAACTATAAAATTAGCGACGGTGTAACTGTTTCAGATCACCCCCCTGTTCAGGTTACCCCCGGGGGTAATCTGAAACTAGTTTCAAGTTACCCCCTCTAGTTTTAAATTACCCCCTCAATTTTACTGGTTAACTTTCAATGATAACAATAATTTTTTTTTTTTTATTTTCATCACATGGCATTGGGACATTTTTTAGGGACACTTTAATCTCCATAGGTATAGCCATTACATCTCTGGGGCAACTAACAAAAATAATATGTTAGCAAGAGGTTTAAAATCACTTTAATCTTCATATAACCCTTTAATCTCAATGTCAACTAACGAGAAAAATTGTTAGCGCGAGGTCTCGAAACATTTTAATCTTTGACCCCAATGGAAACTAACATAAAAAACTGTAACAATTTGATTTCTATGCAAACTAGTGAAAAATAAAATGTTATTAGCAATATGTATGGGAATACTTTAATCTCCATATAACCTTATGATGTCTGAGGTCAACTGACGAAAAAAATAGACTGGTGCCAAATCACCTGTCTATTTCCGTAGGACTGACATGTATTATTATTTTCAGTGATAAAATAACAACAAATTGAGCTTGAGGGGTTAATGCAGATGAGCAGGGAGCTTAAGAAGTTAATCCAGATAACGGGGGAGCTTAACCCTTTCAGGCCGAATTTACCGTTGTCATCTTCATCCACTACAAGCCGCGAATAGCTGTCGCAATTCTCGACTTGTAGTGGATGAAGATGACTTGATCTGATTTAAAAATTGAAGAAAATTGTCAAATATTGGTAAACCAGTTTCATGGAAATTTTCATTCTAAAGCCCATAGTTGTAGGAAAATTAGGTCTGTTTTCAGGGATGTAAAATGATGCTTTAATGCATCGTGAGGGCTCAAAGGGTTAAGGGTAATGTAGATAATACGCATGGGGGCCTAGTTTGCCTGCATGCTTACTACATACGTTATGCCAGTCATCCACACATGACATCACAACCACATTTCCGGCGTATAAAAAAATCAGAAACGGTAACGTTAGACCCTGATCTAGACCCATAATCACAAATTTATGCAATATTCATAATATTATTTATATGCCTAACTATAATAAACGATAAATATGCTGCAGTATGTTAGATTTTATTTGCGGTTTTTTAACATATAGATTTGAGTAAACTATTTTTAATTTACAGTAGTTTGATCATTTTGATTCACAGAAACTTACATGGCGGTAGACGGGCACCTGTCTGGCACTTCGGGGGCGGGACCGGTTAACAATGTTGACTAACATGGCGGCGCCCCACTCTTGGGAACGTTGACCATGTTGCGCATGTGGGTGGGCCCACCATGAATACTCAGCGAATCATCTAGGCCTACTTTAATCTAGGTGTAACGGTATACCTGAAAAGTCAACAAAAATCATATTTGGTGTGTAGGCCCTAGAAATGGGGGGTGGGGGATAAAAGACGATTTTTCTAGTTTCAAAATACCGGGGGGGGGGGTGCTTTGAACCTAGTTTCAACGTACCCCGGTAACCTGAACCTAGTTTCAACGTACCCCCCGGTACGCTGAAACTAGTTTCAACGTACCCCGGGGGGGGGGGGGTAATCTGAAACTGGAGGAGGTAACTTGAAACTGGCCTATTTCTAGTTTCAGCTTACCGGGGGGAGGGGGGTAAGTTGAAACTACAGTAAAACCTGCTATGAGCAGCCACTGTTATGAGCAGCCAACCTCCTATGGGAAGTCACTTGGTCATTATACAAATGAACCTCCTATGAGCAGCCACCTGTCTTGAAACATCACGTTTCTTGTGTCACAAGGAGGGCTGCTCATGTCAGGTTCTACTGTAGTTCCAACGCACCACCCCTCCCGGTATGCTGAAAGGGGGTACGCTGAAACGGCTACAACGGCAAACCACATGGTACTTTATGGAGCTAGAAACATGACAAACTAATGGGAAAATGGTCTCTTTTCATATTCATAAGGAGATGTTTTGAAAGCTAAAAAGACATTTATTTAGAGACGGAACCCAAGCTTTAACGAGGCTGTGTGTAGGTTCCCATTGTAGCTATCAGGTGGAAGCCAATCATGTTGTTGTGTGTTGCGAGTCACGTAATTTTCGTCTACTTTGATTTGTGAGGACGATTAGGACGAGGCAAATTAGCTGATTTTCGAGCTCAACCTGGGTACTCAATCAGAGGGGGTCAGAATTTTTATTTAGTGAAGATCGGATGAATATTGGCGGTTGAAGAGCGTTTACATCGTTAAATTGTTGAATGATAATAATAATAATAATAATAATAATAATAATAATAATAATAATAATAATAATAATAATAATAATAATAATAATAATAATAATAATAATAATAATAATAATAATAATATTAATAATAATAATAATAATAATAATAGTAATAATAATAATAATAATAATAATGGACAAAATAAAAACGATAAGTCTCCACCACTACCTGATATTATTCGTAACAACGACCCCAAACAGGAAAGCGTTGTATGCGCCATTCATTTACGTGACACAAAAAACACGTTGATTGCTAAAATAGCATAATTATTAATAATTGCATACTTAATTTGATGGTCCCTTTGAACATCTTGAATATGAGATACTAGTTTTCCTGTAAGTGGGAAAGAGCTTATAATTTAATGAAGGCTATTAAACCTTGTCGTTATAACATGAGAAGCTGCTGTAAGCATGATGACAAGAGTGGTACATTGCCAGAAGTGCAGTAAAAAAAACTACAGGGAAGGTGATTAATTATAAATCTTTTAACCCTTGTCCTGCTAGACCCGGATATATACGGTTTTAAGCATATTTTAAGCCAAATAATATGTCACTGGAATGGACAATACAGTTTGTGGTAGATGTTTAATTGGTCAAATAACTCGATTTAGAAGATGTATATTTTTCGAGAAATATTTATATTTTTTGTCATTTGGAGCTGGAAATTGCGTTAGCAATTCCAGCTTCAACTGACGAAAAATACAATTGAAACAATTCAGCAGGACAAGGGTTAAGGGTGGGGGACATTTTACCCAGTCGAGAATCTGTCGAGTCGCGTCCTCGCGTGGGAAGTTCCACTGTGCGTTCATTACCGCCGCTGATTGAAAACCGTTTCTTCAAAGCTAAAACCAGAACGACCGTTACAGCATTGGCTCGATGTTAAATCGACGTTTGGTCAGCGTCACTTGTGTACAGAAATTACCCGAAGCCACATTTAATCTAGAGTCAGATCACATCCCGGCAAACACGAGCCAGTGATAGAGTGTTGGATTACTGGTGGGCCACCGTCTACAACGGCGGCCCAACGGTAAACCAACATTGACTCAACGTCTCGTGACTAATTCACTAGTTCAATAATGGCTGAAAGAAAGACAATTTATTGCGATTTTTAGCATCTTACGTCAATAATTTGACCTTGTGGGCGCGATAATTTAAAAGTTTTCCATGCATCCTGCTCAAATTCGTTATGCATGTTACTTGTAAACATTTATTGAACAAGTTCAATAATAGCCGATTCATTGCGATTTTTTGCATTGTACGTCGCTAATTTTACCTTATGTGCGCACTAACTTCAAAGCAGTTTTCACGTATCCTGCGCTAAAAAAACTTCGAAAGTTTTACATTATATCCTGATCAAATTTGGTATGCATGTTACTAATAACCAGTTCTTAGACAGGGTCTATAATGGCCGAAATTTGACCTTGTGGGCGCTTAGTGGGACTTTTTAATTTATTCTGCGCAAATTTGTTACTAATAACCAGTTCTCTGACAGGTTCAATAATGGCGGCGTGCTAGAATCGAGTGTGCTCTTGTTTAATTGAGCCGCCACTCATAACGACCTTATTTTTTAAATCAGCGACGTCGGCTAGCGATATCATTTTTTAGCTACTTTTTGCTATTGTTTTATGTTTATTAAAGAACAGTAATGATAATGCGGCTCCAGGATAACTCATTGGTAGCGTATTATACTCTGCATCCTGGGGTACCGGACTCGAATCCCGCTGCAGCCGAGACATTTACTTGATGCACACATGTGCAGTGACCTAAACTGCTCAAATAAAATTCATGTGACAACCGAAAAATATAGGCGATTGGCGTCGCATTACTAATAAAATAATGTCACCTGATTAAAGCTGTTACAAGTTTTAGAATGCATGGAATTTTATTCCATGCATTTTAAAGGGTGTGATAGATCACAGTTTTGTTTTGTATTCTCCCCGCGCGTTTAATGTTATTTTACATCCCAGCAAAGACGATACGTTGACCTAGCGTTGCTATGTAATGCTGGTACACTGTCTGCAACGCTAGCCCAATATTACAGCAACACTGGGTCAACGTGTTGTGTTTGCTGGTTAAGTGTGTACATACTTCAGGTTCGTAATACTAGCACGACGTTGATGTATACTTAAACTGTTAAACAGTCATTAGCTTGTGGCGTTTTTTTTATGGTCCCCGCATCTCAGATTAGCTTTTTCACAGAAGGCGTTCCGTGGACGATATATTTCATCTCAAACTATTTGAAGATTAATTTTATGTTTTATTGACAAGATGTATATTTGAAATAAACAGGTCTATTTTTGCATCTGGCGACGGTAAAAATAATTATTTTGCGACCTTTGAAATAGGCTTATGTATATTTTATTTGTAAAATGTATATATTATGTGTTTAACCACCAACGGCAAAATTGTACAGAAACACAATTTGGCAGGTCCGGGTCGTTTTTGAGTAAAATGCCAGTTTATAACTTTATCACTACCAAAATAACGCAATCGAATAAATACTGTTTTTGCTAATTATGCTCATATACATGTAGGTTGATAATAGACAGAAACACTTTAAATGCAATATGAAAAATCACACTTTTACAACGGTTCATATACCTGCTCGGGTAAAAAGACCCGTACATGCCGTTGAGGGTGAACAAAACAGTTAACATGATTCTACTCTAAATACGTAAAATACGTGTAGATAACTCATTCTTTATTATTGATATCTGCTTGAAATAAAATATACTTTTCTATAAAATATAATGTTATTACATTGTAATACGTCTTATAGATATATTATCGAGCAGCCCTTACATGTAGGCCCCTAACTGTATAACTGTATTCCACATGGTCCGTCGGCTCCGCCGCCGCCGCCACCGCAGTTATTTGTTTTCAAAATAGCTGAAAAGCTATTATATCAACTGCTGCTTCCTCATACTTCACATAGCCATCATATACCACTAGGGAATTTTCAGGTGGCATTTTGATCCACATATTATCAACCCTTTAATTACTTCGGCCACTAGCAAAGATATGCTCGTTGGCTCGTTTCAGAAAACAATGTCCATCAAATCTTTTTCTAATTTGGCAAAATATGCTCGGCTATATCAGCGAATGACCTGGGTAACTTCTGTAGCGCACAATTTCAAAATGACCGTCTAGCGGCCATTTTAAATTTGAGTAATTTTAAGACACTTAGGTAACCCGAAAACAAAGGCAATACAACAGGACCATAGCTATGAAACAAAATGTAAGGTATCACCTAAGGATAACCCATGACAAATATGGCGGCCAATTTTAGTCGGTTTTACTAATGTCTGCATGATAGCTAAATCGGTAATATGAAATAATATGTCTGGTGTTATACAAGGACAAAACAGGACAATTTTGCAAATATAAAATCAAAATGGCCGATCGCTAACCATTTTGATTTAATTTTGCTCACTATCTCAGAGAGCTTGCATGGCTATAGCTTAACTCATAGCAGTCTAAGTCCGAGCCCAGCTCGGACCTGGAATTTATGACGCTGCAGTCTAAGTCCGAGCCCCGCTCGGACCCGGCAATAATGCTCAGCCATTCACAGATGAATCACTTGCGCAACTATGAAAAGCAGCATGGGAAACCTAGAACATAAAGGGTTGATTTATCTGCGTCACAACCGTTTCTAAAAATATAACTCCAGGCTCAGATGAATACGAGGCTTTCGGTATTTCCTAGATGAGTCGAAAATTTTATCTCAAAATATAAAATCTGGTATGGCCCTCAGGGAATTTAGACAGATTAATATATACCATGGTAATACTTTTTATACCCTATTACTTTGTGTACATAGACCTATTGAATGCTTCTTCGAACCGTCTGTGATGTATTTCAATATATTTTATGTGAATTGATATAATGTTGTACTCCTGAATCTCCGTGAATAACAAAAATACCATTTTTAAACAAAATTATCAAAAATTTGACTACCTAATTAGCATATTCAAAATGGCTGTCGGTTACCATGGCAACATCACATTGGCCAATTAAATGAAGTGTATTTTAGTTATATGTTGTATGTGTGTTCCTGTGGTGTATGGGAAATACATATGCCATCATTCTAAATGTCTATTAGGAGTATCAAAAAATGTCTCAAAATCACAAAAATGGGCAGACCGCACAGAAGTCCAAATGTCAAAACCAGACTGCTATGAGGTAAATAGTAAATAAAGTGTCCAGTGTTACACAAGGACAACATATGGCAAATTGTACAGATTCAAAATGACCGACTGGTAGCCATTTTGTTTACATTTTTGTCATTATCTCGGAATCCTTGCATGCTACACTGTCCTGTGTTATAAAGCTAACTCTTCACAACGTTTGTCGATCTATATCAAATTTTAAATGGCTCCCTGGCGGTAACGGAGGGCTGTTTTCGTGTCCGTTTCCAAACAACTCTTTCTAGTTATTATCTTATGATAACTTTTGAAGAACGACGTTTGTTCCAAAGACGATATAAACATTTCATAGAAGAATGTATTATTGCAAGCAGACACGTATTGTCTTCCGAACAAATACGCATCTCATTGTCTCCATACAAAAAACAGTCGGCCATTGCTATGATTATAATGTGACCGATTAGAAAGAAATAAGGCCAACGCCCTGTTGTGAATTTCATTTCAGCGACAGTACATCCCACTGGCACCCGTAGCGCTGCTTGTAGGGAAGCTGTTCTTGTTGTGAATATGCTGTTGTTCAGCCCAGTAGAGTATACAATATTGTATATTATACTTTTCATAAGGAAGGAGCTCTCGATTACCTAAAACGATACAACGAGCCCAAACAAATAGTCCTATAGGGGCGATCTTAGACGTCTGAACCAGACGTCTAAAGACATCAGATTCTGAGCCAAAATCGATCCCCACACTGTAAGAATCAAAATATTTATAAGGGCCGTAGACCTATAACATAGGTCTTCAAATGAATCAGAAAAAACTTGGTCTTTTATGATGATTTTAAATTAAAAAACCCCATTTGATTTCCATGGGTTATATAAAAATAATTTAGCACTCAAAGCGTTAATATGATGGAAAAGGTGGCATATTTAACTATTTATTACTGATATAATTTCAGGTCAATCGAATTGTCACCATCATGTATATCAAATATTGTTAATAATCCCCCCCCCCCCCACACCGCCACGGCAACCTATGTTTAGATAATTATAGGCCTTCAATATTTAGACCCAATTCTATCAAAGTATATATTTAATAACTAATTTATGCTGGACGGGAAACTAATAATAATGTAGGTTCAAGGGAATTACTTTCGTGTTCAAGAAAAAAATCAAATTTTATGTGAGACACATATTCGTGACAATTTGAAACAAGAAAGCTCCTTGTCATTCAGTTTCTTCACATTTCATTTCCTGATACATGTACATTGTATTGATGTATCAATTTCTAAGCCATCACCTCTCCTCCCACACCCTTGACATATGCACTGATACCTTTAACAGCCTTTCACGATTACATTCGGGTTTTTGTCAGGTTTTTCTATTGGCACATTAACACCAGCTTTTAAACATGCTAAAGATAAAACGTGATCCCTATCAACAAGATTTCAAAAGAGCTGACCTCCACTTTGTCAAATCTAAATAATTTTCACTCACCTGAAGTTGTGAATCGCGTCAGCGAGACACAACTTCAGGTGGGTGAGAATTACAATTAAATAATTTTGCTAATTGCGCATAGTCGTTATCAGCTTTCAGCTTTTTTATTTCACCTTGAAACAAAAAACAAATTTGAAGGAGAAATAAGTGTTAAAAATGTTACAGTGGCATATGTTTTAGTTCAAATTGTACAATTTCAAGTGGGTAAGAAAATAAATACTAAGTCAACCAGCCAATTATCTATTTCCTATTTATGGGTAAAACTTTTGATTTTCAGAGCGAGCTACACCAACGGGGAAGTCACAACGCACTGCATGTAGGCTACTGTGTGACTTGGTATTCTGGTCTTCGCTCTGCCATATTTCAATGCGCCTCAAATTTCATTCCTTTTCAGCCTGAAGCGCACCGTTTCTGAGACATCCGTGAGCGAATCATCATCTGGTAATAGGGGATTTACTTAGAGGGCCGAAAATGCACCGTTTCCCCGATATGAGTTTCAAGTTCGCTAATGTCATTCCAAGGGATCTTTCTACCTTTGACCCTGCCATACACGTCCGCCATTGGTCCGGTCGTTTGGAAAATATATGTACACTACCTCACCACCCGAAGATCCGTGTAGTTAGAGTTTTAGATTCAAAACTTAATGAGAAATAATGGAGCGTAACATGGTGATTGAATAATTAGGCATCCCCGATAATATCGGGACGCTTATAGTGTTTAGCATTATTCCGTTACCGCCGCTAAAATAGCTGCCGCAGCCATTAAAAAAATTGACATGGTGGTGGTGGGGATCATTTTTTTCATTTTTTTTATTTATTTATTTTTATATCGGAGTAGTCTCTCCAAGTTTAAAAAAAAATAAGGGCACTTTTTTCGGGAGGAGGAGGGGTGTGCGGGTTATTTTAAAACACTTTTTTTTTTACACATTTTCTACATATGACCTATGGACTGGGCTATTCTTCTGATATATTTTTGGGGGGCACCGAGCCAAGATGGCTGCCTGAAAAGGTTGTGGGCATGATAACTTATGAACCGCTGGTTGGATCGCATTCAAATTTGATAGAGTTGTTCTCTAGGTATTTTTGATGATCCGATTAACTTTTGGGATGTATCATTTGAAAACAAAACGGCTGCCGCAGCCATTTAAGAGTGATCATGCACTGACCTGGAAATTTCTACACTCCTTCAGCAGTGTCACCTGTCCAAGTGTAGACACTGTTAACTTTCGTCTCTGGCTTGGATAATAATCTAATGGTCAAAACCAGTTCAGTTTCCCCTTCTACCAAACACATGGGAGGAGTTTCAGAATAGTTCAGACGCCACCAGAGCTGGTCGCTGAGTGGACCTGGCAGCCTGACAACACCTCGAATTCACAAGCTGCCATTATCCACAGCAGACACTAACCTTCCCAATCCTTGAGCTGAGTGAGGGAGCTGGTTTCGAGTCTAGGAAATAGTTCTCTATAACGGGGATGTTTTTAATGTTCCGTGCCGAAAACAGTCACATCTAGTTATTATAAAAAGAATCAATTAGGAAACCAAAATATCCAAACTAAAAACACGTGTTGTTTATTTGTTGTTCTTGTTTTTCAGAGATACAAAACAGAAGTTTACATCAGTCTGGGGTGTAATGTGGCCAGCATACTTCTCCTGGCGCCTGGGCTCATTATCTTCATCTCAGTGAGGTAAGACCAACTACCTTAACCCCTGGAGCACTGAGCTATTCAATTTAAATTTTAAGCCACTTGAAGTTGTGTCTCGCTACCGCGATACACAACTTCAAATGACTGAAAATTTGTGTGAAGTTTAAGTCCCAACATATATCAGTGTTTTCAGATTGCAAGCATATTTTACTTTTAACAACTGATTATACAGGTGCTAGTGAAAACACAGAATGTCTACTGTAGCCGTCATCAGTGTTCTTAGGGTTAAATACACATTTAACATGTTTGACCCTTAACCGTTTCAAGCCCGAGTTTACCATTGTCATCTTCACCAACTACAAGCCGCGAATAATTGCTGTCGCATTTCTCTACTTGTAGTGGGTGAAGATGATTTGATGTGGTTTAAAAATTAAAGAAAATTGCCATGTATTGGTAAAACAGTTTCATGGAAATTTTCATTCTAAAGCCCTTAGTTGTAAGGGATGTAAAATGATGCTTTAATGCATCGTGAGGGCTGAAAGGGTTAAAACGCTGAACTACTTTCATATAAACCATGGAGTCCAAAGGTTTTTTTCCATTTAAAACCATCATAAATGTCTTAGTTAGCTCTTTCCGCTAAAGTCGATCCCCGCGCTGTAAGGGTTCAGTTCTCTGGTAAGACGTACTAGTCCATGGGCCAGATAGGGTTACCGTGCACCCCCCCCCCCCAGGACAGTCTGAGACCAAGTTTTTATTGTTCCTTGGACCTCCCCCGATATCAAAAGTCGATGCCATCAAAAAAAAGTTGGGATGGACTACTTGTTTCGGGCCATTTTCAAAATGGCCGCCATCAAAATCTGGAAATCACGTTTTGTGCCATAACTTCAGTTCTAAGGCAGTTAGAGTCACAAAATTGGTGTCTATGCATATGTTTTTGGGGGTGAGGAATTCAATTATGCCAATAAAAATTGTTTCTGTCTTGTGGAAAATTTATAAACAGCTATTCAAACGTATTTTTCGTGCATTTTTGGACATTTTTTGTGTTAGTCTATGGGACAGAGAGGGTTACTGTGCACCCTCCACCTATAAAAGTCTGAGACCAAGTTTGTTTTGCTCATTAGACCTCCCCCAATATTAAAAGTCGATGCCATCAAATAAAAGTCGGATGGACCACCTATTTTAGGCCGTTTCAAAATGGCCGCCATTGAAATTTGGAAATCACGTTTTGTGCCATAACTTGAGTTCTAAGGCAGTTAGAGTTACAATATTGATGTCTATACATATGTTTTTGGGGGCGAGGAATTCAATTATGCCAATAAAAAATATTTCTGTCTTGTGGAAAATTAAAAAACAGCTATTCAAACGTATTTTTCGTGCATTTTCGGTTATTTTTTGTGTTAGGCCATGGGCCAGATATGGTTACTGTGCACCCTCCACCCATGAAAGTCTGAGACCAAATTTTTTTTTGCTTATCAGACCTCCCCCAATATCAAAAGTTGATGCCATCAAATAAAAGTCGAATGGACTACCTATTTTAGGCCATTTCAAAATGGCCGCCATTTAAATTTGGAAATCACGTTTTGTGCGATAACTTGAGTTCTAATGCAGTTATAGTCACAAACTTGGTGTCTATACATATGTTTTTGGGGATGAGGAATCTAATTATCCCAATAAAAAATATTTCTATCGTGTAGATAATTCATAAACAGTTAAATAAACGTATTTTTCGTGTATTTTCGGTCATTTTTGTGTATTTTAGTGCGAGCACAGAAAAAACTAACCTCAAAATAAAACTTGTAGTGTTATTTTATTCCGTGAAAAATGAGCATTACAGTGTGAAAAGTTGTAAATAAAAATTCAACTTTGCTTATGACGAGGATGATCAATGAAAAAAACTTAGTGTAGAAAATATTAAAATAACAAAGTGGTGACTGTTCTATGAACCAACTAGAATTATATGTAATCCTCATTCATATTAGATCTGACCAGCAGCTGAGTAGATTAATTCTTTTATTGCAAAAACACCGTACTTCTACACAAGATCATATCGCCACTTTAACATTTAAAACGGCAGATACACCCTTTCAATTCCAAGGGGAAAATTTTGTTATTGACAATCATTCTTATGTATTGCACTCTCATTTCACCAGTTTATCTAACACACATTTAAAAACAGAATTTCTAACATAATAGTTGCCGTGTTATCAAATTCTTATGGTGGTGACAACAGAAATGGTGGTAAAGACCTTGTTCCACCAGAATATGAAACATGTTGGCACTACCATAGAACATAAAATAAACAAATAAGCTACTGATTATTTAAACCTAATACTCATCACTGTCACTTTCAGCTACTGCACTGTCATCAGACAACACTTCTCCCTCTGATGAACTTGCTACATCGTCATCACTTTCTAATGTATCATCTTCCTTTGCTATGTCTATTGGGATAATTGGATCTTGACACCAGACGGGCACAATTTCTCATTGTTTTCAGTCCATCCGTGATTAATTGCTTGATGAATATATGGCTGAGAAATATGGGCTAATTTCCAAATCTGATTTACTCGTCTAATATGCTGAGACAATGTCTTTCTACATGATGGAAATTGGCCGAGGTCAATATTGCGCTCGAGATTGATGCACTTCTGCTGCAAAATAGTGTAGCTAAGATCTTATGACGACTTTTTCCATAGATGGCACATGTGAACTCTTCTAGGTCGATCACCATGTCATCAGAGATATGCCAAACATCAAGTTAATATACATCTTGAAATCTCACAGTCTTCTGACTCAATTTTATTGGTTTAATTTTCCCTACGCGTGAATGCGCAAAGAAACAGAAAGGCCGTGCAGAGCTTCTGACCATCATTGTTGGCTATGTGAATTACAATCAGAAGCCTTCTTGTGTTATCTAAGCCAGTATCAAACGAAATAGTGATGTCTAACTTGAAAGCATGGTGCAGCAATATGAAAAACACATCACTGTCAGAACTGCGAATGCGAACTGTATCATAGCCTTGCTCTTGTGCATAAAGACAGTATCAGTTTCTTTTTGATTTGAGAACAATGATGTAATCTCAGTTTTATTAACTGTTGTTCTATCTTCAGACGCAAGAAGGTAGCAGTTACCATGAGGGACAGTTATTAATTTTTTCTATGCAAGTTTTGGAGCAAATTTATGAGAGCACTAAACACCATTCATAACATCAACTAATTGTGATTTGTTCTCATTGGTCATCAGAAATGTCTTCCAATCAGCTGGCTTTTTTGCAATGGCCCACTTATGATCAATGTATCACTGGTACCAAGCATCTGTCTCTCCATTTGCTTAATTGAGCCTTTTGTGCTAAAGATAATGTCGCCACTCCTTGGTATGCTGTCAAATATTGTACGTGCAATGAGATGAAAGTTGCTGGTGATGTTTGACATAACATGGAAGAAAGCATTGTCATCTTGTATGACCAGAGTGCTGCTTAAATCACTTGGCACTGGTGCATCACTCACATCCTGGACAAGATACAACCAGCACATTCAAAGGCAGAGGGAAAATTAAAACATAAAACTGATTCAGAAGACTATGCGATTTCAAGATGTACTCTGTAAATCAGGAGATGTTTGGCATATCTCCGATGACTTGGTGACCGACCTAGAAGAGCTAACAAGTGACATGTATCGCCACTCTATCTTGAAGCAGAAGTGAGCAATATTGACCTCAGCCAATTTCCACTATGTAGAAAGACATTGTCTCAGCATATTAGACGAGTAAATTATCAGACTGGAATTTGGAAATTAGCCCATATTCTTCAGCCATATATTCATCAAGCAATTAATGGTCACGGATGGACTGAAAACAATGAGAAATTGTGCCCGTCTGGTGTCAAGATCCAATTATCCCAATAGACATAGCAAAGGAAGATGATACATTAGAAAGTGATGACGATGTAGCAAGTTAATCAGAGGAAGAAGTGTTGTCTGATGACAGTGCAGTAGCTGAAAGTGACAGTGATGAGTATTAGGTTTAAATAATCAGTAGCTTATTTGTTTATTTTATGTTCTATGGTAGTGCAAACATGTTTCATATTCTGGTGGAACAATGACTTTACCACCATTTCTGTTGTCACCACCATAAGAATTTGATAACACGGCAACTATTATGTTAGAAATTCTGTTTTTAAATGTGTGTTAGATAAACTGGTGAAATGAGAGTGCAATACATAAAAATGATTGTCAATAAGTTTTTTTCATTGATCATCCTCGTCATAAGCAAAGTTGAATTTTTATTTACAACTTTCCACACTGTAATGCTCATTTTTCACGGAATAAAATAACACTACAAGTTTTATTTTGAGGTTAGTTTTTTTCAGTGCTCGCACTAAAATACACTAAAATGACCGAAAATACACGAAAAATACGTTTATTTAACTGTTTATGAATTATCTACACGATAGAAATATTTTTTATAGGGATAACTGGATTCCTCATCCCCAAAAACATATGTATAGTCACCAAGTTTGTGACTATAACTGCATTAGAACTCAAGTTATCGCACAAAACGTGATTTCCAAATTTAAATGGCGGCCATTTTGAAATGGCCTAAAATAGGTAGTCCATTCGACTTTTATTTGATGGCATCAACTTTTGATATTGGGGGAGGTCTGATGAGCAAAAAAAAATTTGGTCTCAGACTTTCATGGGTGAAGGGTGCACAGTAACCATATCTGGCCCATGGCCTAACACAAAAAATAACCGAAAATGCACGAAAAAAACGTTTGAATAGCTGTTTATTAATTTTCCACAAGACAGAAATATTTTTTATTGGCACAATCGAATTCCCCGCCCCCAAAAACATATGTATAGACATCAATATTGTAACTCTAACTGCCTTAGAACTCAAGTTATGGCACAAAACGTGATTTCCAAATTTCAATGGCGGCCATTTTGAAACGGCCTAAAATAGGTGGTCCATCCGACTTTTATTTGATGGCATCGACTTTAAATATTGGGGGAGGTCCAAGGAACAATAAAAACTTGGTCTCAGACAGTAACCCTCTCTGTCCCATAGACTAAGACAAAAAATGACCAAAAATGCACGAAAAATACGTTTGAATAGCTGTTTATAAATTTTCCACAAGACAGAAACAATTTTTATTGGCATAATTGAATTCCTCACCCCCAAAAACATATGCATAGACACCAATTTTGTGACTCTAACTGCCTTAGAACTGAAGTTATGGCACAAAACGTGATTTCCAGATTTTGATGGCGGCCATTTTGAAAATGGCCCAAAACTGGTAGTCTATCCCAACTTTTTTTTTATGGCATCGACTTTTGATATCGGGGGAGGTCCAAGGAACAATAAAAACTTGGTCTCAGACTGTCCTGGGGGGGGGGTGCACGGTAACCCTATCTGGCCCATGGACTATACGTGGGAAGCACAGCTCCGGAACGACGTCCGGCTCGTTTGTCCAATCATCGGTCTTTAAATCATCCTGTGGCAGCCCTTGTGTCTGCGACCGTTATATATAGGTCGCACGAATCATAGGCTAGTCCGTCTCCGTTTTGTCAGCACAACCACACGCCATGTTAGAGAGAGTATCACGCATGACACCATGTTAGAGAGAGTATCTGCATGACAGGTCTACAGAGGGTGACCAAGAACAAACTCTCTGTCTCTCTCTCCTTGGATTTGTTGTGTCGTGCTGTAATCATGTAGAACACACGCGTGAACACACGCCATCAGATATAATAACGTCTCATTGCATTATATCAGAAATGCATAACATGTTATGCATTTCTGATTATATCCATTAGCGGTGTATGCTGCTTTGCAAAGCCATAAGGCAGTATCTATTTACTTGTAAAGTGAGCAGATACTGGCTTTTGCTTTTGCACGGCAGTATGTTCGCCTTTGTCTCCGGGCTTTTCCCAATGCTCTCACCTCAACGACTGCTCAAAGTATCACCAAAGATATTGTAAAAGTGTACAAGATCGTTGATATCATGATGACGTCCTAATATGATATAATACTCAAATAATAATATTTAGTTTTATAATTAATATTGTCACAGTGGTAAAAAAAAATCATTAATTGAGTGAGCAACGATTATAGAAGCTGTAGAGTTGTGAGACTGAGTACGCCACTTGCATGAATCATATTATATTATCATTTCAAGTATTGAAGCCACTTAGCATGATTTTAACTGTAGATACGGTATCATGTATATGTTCATGTGATTTTACCAAACTGACCAGCGTGTATAGATATGCACATGTAAATATACATCTATGACAAATAAGTCAGTAATGACTTTTATTTATGTCAAGAAAACATGTCTGTTTCCATTATATTCCTATCTGCTCGCCAAATTATTTAAGAATGGCATCCTGCCTTTTAATCCTTATCGGTTACGTCATAAAGATCGCTTCAGCTTCGTCTGTTATCTGTGGCTGCGATGCTTCTTCCTTCTCCTGATCAGCTGTTGGAGCGTGAACGACTTCTTGGCATCTTGACTGTAAATGAGAAGCTGAAAATGCAGGGCCTGACTTATGTACCTGCCCACGTGGTCCGCAAAGCGCTGATCGGAGTCCTTCTGTCTTCAAGCAGACCCTTTCAGGCGTCGTGCAGAGGTCCGGTGATCGTACGATTGCCGGCCGATTTAAATGGTTTTCTCCAGCGCATATAAAATGGCCCCGACTTCGAGCGATCTCCGTGTGATGATCGCCTGATCTTGCATCAATCTCAACTCGATTTCTTCCCGGGCCAGACGTCTGATAAAAATTAACCTTAGACTTAAAATTTGTCCGACACCTGCCTGACGTTTCAAAATGCCCCGATGTCCATGCTATCATCCGCCGGCCGCCGGCCCGATGAACAAGAAAAAAGATCGACCGTTCTTCGGAGGTGGCCGGATGGGATTAGTGACCAAGGTATTAGCCGGTCGATCGTGTTATTGTGACCGAGACTTTTACAGGAATAATATAATGAAATAAAATGAATCGGACTTTAGGCCACCTTTGTGCACATATAGGCTAAACTGGGCCAGGAGAGCCTCCTGAGGATGGTGAGATGATTAAGATGACACTGTCCTCCAGACACAGGATTCGAAATTCTAACCCTGGCGGTCTGAGCCGAGCACGCTACCACCTGCATCAAACACCTGCAGCAAAACTAAAACGTACACGTACATGGCATACAAAATACTGTTCAATAGCTGACCATCGCCAGCCCTGTACGCTGAACACGTGAACGCGGCGGTGTGGGTCGTTCTGAATCCTGCACACCAGCGGTCGCCCACCCCCTGATCACTACAGGCATTCAATTTTGTGACACGCTTGAAGGAACTCCTTGAAACCCAGCAAACACAAAACATTTGTATAACATTTGTACAATGTTAGACCAACGTCGAAGACGTTGGGCCGACGTTGTACGAATGCTATACAAATGTTTTGTGTTTGCTGGGAAGCAGGCATCTGTACGACACTCGTACAAACGCCTCCAGGTTTAATGAATGTCAAAAATCGAAGGAACCGAAAATTCCTACGAACCTATTGTCATACGAGCATTAACCCATGCATGCTTCAAAAATAGTAACTTACTCATTTATTAGGCGAATAGTATTAGGTTTTGAAGGGGAAAAAAATATGCCCAAGCTGAATTTTTCAGGAAACCTTCCAAATACCATCAGAAATAACATACTAAAACTCCCCGTGATTCCCGCTGGAGCCTTTTCAAATATTCAAGATGGCGTCCAAGATGGCCGCCAAAGTGTTAGCACAACTATATAGACGGGTCGATATACCACCTCACCCCCCAAAAAAATTGACGAAAGGTTTATAACGGTTTTCTGTCCTACTAGACATATAGTGAATGACAGTCGATCAAAATCTGATCTCCAAAAATGGATGTAAACTCCAAGATGGCCGCCATCGGCCGTGAAAATCGGTAAAACCACCCTAAATTGCATAAAATTTCACAATTAAACAATAATTCTTGTTTTTATTCCATGTTTTTAAAAGTTGGGGAACTCATTGGAAGCAATAAAAGTCTTAAAATGGCGGTGAGGCTAGGTGGGGGGGGGGGGAGGGGGAGGTATGGCAAAAGCAAAGATCATGGCCAAGGTAAAATATGATTTTTCGACAAATGAAGGTAGGAACACGTGTAATACCTCTTTTTCGTCTAATTTTGATTGGAAAATCCATTTCTTATATTATTTTCATGATTCAAGGTCATCTTCAATGTCAAAAGGTTAATCTAAAGGTCAAATAATCGAAAATATGA
Source organism: Flabesymbios commensalis (assembly GCA_964017125.1). Lineage (NCBI taxonomy): Eukaryota > Metazoa > Annelida > Polychaeta > Terebellida > Flabelligeridae > Flabesymbios > Flabesymbios commensalis. The sequence goes on along the minus strand of OZ024906.1, from coordinate 76,255,391 downwards.
TTTTTACCAAATACATTTAAGAAATTGTGTAATACCTCATTTGCATGGGATTTTGACTGATAAAACCTGTTATGATATTATGTTTGTGATTCAAGGTCACTTTTAAGGTCAAAGGGTTAACTTTAAGGTCAAATTCCTGAAAATGATATTTTTAACAAATACAAATATCAAAAAACATCATATGTTATACCTCGTTTTGAGGTGATTTTTACTGGATAATCCACTTATGTTATTATTGTTGTGATACAAGGACTTCTTCAAGATCAAAAAGTAAATTCCGAGGTCAAAATGTATACAACAAATTGAAGATTAAAAGTCTTTAATGTTTAAACGTCAATTTTAAGGTCAAGTAAAAGCAAGTGTAATACCTATTTTTCGTGTAAAAAGAACTTCATCTTCAAAGTCGAAATGTCAATTTTAAGGTCAGATGAGTGAAAATATGATTCTAACAAATTAAAAAAACACAATGTAATACCTTATTTCAATTTGAGTATTTTAAACCAAAGTTAAACCAAACAACATTTTACACAAATAAAAATAGAAACAAGTGTTTGTTTCCCCTCCATCGCATTTTAGGCCATAGCATCACCATTTTTACACCTTTCCGTCGCCTATCAATGCCTCGTTGTCGCGCTTTAGCACTGCCTTGTCATTCTTTAACACCTCCCCATTGCCCTTCAACGTCTCCCTGTCTCACTTTATGCTTCTCGATCGCTCTTTAATGCCTCTGTGATTTTTGTTGCCTTTTAGCGCACCCTGTCACACTTGAACGCATCTTACTCGCCCTTTTATACCTCCCAATAGCCTTTTAACGCCTCTTCAGTGCCCTTTAACGCTTTTTCGCCGTCCTTAAACGCCTCCCAATCGCACTTTAACGCTTCCCCATTGCTCTTTAACGCTTTCCCATTGCCATTAACCGCTTCCTCGTCGCCCTGTACTGCCTTCCATACCACCTTTTAACACACCCAGTCGCACATTAACGCCTCTGTGTCGTCCTTCAACGCCTTTACATTGCCCTTCAATGCTTTTTTGTCACCTTTTAGAGTTTCTCCATTGCCTCCTGCCCGCCCTTTTACTTGTAATGCCTCGTAATTCCTTGTTTAAAAAGACATTTTCACAATGTTTTGTTGACATTTTCACCTTGAGCATGCTTAATCATTAAAAACCTAGAAGAATTATATTATGCAGTCAAAATCACACCTATACGAGGTATTATGCGTCTAATTTGTTGCATATAATATATTATGTTTTTCACCCTTCCCGGAAATTGAGAGGGGTGGCTGGTACACCAAAAGCATAGTATATAAGGCTCCTTTTTATGTCAGGGAAGGGGGTGGAAAAACATAAACACATGTTTTTAGTTTGATAGAAGAACTGAATAAAATGAAGGAAATGAATGATGTAAACACAATGTACATGTATTCTTTGAATTTCACCGTTTTTTTGTGGTATAATTCCCAGTAAATTATTGCTTTACGTCACGTTTTGGCACTAATGGTCATTTATGTGACATTGTAATGCGATAAAAATCAGTACAGACAGATAAGATGTACAGATGATGACGTGAGTTTGGGGTGATAGGGCACGGTGGATTGTTGAGAGCGTTTTCCTTCACTCGCCCGATAATATAGGGGTTCTGGGCATGTCTGGTGGATTTACCCCAGGCATGTCCATACGTCCAGAGACTCTGGTCGGATTGTCCCCAGAGTAACGATAGTGAAGGTAACTATTTTGCCGGTTGCTTAAGGCTACCACGGCCAACATCAGTGCCTCCACCGACATTGACACTTAAACAGTAGGTATACACTAATTAGCCATAGCAATTTCCTACTTCTAGAGTCATTGGCGGCCATCTTGGATTTGCCACTTTTCTGGTAGTCAGATTTTAAAAGACTTTCTCCTGCCATTAAATACATGTCATTGGTGACAAAACCTCTGGAAAACATCTTTGGCCATCTTTGGTATAATTTTCCGTGGTGTTCGAGTAGATGTTTGAATAAATCGACCAACTAATATCTCCGCTTGTAATCATCATAACTTTATGTTGTTTATATCAAAATCTTCCTTTTTACAAACGGATTATAATGAAACAGGCTTTGAGTTACGAAATAGTCACATATATCATTTATTTTTAATTTCTGACATTATGTTAATGATTGAAATAGTATTTAAAATGTCATACATATCAAAATCTTGCACTTTCGCTTATCAATATACCTTAAATTGCAAATAAATTATAGGCGTGACTATTTAGTGACTCAGAACCTGCTTCAATGGAATCCTTATGTGAATAAATGCACATGTAGACGTTTAAATCATAAAGTTATGTTGATTACAAACCGAGATATAGCGGTTTCAACATTTTGGCGGCCATCTTGGACGCCATCTTGAATAACGGAAAAGGCTCCAGCGGGAATCACGGGGAGTTTTAGTATGTTGTTTCTAATGGTATTTGGAAGGTATCCTGAAAAATTCAGCTTGGGCATATTTTTTTCCCCTTCGGCCTGATTACAGGTCTAATACTATTCGCCTATATTCTTTTGCCATTACTGTGAGCTCGGAACGATGTAAACCGTTGGAAAAATATTATTATGCACAGTCCAAAAATAGTTGTCGCATCTGAGCTTTTTTATATCTAAACATACTCATTGTGACAGAACTGAGACATAATCTGTCTTCATTTATGTAATGAAAAGAAAAATGTTGCCATTATTCTGGTTAGAAAAATCTGTTCGGATATGATAGATTATGTACACGTAAACAAGCTTCTACGTTAATTTAAATTAAACGAGGAAAACTGCACTATACCAGACACGCCCAACACTATACCTTTTGCCAATGCTGTCCTACGTTAAGCCGGCGTCGGTAAAACGTCTCGCGTTCGCTTAGAAGTCGTCCGGGTGACTTTCGAAATTAATCCTGAAATACGAATTTGAAAGAAAATAGGTTTAGCTAATTTGTATTTTTGTCACTATTTTCTGTTGGCTTGGTAATGCTACGAACTGTTATTACACTGTTGAGGCCTTGCGCTGTATGCAAATTACATGTACAGGTGCGAGATCAATGCCGCCTTAATGCCGGACCACCGTCTCCGACGCTGGCCCGACATTAAGCCAGCACTGAGATGTGAATGTCTGAATGTCCTCAAGATTCTAACCGGTTGCAATCAGCATTGTATCTGGAGCCGAGTGGTTTTAAGACAAAAACTATCGCCCGGAAATGACGCTATTAGACACTGAGATAGGCTGGGAATGGGTGCTCTTTAATCTCCCTTTAGCTCCGTCAGTCTGCTACAGTGGCGAACATAATTATACAGGGAAAAGATACTACAGACCAAATCCAGCATTGGGTGAACGTCTCGTGTTTTCTGGTTAGGTCTGGTAATTAGAAATACACAGTTCTAACAAATAATAATAGCACAGCAAATTACCTTCATTACATTTACCCAGGACAATGATGCCCTGAGTAGATTCCTTTTCTGTTCTTCTTATTATCATTGGTCATCTGTATTCCTGAATAAAACACCTTCAAAGTGAGAACATCAATTATTAGATAGGGAATAGCTCAGATCAATTAAGCAGTACTATGCAATTGTAGTCCGGCAGCTTATAACCACATTTGAAAAGGATGGGGACATGCCGGATAAAAGCACCAATTTTTTTCCATGCACTCATCAGGTCCTTAGCTATAATTCTGAGACCGGCGCCTAGCGATTTAAGAAGTCAGAAGCTCCTATGAGCCATTTTTTGTAATAACGGGAAATTGACGCTCGCAAAAATCTTGGAAAAAACCGACTCACGTGTATCTTCATAATGAACTATTGTGTATGCATCAAAATCATCACATTTTGTTATATTCCAGGTGCAATTAAGGGCCCAGACTTCTAGCTATGATTGAGACCAGTAACAAACCATCTAAGAAGTCAAAAGCTTTTACTAGCCATTTTTGTAGTAACGGAAAATTGTTACTTGAAAATTTATGGAAAAAAGCTGATTCGCTTTTATCATAATATTAAACTATCTGTATGCATCAAAATCATTACATTTTGTTACATTCCAGGTGCAATTAAGGGCTCAGAATAGTTTAGGACCATATCTGTGACATTTCAAAGCTTCATATTCGCGTAATATTTTTAGATTCAATATAACACCTGAAGCTGAATTATCATAACGTTGGGGGCTAGCTGGGTGTTAAAGAACAATAAACTTACAAAGTTTTATATCTGAAATTGAGCCAATTTAGAATCATAATTTGAATTCATTCCTTTCACGAATCCGTTATATCTACTTGTCTAGCCGATTGATTCAAGGTCATGATTAATCAGAATTTTGACTTGAATTTCTGGGGGGTTTTCATATATACTCCAAAAAAGCATCATCCATTATGAAATCGTTAATGTTATTTTTTAGTATATTCTAGATCAGCACCATTCACAATAAATGAATCTGTACTGTTTATAGGCCTGCAAATCCATACAATTCAATAGCTAATGGACGATAATAGAATAATTAAATTTTCATTACCGTCAATTCAGTCAGCTAGAAATATCGCCTTCTTTGAATGTGAGCTGTCAAATAAATATGGAGGATGTTTGACCCACCCTTTTTATTCATATTATATAAATTACATATTGTATAAATTACAGGTGATTTTTTTCTAAAAATACCTAAAATTACAACTAAAATTTATTTACAACATGGTGTATATCAGGGGGTAATATAAAACTACCTACAATTTCAGACTATTATGCGAAGATATTGTATATATTTTAACCTAATTTAACATTACAATTCGTCATTCCAATGAAAATGTACGAAATATTCACATACAGTCATTACACATGTAGTTAAGATTACAACAGTGTCTGGTATAATAGTATGTTTTGAGCTGTGTGTTGCATGCGTCCTTCTTGGAGAATGTGTCCCATTTCAGAGAATTAAACTTTCCCAGTGGCTGTAGAATTTGGTGCTAACATAACCGTGGATGAACTGATCTTGAACCATGCACAGTGGCACAAGTCATGTCACGCAGAGTTCAATGCAAACAGATTAGCTAGGGCGAGGAAGAGGATAACACCCATGAAAAAACTCCACAGAAAAACCAACGAAACCAGATGGATTCAAGAAGGGAGTGATTGCTGGGCCCGAGCAGGCGCGACTATGGTGGACTATGGTGGATTTTGAGGAGCAGTATGCTGACCCCCAAGGATAACAACCAGCAACACCACGAAGGTTTCCCTAACCAAAAGACAATCCGCAATGGACTTTGTCCAGGTTTTTATTGAGCTCGGAAACCCATTTACTAAGAAGAAGAAGAAGAAGAAGTGTTTATTCAACCATAAAAAAATAGTAAATGAAAGATGAGTGAAATAAAATTTACAGGGTGGTTTGGGAGACCTCCATTAAGACCACAAGGTCGCTAGCATGGAGGCCACCCATGATATCATCTATATAAACATATAACATTTTGAAGTTATGAGTAGTAAACATATGAGCTATACATGTGAAGTGAGCGAATATATTAGCTTTACTATAAAGTTTAACCTATAGACGTAGTAGTTATATAAAAAATAAAGTATGAAAAAATAAACTTTGATTCTGCCGTGCAAAACCAAAAGGCAGCATCTGCCTGCTTTATAAATAGGCTGATCCTGCCGTTTGGCTCCACAGAGCAGAATTCACTAGTTCAAATTGATACTGCATACATAGCAGTTTAAGATATTACAATCAGTAGCATATGTGTCTAAAAATATAAATTTGACATACGTTGAAAACCAGTCAAAACTATGAGTGTGTACTTTATTGGTTATTGATCGTGGCATGCTATTTACAGTTTTTGTTAATTGATATCGAACACAAGCTTTGGCAAAATTATGTTTTACAAAAGGTATGCGTAATTTATGTTGATTTCTTGTATTATGAGCATGGATTTCAGAATTGAGCCTAAGATTACATACATCAAAGTATTTTGGGAGTAAATTATGCTCGTATTTAAAGTAACATTTTAATAGTTGAAGGCGATATATGTCGTTTATTTTTATGAGGTTCAATTCTTTAAATATCGGATCTGTGTGAGACAGGCGAGATTCCTTACGTATTATTCGTACTGCTCTTTTTTGCAATTTAGAAACTCGACTGTTTTCGCTGCCCCATGAAAGAATGCAATAGTTAATATGTGGTATTATTAGAGAATTGTAGATATTAATGAGAATATTTTGAGGAAGGGTGAATTTTAGTTTGTTCATTATACCTATTATTCTGACTATTTTATTTGAGACTTTGTTTAAATGATTTTTCCAAGTAAGATTCTTGTCAATGATCACCCCTAAAAAGTTAAAATTATCAACACATTCAATTTGTATTCCATTTATTTTGACAATTGGTAATTTAATTTGTTACTAATACCATCCCCGAGCTCCTTGCGCTTGACACGTGGGATGTCATTGATAATCCTGTTGTCAACACCCGTCCGCATAGTGGAATACATTGGCGAAGGAGCAGAATAGCAGCTCCAACAAATCGGTGGTAACTCATCTTACACAATCCATCAAGAAAAACTCCCTGCTTCTCTTCAACATGTTAAGATTTCCAGCACCAAAGACAGAAGAAGACGGGACAGGTCTCCCTGTTGAAGGATGATGTTTCCCCGCCTCTCCATAGTCATGCAGTATCGTCATTGAGGCATGGACACATTGTTCAAGCAAGATAACCACACATATTCACCTTCTCTGTCAGAAAGAGGGAAACTGCGACAAGGGGAGAAATTCGATCTGATAGACATTGTGGTCCCAATATCCAGGTGGTATTCTCTAGCACATTTGATGTCAAGTTGATTGATGGTGCTGCTGTGGTACACTTCCTCCCAGTTATCAGTATTTCTACTTTCGACGATTATTCGAGCAAAGTTTTTCTTCCACACTTTATGAAACAATAACAGACATGACAAAAGTGGACGTTGTCTGGGACACATACCTGGATAACAGCTTGAAACCGGAGAGAAACGAGGTAAAAGCATACAGAGAAAGGTGGCAGGCAATACCAAGGTCCCAGTCAATTGGCCTGACTTACTTCGTGACTCGTCAAAGAAGCAGGACCTCTTCCCCTTCCCGTCAGAAAATATTGCTTCCCAGTGCTTGATTTTGAGAAGAGCCCGGGGCTCCCAAATTTACTGCAATGCTCTTTATTAGCTACATGACTGTGCCCTTGTGACTCGCTAGATTTTGGCCTAATGCTTCTATTTAACACAGGTCAATTTATTTCGAGCTCTCAAATAAAATGATGGGCTCAGTAGATTTTATAGGTGGGTGCCCTGCTGGCTCTCACCTCAAATCTTCCAAAATCGAGCACTGCCTCCACTACTTTCCCAGATGGGAAAGATGTCTTTGTCGCATCTGGAGCCAACATGGTGGTGACCACTGTATGCCTCCCTGTGATCACGAAGAGGTAGATACAATTAATGTGGTCCACCTGCGAGATGTTCCAGAAAGTGGATGTACCACATGCCTGGTGCGAACTGTGAATGCTGATGTTGTCGCCATCCTCATTGTCAAGTACACTTCCTTGGTGACTAAGTATAAATCGGCGGATATCGGGCTTCGTCTATCTGCACATCATGCAATACCATCTGCCCCACTCTTGTCATTTATGACGAGACCAGTCACCTGGAATCTGTGAAAAAGCCAACAAGGAGTTATTTGTCAAAAGAACAGAACAACATTTCTCCAATGCAGGAAGCATTGCTGCAGCACACAAAGCGTATTGTGTACCAGGCTGGCATCTGGACAAAGTGTTATCAGGCCCAGCAACACACACCAACCCCTGAAGAAGGTTGTGGCTGACCACTCGATGGAGAAACTATAACATGTATAAGTCCTGGGTTCCTGGCTGGAGCAAATTAACCATGGCAGCCAAAGCCTGCATTGAACTTGTGAATTGTTGCTTCAAAAGTTTTGGGGGTGCGGTGGTAGGTGTTTATGCAAGAAAGCCAAATAAAGATGCGCCGAACTTTTTACTTGTCAATCCAAGAAATAGTAGTAGTGATGTGATACAGTACTGAAGTGTCCTATGCCTCCTGGTACATTTTGATACATGACAGACACACCATGATGCTATTGTATGCAAACTAGTACCTACATTTAATTTTGCTGATCACCAATAGTGATTCACTCTTAATTTTCAACTTTTTGTCGGTCAGCTTTATCAAGCTTATTTTGTATTGACTTTTGTGCTATAAACTACATGTATCCTATACATGCCCTGCTCATATTATTTTGAAAAATTGTGTTTTCTGTCATATATTAGGGTGCTATGAAAGCTGTACACAGTAATGGAACAGGTGTTTTGCAAATCGCGTTAGAGCTAGGTCAAAATACTGTATTCGATAATCATTAAATGCGGTTATTAAAGATTCACTCTTGTTTCCATTTTTGCTATACTCATCTTGTTCATTCCTCGTTTTCGATTGAACAATTTCATAGGATGATTGGAATATATACTGTGAGCCCCAAAATAGTACTTTTATGAACACATTCACAATAATATTATTTCTACACACATTTTGTTTTTCCACATGCCAAAATTACAAAATGGCAAAAAATTGCCATTAAAATCTGTTAAGTATGACCTTAATTGCACATGGAATATAACAAAATGTGTTGATTTTATTTCTTACATCAAGTTAGTTATGATAATAGTACAGATACAAGCAAATCAGCTTTTTTCAAAGATTTTTTTGCGAGTGACAATTGCCCGTTACTACAAAAATGGCTCTTAGACGCTTTTGACTTCTTCCATCGTTTGTTGCTGGTCTCAGAATCATAACTAATAACCGGAGCCCTTAATTGCACCTAGCATATAACAAGATGTGCTGATTTTGACGCATACAGATAGTTTATTGTCATGATATGTAGTTAATCGTTTTTTTTCCAAAATTTTTGCAAGCGACAATTTCCCGTTATTACAAAAATGGCTATAAGGAGCTTCTGATTTCCTAAATCGTTTGGGGCCGGTCTCAGAATTATAGCTAAGGACCTGATGAGTTCCTGGAAAAAAAATGGTGCTTTTATCCGGCATGTCCCCATCCATTCTCTAAGCTGCTGGACTATTGAAACTTGTAGGGAGGAAGGGTAAATGAAAGGGAATGGGAATTCACGTTTCCCTGTGAATTCGCTTTCCCTTTTTTTCACAGGAGTTTTCACCAGTTTTCACGGAGGCCTCCGGAGAAATCATAGAAATTAGATTTCCCCGAGAGGGAAATGTATTTCGCACCTGTGAAAATGAGTGAAAACGAATGAAAAGCTTTTCGTTTGATTTCCCCAGAATTTCCATGAATTTCCCCCACAATTCCCCAGATTTTTATTTCGTTGTCTCGCAAAATATGGAATCCTCATTTTCAAAGATACATGTAATATGCATAAAATAGGCCTAATGCTCAGAGACGATGATGTACACTTGTGAAGTTGTATTGAAAACTGCACAGGATACTGGGAAATCAGGGGGAATCAGTAGGAATCATTGGGAATTCGGGGGAAATTGGGGGAAAATTGGAGAATTGCGTTTCCCCAATGGGTAGGCCTGAACAAAATCTCCTTACAGGGAAATCAATCTCCCCCACATCGGGGAAAAGTGGTAAAGTGAGGGAAAACTGTTTCACAAAAATTCCCATCTGGGAATTTGTCAGAAACAGGTGGGGGAAATGAAAGGGGAATAAAAGGGAATTTCGTTTTCACCACAAGTTTTATTTGCATAGTATTGTAGCAGTCACAAGGTGTCGTGTGCAAAATGTTTACCAGGTTCACTTCCACTTTTTGGCCATGTGCTCTTGTTTTTAGCCTATTCCTAAAAAAGACCCTTTCTAAAACGGATATAATAGCAGCAAATTCAACTAATTGTGTTTTGGCATTTCAGATTTATAATTGGACAAAGTATTGAATTATTCTATCATTTCACAGTGACAGACAGGACAGGCTGTGTTGTCAGATCCGAGTTGTGCTCATCGAACACGTGCACCTATAAGCCCTCAATTATAGCTAAGATAAGCGAAAATGATATGTTGAAGCAGAGTTTGCGTGTTACTGGACCGAGAGGTAGAATGCTCGGCCTCAGACCGCCAGACCTCGCATTTCGAATCCTGTGTCTGGAGGGCAGTGCCATCTCATTCATCTCACCATCCTATATAATTATATTACATCCTATTAATGATGTTACAGGTTATTACGCAAACAGCACCGCATACGTCTGCACGTACAGTTGATGATGGCCTTCCTGTTGAATGCTATGGTGAACGTCTTGTGGGAGACGCTGGTCGTCTACGACAGAATGACCAAGCCACCTGCCGCGACCAGGATATACCAGAACCTAGTGAGTGAAGCACATATATACAGCTCTGAGAGGGTATTGTCGTCCCCTTCATGCGACGCCGTCTCCGCCGCCGGTCATAGTACATAGGTCAAAAGTCAAGGTCAAAGATTCAAAAAAATTCTTGTTAACGCGATAACTTGAAAAAATAATTATTGGATCTCTCCATTTTTTTACGTGAAGTTACCCATGAGTATGGAGATGACCTGATTAGATCTTCAGCTTTCCACCGATAATCAAAATGTCCGCTACCTGGCGACAAATGTTTTTTGTATGTAGGATGTATTACAGATTATTTTGATATAAACATCAATAGACTTTGCGATGTCAGTTAGGCCCTTAATTAGGCCCCAACCTTAAAGGGACTGGCCCAGGCTAAAATCATCAAAAAATCGGTGATTTTATTTCGGGTTCTTAATATGACCATATGATGTAAACATGTACATAGACTAGAACTGCAAATTTTTATAATTTTTGTGCTGCGCATTCACCAGTTAGGCTAGATATAGAGACGAAATTCCCGCATTTCCTATTTTTGACATGGTTGTCAATAATTTGAAATCAGGAATTTCGTCTCTATATCTAGCCTAACTGGAGAATGCGCAGCACAAAAATTTTAAAATTTTGCAGTTCTAGTCTTTGGACATGTTTACATCATATGGTCATATTAAGAACTCAAAATAAAATCACCGATTTTTTTATGATTTTAGCCTGGGCCAGTCCCTTTAAGTAAAATTATACATTTTAGACCTAGTCCACATATTAGACTACAAAATGTGGTACATGTGAGTTCATCCGGCATTGTCAGCGCTATAATTGCTTGCATTTTATTGAGAACATCTTCCGGCTACACGAGTAGACAGGTCCACTATGCTAAATCCTTGATTCAAAATTTCAAATCACCAATGACATTTCCGTAATTATCTCAACAGCCTTGTAATTTTTTATTTAACGGAAGATTGATTGTTGTTTCTGTCAGGATTGCTATTTTTTATTTTAAATACTGGCAAAATAATTTTTTGCAGGATTACTTTTGTGTCGCTCGAAATCTACTATTATGTGATTTTAATACTAATTCTACTTAATTTTCAGGGAGGTAAGATATGATACGTTCACTGTTACCATTAATATAATTTGAGTATATTTGTCTTTTTCCTATTCAGAGAGGCTGCAAGTTTCTCTATTTCCTCACCCGCTACAGTCGCAGTACCATCTACATCTGGATGTTTTTTGAGGGTTTATACCTGCACAGACTGATTGTGAAGGCATTCCAACCCCCTAAAACACTCGTTCCATTTTACCTTCTAGGATGGGGTGAGTAGCCTACTTCGCTGCACATTTTTCTCAAGTGTAGGCCTAATCAGTCATGCAAAGGAAAATAGTATCAACCCGTAACCCTTACAGCGCGGGGATCAACTATAGACGTCAGATTCTGACGTCTAGAGTTGATCCCCGCACTGAAAGAGAAAAACCGTAGACCCATAATAACATAGGTGCCAAAGTGCCAACTAGACATTTATGATGATTTCAAATTGAAAATAGCCCTTTAGTCTCCATGGTTTACATGAAAAAATCGGCGTTTTACGGGTTAAAGAGCTACATTATAAATTTTGTTTGCCCACTTGAAGCTGGGTCGCGGAAGCTGCCGCGACCTAGACCCATCAGAGGCTGTGCTCGCGGTGGCGACAAAGCCACAAATGCATACAGTCGCTTGAGGCGAAAATCTCTACTTATACCCCCTGGTTAGCGTGGAGTTAAAGGGACATGCCCAGGTCTAAAATCATAAAAAAATCGGTGATTTTATTTTAGCTTAATAATATGACCATATGATGTAAACATGTCCATAGACTAGAACTGCAATTAAGTGTTTTAATTTGTGTGCTGAACACTTACCAGTTAGGCTAGAAATAGAGACGAAATTCCCGTATTTCTTATTTTTGACATGGTTGTCAATAATTAGAAATCAGGAATTTCGTCTCTATATATCTAGCCTAACTGGTAAATCTGCACCAATGTCTGTTAAATGTTGGGCCAGCATCGCTGGTGCTGACCACACGCTCGACTGCAATTGAGATATAGATGGGGACACTTAGTGACCGGAGATTGAACCGGATCTGAAATTCATATTCTTAAAAAAAGTTGGCCAGCGTCGTACACAATGCTCCGGCATCGGACTAATGTACGTTACACCGACACACTGCCGGCTATACCCTATTCCAGGATGATGCTTCGAACCAAAGTTGGGTCAGCGTGGTAGACGGTGGGCCAATATTAGCCCAGCATCGTGTCAACGTCTCGTGTTGCACGTCTGCACGATAAAACGGAGAGAACGGATAGACTGAGACAGATGGAGCGGACAAGGGTAAACCAACATGTCCCCACCTCTTTGTGAGAGGGGAGACATAATTATGGAACTATTCGAAACAGGGGTAAATTGTAAATAATCTCCAACTGTCAACATTAATTTAGTTTTGAGTAGGCTTACTAAATTTACGATTGTATTTATAAGACAAGGTTTTCTAGCATCACAGTGTGTATGTATAGGCTTTAGAAATGTTCACAACAAGAGCGAGTCGTACGTCAAGTAATGCTCAGCTTAACCCAACAACGCTGAAGTATTTGTGTATAAACCATGAAGTTTGTGTATAAACCATGAAGGTTTTGTTCAATTTGAATCTGATATCTATAGAAGTCGGATTCTGACGTCTGAAGTCGGTGCCCGCGCTGAAAGGGTTAACGTTATGATGGCAAGTACCATGCATTCAGGCAATTTTTGTTTATTGTTGGTCCAGCGTCGCAACATTAATCAAACATTGGTCCAATGTATCGTGTGTACTGGGGTAAAATTATCAGTTGACCCGATAAATCTTTTTTTGGGGGGGGAAAGGGGAGTGTCCCCCATCACAATGTCATTGTCTCACTCAAGTAAATGTATAAGATTTATATCTTGCTGCGAAAAAAATATACCCGTTTTTTTATAGGTATATAGAGATGCAACTATGATAGAAATCTACTAATTTTTACATTAAATTGATTTGTAGCCTGCAATATCATTATTACATACATCTATAAGATTTCCATTTTTGTTTCGTTTTTATTAGTAGGCCTATGTCCTAAATAAAGTTAGAAACTGATTATGATACTTATTTTTACATCAAATTGAACTGTAGAGTTTGATTAATAAGCAGAGTGGTTTGACCTATATATACTAATAAAAACTGTTCTTATCACAAACCTGAACCAAGACCTAATATAGAGAGACGCGCAAGCTTCTCCAGACTCGGTTGGTTCAATATTCACCAAATGTTGACACACAGGCAGTGATAATGTAAGACTGAAAAGCAATGGTCCTGGTACAAAAATCTGTGTAACTGCGTGACAGTACTTATTGTCTTGATTCTTCGTTGATATTCATTATATCCGCTAAGCGCGACTATGGTCGTTTGTAATCCGTTTTATTAGCCGATCAAATCACAGTTATTGGGAATTAAATGAGCGTCAAGATCTGCAAATATTTGATTGCAAATTAAACAAACATGAGTAATTTTTATCCGCTTGAAGTTGTGGGTCGCGGTAGCGAGACACAACTTCAAGTGGGTGAAAATTTAAGTTATTTATTTCAGCGGTTTTTAGGGTTAATGTTTATGTCTACACTTTCTGTACTGATTTGACAAAATTCGGCGTGATCATGTGTGTCAATGTTTTCTCTCCATTCTGATAACCAGCTGCTCAGACATCCGCTGAAAGGAATTTCTTTTAAACTAATTGTATGATATTCTACTGGTGACTAAATGCAATTTATTTATTGACCATTTTTGTGGTGAATTTGTATTTCATGCATTAATATTATAAATAACGTCAACAAGCCCAGTAACAAATTTCACCGGGTTCGAATTTAGACGTCACAATCTGACGTCTAAAGAAGACGTCAGATTCTGACCACAGATTTTGACGTCTGAAGTCAAGGCGATCCCCGCACTGAAAGAGTAAACATATTTATAATGGACGTAGACTCATAACCATGATAACATATGTATTCAAATGAAGCAGAGAGAGCTAACCAAGACATTTATGATGATTTCAAATTGAAAGAAAACATCTTTGGTCTCCATGGTGTACACACTCATATTTCAGTCGCTGGTCCATCGTTGAGCCGACGCTTGAAACATTTCATAATCTTCGCTGGAGAGGCGTTACCGGATCATTCTGGCATCTGTCAGGCTCATTATCCATCTTTTCCCGGGAAGCCGGCGTTAATCTCACAGATCTGACGTCTCAGGTGTGAGTCTACTCTCGGCTTACCTCCTGGCTTACCTACTCAGTTATTAACCCTTTAACCGCCGGTGCCGCATATATTCGGGCTTTCATTTTTTATTAGCACATTAAGTACCACCTTTTAAACATCTTAAAGATAAAATGTGACATCAATCAGCAATATTTGAAAACAGTTGACCTCCATTTTGTCAAATCTGAATAATTTTCACTCACTTGTAGTTGTGGATCGCGACAGCGAAACACAACTTCAAGTGGGTGAAAATTCAGATTGAATAATTTGGCGGTTAAAGGGTTAACCCTTACAACGCTGACATATTTGTGTATAAATTATGGATACCAAAAGGTTTTTTTCAATTTGAAATCATCATAAATTTCTTAGTTAGCTCTTTCCGCTTCAATTGAATACCTATGTTATGGGTCTACGGCTATTTTAAATATGGTAATTCTTCAAGTGCGGGGACCGTCTTTATGCGTCAGAATCACATCAGATTCTGACGTATAAAGACGGTTCCCGCGCTGAAAGGGTTAATACAACGTATGCTGTTCGGAGCATACCGGTATTGATCTACATGATCCCACTTTTCATGATCTGACATAGGGTATTACCACATAATCATAATGATGGCTGTTTCCCTTAAAATTATTTTATGTTCCTCTCATTTTATTAGTTTGTCGACATTGTCGACAAGATTTTAGTTTGACTTTCCAAGCAAACGTCTGTCGCTAACATGTCGCTAACATCAGGTTGACACTTGTTCTGTCTGTGCAAAGTCAAAAGGCATTATCTGCTCCCTGTTGAACTAGGCATTTACTGCTTTTTTACTGACGTCCCGTCTCTTCCTGTCATAGCGCTGCCAAAAGGCCGTGTTTGCTTACTTGTACATCAAACTATATACTTCTTTTTTGCTGATGTCACTGCCTCTTTCTGGCTTGCACTGACCCAATGTTGATTAAATGTTGTGCCATCATCTATGACACTGTCCCAACATTGAAACAACATTGTGTTAGTGTATCGGGTTGCCGGTGACTCCCTCCAAAACGAGACGCTTAGCCAATGCTGTTTCACTGCTGAGCCAGGGTCGTATGTGATGGGCCAGCATTAAGCTAGCTTTGGGTGAACATTTATCGTGTTAAGGCCTATATACTGGTTTACCAATGCTGGGCTAATGCTGATCAAGTGTTGTGAATGGTGGGCCACCATTAGGCTAACATTGTATCAACGTCTCGTGTTTGCTGTGTAGTTCCCCCAGCAAACACGATACACTGAAACAATGTTGTGTTAACGTTGGTTCAACGTCTTCGATGCTGGCCCAACATTAAAACAACATTGCTTCAAAGTATCATGTTTGCTGAGTTAAGGCCTATATACTGGTTTGCCAATGCTGTGCTAATGTTGGCCCAGTGTTGTAAGCGGTGGGCCACCATTAGCCTAATATTGTGTCAACGTCTCGTGTTTGCTGTGTAGATGTTGATGTCATACCAAAAGCGGAAGGCCTAAAACAATAAAATCTGTCATGGGAAAACTTAGAAAATAGCGCCTTTTTGTGGAATAGTCCTGGAGTTCTATTATAAATTAAAATCCACTAGTAGGCCTAACAATCAGACCAGTTGATAATACGCATGTTCTGATACACAAGTTTTCTGACAAAACAATGCAATTGCAATTATTATTCCACCCAAAAATACAAGTGCCGACGATGTCCTGGTTTACTGTAACTGGTTTGTGGCAGCTATCCCCCTGGCCTCTCCCACTGACACTTGGAGCCGATCTGCCCCTTATCTGTTATGCAATATCGAAGTAAGGAATCGACTGAGATATTTATTTTTTAAAGTATAAAATTGTGTAATATTTAAAATAGATTTTTGACCTCAGTGGTAGAAGGCATTGCAGATTGATATAATTTATACACTTTTAGCGTGAAGTGTAATATAATGACGTACAATTTGCGATTGCGGTGGCTGACGCATAGTACCTTTTTAAAACTAAATGGCGACAAGATGATCAGAGCCCTTTCATTTAGGCTGGTTAACACTTGAATTATAATATATTAATCTGTGTGTTTGTAGTTACCTAAATATTTTAAATAAACATAAATCTAATATGAACTCGATCTAAACATTTATCGGCTATTGGCTGGCGGTTACACAATGCTCGGCACTGTAGTAAAATGCGGTGGCTGGATGAGCGTGTCAACCATTTCAAGCCTACAGGCCTGGTAGTTGTCCTATGAATAACAAAACATCATTGATATGATGTTTTATTATACAATTTGGAAAAAAATAATATTTGTGTTGTATTTTTTTTTATTGCACGATATAAAAAAATTGCAAAGACATCGTGTTTGTGTTGTAATGCTGTATTACACGATTTAGAAACATATATGGCCTAAGATATCGTGCTTGTGTTGTTATGTTTCATTGTCCGATTTAAAAACAATAATATTTCGTGTTAGGGGCCACCCTATAATGTTTTATTAAACGATTTGAATAAACATGTTATTTCGTTAAATAATTTATGAATTATTTTAGCATAATAGATTTATTGGTGTTTCATAACTATATTTATATGTTGACACAAATCATCGCCAGTATGGATAGTTAACCGACCGGGCTGATTGGCAGGCGTGTTCAAACACTGATTGGTCAACATCTCCCTCCCATCTCCCCGGCGGTTAGAGCTGTCAGTATGATTTACAGTTCTCGTATGATCTCACATTGAGAGTGATATTTCAAGATACTTGACAAGCACAACTCTACCTTCAAAATGATGACGTAATCAAACACTGCACATGACATGGCCTCGCTTAAACAGCCTTGCTCTGGGTGTCGTTAGTTCTATATTCCCTGATTCAATTAATTAAACTTCTACAGTTTATAATTAAAATTCAACCATTTAAACTCCGCAAATAACGTGCGATAATGTGAATAACGTTATGCTATGATCGCTATGATCGTATCCCGTGTAAGCCAATAGGGGAGACCGGGGCTCCATGGACACCTATTTTCATTTTGGATTAGCTTCAAATATTTTTGTAGCACCTTATCGTATTATCGACCAATAGATAACGCTGGACTATCTCAATGTTTGACTGGAATACAATACCTGCATTCATGTTGAATGTTACTTAAAAATCAATTTAAAACAAAATCCGACAAATGTCAATGGTGCCCCGAGCTCGGGGTACTATAGACATGGGGGTGGGGTACAATGGACATGTCTACAGGCATGTTGGGGGGGGGGGGACATCCTTTGTCAATCAACACACTTTTAATAGTCAAATAAAAAATAAAAAAGTAATAATTATTTAATTTTAGAAATCTTCATTTTAGGGATAGTAAAATATATATCCCCTGAGGACGGGGCACCATGGACATTACTTCCAACAATGGACATGTCCATGGTGCCCCATATTATGTCCATTGTACCCCCCTATATGTGCACAAAGGTGGCCTAAAGCCCGATTCATTTCATTTTCCATCGTGCCCTGTACATGGTGCCCCAGCATGACGATTGTTATAAGTGTAGCTTTAACTAGCTTTAAGGTGAAATCTTCCATTATCAGCCATGGTTCTTGAAAAAGCACAATATTCACTAGTTAATATGTGATTCTTGTTTTAACTTACTTCCAATGAGTGTTCAATGTGTTAACAAAATCCGTGTATCTCAAAAAATTACTTTTAACCATCAAAAACATATATTTTGCGATAGCTTACTCATGCTTGATGTATCGCCACCAATATTTCTGCTGAAAAAGAACAGTTCAAAAGCATTGCCTAGAGGGTTCCGTTGGCAAAATTGGACAATGCACTTTGCCAAAAAGACAGATGTTCACGGTGCCCCGATGTCCATGGTGCCCCGGGCTCCCCTACCATATCTAGCGTATCTCCCGTCATATCCACCTACATGTATTACTAGTTCAAATCAGGCCATTTTGTATAGCACGAACGGTTTATAACACGAATCGTAACATTATATCTCATCAATCGTGTTATAACGAATAACTACTGTATTTATATTTTTGCTTCTTAATATGGCCGTAAGATGTGAACATGTCCATAGACAAGAATTGCGTAAGTTTAAAAAAAAACAATTGTTGCGCATTTATCAGTTAAGCGAGAATTAAAGACGAAATTTAATTTCGGACATGTGCATGTTCAAAATAAGAAATACAGGAATAACCGATAAATGGGGCTTTCGGCACACTTGCTACGTTGCCGCAGCAGCCCAAAATTTAAAAAACTTCCACAATTCTAGTCTATGGACACGTTCACATATTATGGCCATATTAAGAAGCCAAAATAAAAATACTTATGTTTTGATGATTTTAGCTTTATTGTGTTCCTGGGCTTTACCAACATCAGTGTATTTGAAAAAGTGTCCAATTGTCAATTGAGTTGTTCGTTTGGTTTAATCTGAGAGGTAATAAACATGATCCTAGGTTTATTTGGTAAAAAACGTATTTTCGATCACTTGACCTTGAAATAGACATTTTGCAATTGAAATCATCAAAATAATATAAGAAATGGATATTTCAGTCAAAATTACAAAAAAAGAGGTATTACACTTGTTCCTACCGTTATAATTTTGCTAATTGAGACCTTACAACATTGTTCATATATGAATTGCTTATACTTAGATTCACGGTTTTCATATAATGTAAAAACTCACTGAAAATATTTTCGTGTTGAAATATTGTTGAAATTGAATTCTTCGCCCCAAAAATCATATATTTAGACTCATTAATGACATTTTTATGATGATTTTAGCCCATGATATGACAAAATGTGAAATCAGCGGCCATCTTGGACGCCATCTTGAATTTCTTGAAAAGCTCAGTGTGGATTTTTGGGGACTTTTTAGTATGCTGTAGGCAATAGTTTTCTGAACATTTTCTGAAATTTTTAGCTTGTTATGAATTTGTTCAGGTACCAAACCTAATACTCTTGGCCTATACGCAATTGCCTTTCGGCTTTGTAGGAAAGAACAGTGGAGGGGATCTGGCAAGCCCACAAAAACGATACGGTAAACCAATGCCGATTTATTGTTGGGGCAACGACGCCAGAGACGGCGTGCCCAACATTAAACACGTTAAACCAATGCCGATTTATTGTTGGGCCAACGTCGGAGACGGCGGGCTAACACTAAATCGGCATTGGTTTAACGTGTCGTGTTTACTGGCAAGCCATTATGACAAACAAGTGATGTTGACCCAATGTTGGTTAAATTTTGAGCCGACGTCGCAAGTGGCGGGTCAGCGTTAAATCAACATTTAATCAACGTCTCGAGTTTACACTTGGTTTTCTGAGAAATATTTTCGGGACAAAAATCTGTGGCATCTTGGATATTAACAGTGTTGAGAATCACATGTAATTTTCATCTGGATAAGGACCTCCGTTTTTATCCCCCGGAATGGGGATTTTAGTGGCACCGGGATTCCGTCAAGCAGCGTCACACTTTTTGTGGGCACAAAAACTCCAAAATTAGTGGATACAATTTAAAAAAATAAAAATAAAGTAACCTTCCTAGCAAGGGGTTGGAGATGTGCAAGTGAGTTTTAAATATGTCGCCAAAATTAAAAATGGCCGCCACAGATCAACTTCATATTTTTCTGTGGTCGCAAAAACTTAATGTCAGAAATTATCAAAATTTTACGATCACATTCCCCACAATATGAAGATGTGGAGGTGATAATTGCAAGGCTTTACTGAAATAAAAAAAAATTCCCGCCCCGGATTAACTCTATAATTTCTTGTGGCGGAAAAAATTAAAGTCAGAAATTATTCTAATTTTACAATCACATCACTTATGGCGATGTGCAGGTGACTTTACTGAAATTTAATTTTTACCTATATGTGGGCGCAAAAACTCAAAACCTAATTTATGACGGGGATGATATAGGACTTCAGGCTTCTTGTTAAAGTGCTGAATTCTTATAGTACAGATTTGACGTAATTCTTAATAATATTGAGAACGCATAAATACTTTATACATGTATTTCATTGATATAATGATATAATGCTTATCTGTTTCAGTATTCCCGTGCATTCCTGTGGGCACATACACAGCCATTAAAGTGGCTTACGCAGATGAAAGGTAGGCACATATGGCATTGCTACTGGCACCGATAAGATTAAGCCAACATTGATACAACGTCTTGTGTCTGCTGGGATTGTCAAACAGTGAATCTAGGCAAAGGCCAGCTTGTGTTGCGGTTTCCTAAAACAGAATTATCTATTAAAGATCAAGGTCTGCATGGATGAGCAGGGACTCCATCCTAACATTGCTTCACACTTCGCGCCAATGTTGACACTGTCCAACACAAATCCAGTGTTTGATTATTCGTTGATAGAGAAAGTATCATGATTTTTTTGTGATTTAAAGTAAAACTCCACAATCAATTAGAATAAAATCCCGCTATGGGAAATATACGGTATTCTATGTGAACACTCTGAATCTGAATCTCCTGATAGGGTGGGTGTGCATGAATTCGGCTCTCCAGTGACAGCCCAGCAAATACGCGAAGCTGATCCAATGTTGGATTAATGCTGTGAAAGCAACATTAACCCGGTATCAGGTCGAAGGCTTTTGTTTGCAACGTAAACTTAGAGTATATGCAGTTAATTTATCTCAAAATATAACCAATGTTAGTCTAAACTAAACTAAATCTATGCTAGATGAATGAATGAATGAATGAATGAATGAATGAATGAATGAATGAATGAATGAATAAATGAATGGATGGATGGACGGACGGACGGACGAACGAACGAACGAACGAACGAATGAATGAATGAATGAATGAATGAATGAATGAATGAATGAATGAATGAATGAATGAATGAATGAATGAATGAATGAATGAATGGGGGTTGCTTTAGGCTACTTTTGTGCACGTAGAAGTGGCATAGACTGAACTGGGAATTTATTTAGGATGGTAAGATGAATCAGATGACACTGCCCTCCTGACAAAGGATTCGAACTCTGACCGCCTGAGGTCGAGTGCGCTACCTTTCAGTCAAGGAGGCTCACCACAAAACTGAATCATTTCGAGCCTAAGGGGCAGACACAAATTGCTTCTTTGAAACATGAACTCTTAGTAGGCTACAAGCACCAGCGGGGAAAAACACAAGGGCGCCTCGTCTGACACCAAATAACGCTTTTATCCCAGCAAGCACTAGACGTTGATCCAGTGGTGGTTTAATGGTGGCCCACCGTCTACGACGTTGGCCCAACACTAACCCAACACTGGTTCAACATTTCGTATTTTTACTGTTTCGGGTTAGATATCCCGCTATCCATGTAGAAGGTGGACAATTCAGCAGGCGTAGTTAAAATTAGAACTCACTCGGGATTAGGATCCGGTTAGAATATCCTCGTCCTGGTTTTTTTTTCCAGAGCGCAGGGTTCAACGTCCGCATACACTGCTCTGCAAACCGAAAGGCAGTAATCAGCATACATGTACAATGAGCAGATACTGTCGTTTGTTTTTGCACCGCAGTACATACATTAGTGCAGGAAGTGCGTTAGAAATGTCACCGACACCAGGAACTTATTCCGCATCACACCCAGCAAACGCGACACATGGACCCAGCAAAGCAATATTGGGTCAATGTATCTCGTTCGTCAGGATGGGAGATTTCCAATTTTGTGGGATCATCTCTGTGATATGATATAAACAGTTTACAGTATTCAATGTGAAACGTTTGGGACTAGTCGTAACCCTTTCAGCGCGGTGATCATTCTTATACGTCAGAATCTGACGTCTACAGACGTCAGATTTTGACGTATACCGACGGTCTCCGCACTGAAAGAATTACAATATTTATAATGGCCGTAGACCCATAACATAGGTATTCAAATGAAGCAGAAGGAGCCAACTAAGACTTATGATGATTTCAAATTGAAAAAACCTTTTGGTCTCCATGATTTACACACCCTTGCGTTGTAAGGGTTACATGTGGACGTCTTTAACCCTTTAACCGCCGGTGCCGCATATATTCGGGTTTTTATTTTTTATTAGCAGAGTAAGTACCACCTTTTAAACATGGTAAAGATAAAATGTGACATCAATCAGCAATATTTGAAAACAGTTGACCTCCATTTTGTTAAATCTAAATAATTTTCGCTCACTTGAAGTTGTGGATCGCGTCAGCGAGACACAACTTCAAGTGGGTGAAAATTCAGATTGAATAATTTGGCGGTTAAAGAAGGTTTAATCCTTCTAAACATATTCCCATTGCGTATATAGCGGACGGCGTTGACGGACGTTTTTCTTGTCTCATCATCATATGTCGCTGGAAGAAATAATGGAATTGTATTTGTGCAGCACACAGCAACCCTCCCGGTCAGAGATTAACGCTATATATAGTAGGCTGACGTTAACTTTGAGCCAGCGTCTTGAGTTTCCCAGATGAGAATGACATAGTAAATGGTTAGACGACACTCAGAACTGATTAGCCATCGCCATAAATTCTGTTAATCCCACAATCTGAAACTGCTCTTCTCAATGACACTTTCTGATGGGTGGTTATTTTACGTCTGGCTTCCCATTTCCGGGTAACTGTTTTCGCGCATAGACCCATGGGTGATTTTTGCCCAATTGTATTTATTTGTAATTTATGGAACATTATAGTTTGTTCTCGTTGAAGGTAATGATTAACCTGGCTAAAGAAGTTAAGATGGATATGTTACACGACTTCATCCTGCAAAGGAGGTTTTGACTTTGTGCAGGATAAAACTATTCAAAATTCACAATCAACGATTTGGTCAAAAGTCACCCCAAAAGTGCACCCAAACAGGTATTTTTTAAACTACATGTTCAGAAAATGTACTGATAGGATTGTGGCTTGGAAAAACCGTGGGCAACGATCAATATCTTGTGATTAAGCATCTCCGATAACACCAGGATGTTTGTAGTGTTTAGCATTTTACTGAATTTTCACCCATTTGAAATTGTGTCTCGCTGACGCGATCCACAAATTCAAGTGAGTGAAAATTATTCAGATTTGACAAAATGGAGGTCAACTCTTTTCAAATGGTGCTGGTTGATGTCGAATTTCATCTTTAACATATTTAAAATGTGGTACTGCTAATAAAAAATGAAAACCCGAATATATGCGGCACGGCGGTTAAAGGGGTAACTCACACTGAAAAGTTAACTGATGATTTGTGATATTTTTCATAGATATAATGACATTTTATGTGGCTGGGTAATTATTTCCATATATATTTTCCAGTACCGAACCATCTTGTGAACCGTTGGTCGAAACGCATTCAAATGTAATACACCTGATAAGCCGATTAACTTTTAAGAACAATCCATGTAAAACAAAATGGCAGACATCTTGAGAACAAAAAATTGACATGATGGGGGGTAATTTTTAAATATTTTTATTTTGGAGTAGTGGCTGCCCAAGAAAGTTCGTGTGCGCGAACCGTTGGTTGGATCGCATTCAAATTGTTTTGATATGGTGGTTTTTCTAAGTATTTCTGGTAATATATATTTTAGGATGAATCAATTAAAAATATAATGGCTAACGGCAGCCATTTCCTCAAAAATATGTTGTTGGGGAAAATTATTTTGATATTCTGATTAATGTTTGAGAGGAATCCATTGAAAACCGACGACAGCCATCTTGATTTTTTTATGGACTGAGTTTAAAATATCTAATGAGGATGCTTTTAATGTTTTCGTGCGGAGAACCGTCATATTAAGCAGTCACATTACATCTACATCTAGTTCTATTATGTATAATATTATTGTTGTGTATACAGTAGTGCTTGAAGTGGAATAATTTAGGCAATAATTGGAAACAAATACATATTTTCGCGAGCATTGTTTACAGTTTAAAATTAAACTGCATACAAATAATTAGTGCACACAAATAATTGTTGACAGTTTTAAATTAATCTGTATACAAATAATCTGCATACAATTATAATAGTTCAACGGAAATGACAACTGGCTATAATAATTACCAACATGCTACATCACATCACACAGAAAATAGCAATGACGTCTATGGTATTTTCTGTGTGCCGCAGGACGCGATAAATAATACTAATATTATTATCCAATTAGAGAGTGGCAGTTAAAGTCACGTGACACCACAGCCACGTGGAATGTTGCCAGCTTAGAAGATTCAAGACTGATCGTCATTACATGGAGTACACGTGTGGACTGGCTCGTCAAGGCCAAAGACGGTCTTACATTTTTCCACGACTCTCACCACGACGATCGATTTTAATTGCCCCGCAAGTCGTGTACACTGAACTTTATTAAGAAAAACAGGTTGGCGGCTATTATGATGAGAAGTTTGAATATGAATACCTATATGGACACCCTAATAGGTTTGCTGTTTATAATGTCATTTGCTGAATCTGGCTGATCTCACATTTTTCTTATATGCTTTATTGTTGCCATCGTGGCCTAGTTCTTGCTCAATCTTGTTTCCAATACAAACAAAATATTGGGTGAATAATAACAGGTAGCTCAATGTCCATTTTAGAAGGTAAATGGACTACTGGTTCAGCACTGCTCAGAGCAGATAAGAAGTGTTCACAAACATTTTTGTAGCCATTTTGAAAAAATATATATATTATTTACTCATAAACACTCTATTTTCTATAATTCAGACTCATATGAAATATTATATATATACATATATGTCAGGTACTCTGAATACATTGACGCAGTCACTCTAATTTTCTCAGATATTTTTTTCAAAATAATTGCCGTGATTCTTGTTTTTTGAATGGATTATTCTAAAAAAAATACCACATTGTGGGAACTATCTTGGATATCTGCATACAAATTTTGAAAGCAATCGGATTCACAAGATATTGTGTTTACTTTTTTGACGGCAATCTGAAAATCTTGTTACAGTGTCAAAAAATCCCTAGAGAACTAATACTTTTGCCTATACTGCCGTGAAAAAACTCAAAAAGCAGTAGCAAGCAGATACTTTACAGAACAGTATATATGTTATACATGTATATTTAAAAAACCAAGATCGTGTGTTGGCTTGTGAGATTTAAAAAAAATAATAATATTGACATAATCTCCCTATGATCTAAACTGTGCTATAAAAATGAGTAATACCACAATTTCGAACTAGAAATGTTCCCAATATACCAAATTTCGACGTGAGGATAACAAACTAAGATAGTGTGTCGTGGGGGTAAACCAAAACCTTAAATACGGCTCTTTTGAAAATTGGCTCCTACACTATTTTGCTTGCACAACGGCTGGTCTGGTGCGGTTGATTGTCTAAGGGAGACTGCCCCCTTAGAGAGGGACGTGGCGCAATGGTTAGAACGTGGTGATTTGCAATTGTCGCTGCCCCGCCGTGTGGGTTCAAATCCTGCTTGGGGCAGGTTTTTTCAAAGAAATGTTCCTCTCCTCTCAACGTTGGGACATTGCTTCGATGTTTCTGTCCTTGGGTAAGCACATCACCACACATGCTTCACTTGAGTACATGGTAGGACAGATATGGCAATGTGTACGATTCAATGCGCCGAAATAGCTGCATGACTGTATGCTCTCCGTGAAGTTGAAATGGCACACGGATGAACAGGTCCAGTGTCCAGAAGGGAAATTCGACCGGCTGATCAGTCTTCTTGGTATCAGAATATAAACCTGTACCTTTACCTTTACAAACCCTTTTTTTCAATCCGTTTCCCGATTCAACCACATCAGAACATAGCACCCTAGCTTCCAGTTAGGATATAGTGTCCTAATTCGCTTCTCATTAGTAGTAGTAGTAAGTATTTATTTATTATAGTGACATGCATATATACAAACACAACATAAACATACATATCATGGTCATTAACAGTATAATATGCCGGGCCAATTTGGCCTACAATGTCACTTTATACACGAATATAGCAAAAGAAAAAGGTATACAGTGTGCCGAGCAGGCAAACATTACAGATATAAACAGGTCTTTCTCTTTGACCACGCCTTACACAAAAAAATCAGTGTTTCTCTCCAATATTTTGTGATCAAAAAAGTAAATTTTTGTTCTAAATTGAAATTAATGAAATAGGCGTTATTACGCATAATATTGTTTATATAGTCAACTCTTATATCGGAAAAAAACATCACATTTTAACAAGAAATGATATTCGTCTTCGACTTCGCCAGATGAGCAAGTTGAACAGACACGCGCTTCCAGTTTCAGAGAGCGAGTCTGTCCAGTTGTCTCATCTCTAACTCTCTGTCTACGTCCTGTTTCTACTCTCAAAGGTAAAATTCCACAACAAAATTGAGCAAAAATACTTCAATGAGGTTTAGGTAGTAAAGTGGAAACGTAATTTGGTATAGCAAAATTTTCTTTAAGGGTGATATATTTCCTCAATTTTGGTTTATTTGAAATGTCTCGCTTCCACTCTTCCTCCATTAATAATTTTTTGTTATGTTTTACATTTAAAATATCACACGCGACAAAGTTTTCAAATACATTTTCGGGTAACCTTAGGTGTTGAATACTTTATTATAATAATTTATTATCACCTGTCGAATGTGATGTCAATCGCAAACCGCATGTGTGTCGTAACATGGCCACGAGGCCGAACGGAACGCCAAACAAGTTTACCACTTATATTAACCCTGAATTATTTTTGTAGAAACTATGGAGACCAAAGTGTTATTTTCAATTAGAAATCACCATGCATGGCTTAGTTAGCTATTAGCGATCCATTTGAATATACCTATGTTATGGGTCTACGGCCATTATACATGTACATAGCAATTTTATTTCTTTCAATGCGGGGACCGTCTTTATACGTCAAGATCTGACGTCTACAGACGTCAGATTTTGACGTATAAAGACGGTCCCCGCGCTGAAAGGGGTAATATCATGTAGGCCTATTAATGTTTATGCTTTGAATGAAAGTGTCAGTACCGTAGAATGGGAACGACGAAGAGAATAGGAGCGAAAAGTAGTAATTATTGTTTAGTGAGTAACATATTATGTTAGTTGTTAATCTAGAAGATTTATGCGATATTTCGATATTTCAGAAAGGCAAACGGAAAGCGCGTTTAACGGTAATCCTGTTAACGAGTTTGCATCGAACCAATCAATCTATTGCGTAGCACGCAATAAAGTTGGCAGCTTGATAATCATAATTATATTGCACTCAGCGAGTGCAATAACAGGTGTATGATATCTAACGGAATATTGCATATTTAAAACATTTGTTATCAAACTCTGGGTCTTCTGCGAATTACAAGGCGGAGAATTCGGTCCAACGCATAAACAACGTCTAATGAATTAGCTGAGCTGTCTCATCGTTTTCTGATGATTAAATTAAGAATTACATTTAAATGTTTCTGATGGTACATGTAAAACGAATGTGTTCTCGCATTGTTAAATTAAATTATGGATGTATTTCTTTATTTTTACAGCTGCTGGATCAAAAATTACGGTCTCTGGGAATGGATGATTTACACTCCTAATCTTGTCAGTCTAGTGGTGAGTAGTTTTCAACAAAGCCAAAAGGCAGTATCTACCTAATTGTAACGTTAGCAGATACTTTCTTTTTGGCTTTGCACGATAGAGTAGTGTTCCCAGAAAATACGAGACGTCCATCCAATGCAGGTTTAATGCTGGGTCAACGTCGAAGACGGTGGCCCATCGTTAAACCTGCATTGGATTCTCGATGCTGCGTCAATGACGGGAACGTTAAACTGGCACTGTACCAATGTGATCTCTTGCATTTATTTCTCGTTATTATGTTAACGAATTTAATTACTTGTAAAAATGTTTCCGCCTTGTAAAAATGTTCTTCGTGATTTCTTACATGTGTTTCAGTTGACTGGATGACACACGCGACCATCCGTTTTGCATTCACAAGACACACACTAAATTTATTTTTCTCCCTCCTGTGTTTCTCATGTTTCTGTGGAGAAGAAATTATAGAAAATAATTCCCTTACTATTTCTCCATTTCTGCACAACACACATTTTCGGATTTCCATTATTTTACTTTGTTTATTATGTTATACATGCATTCGTTTACCTTTGTTGCGAGCAACATTTCCCATAAAACATGATTCTATGCAAGTTACTTCCTCATAGTTGTGCATAGTTGCTCTATTCATATAATACATTGAATGTGACTGTTGTAGGCCTACGCATGCGAGCAAGTAGAGAGTGGCCGGGTATTTTGTGCATCTTTGTGACATTTTGTGATTAAAAAACATATTTTGTGCGATTAGAAAACACATTTCGTTAGGCAGTCATCTAATATTGATCATACAACAATATATAGTGAATGGTATATCATTGCGGCTTGATTCTTTGGTCGTCATGATTAAATTAGATATTTTCTGTTATTTTTGTCAATGTGAATTAAGCATTCTGAATAGGGGCCTACTTTTGTACACGAATAGAAGTACAAATCCCTCTTGAAGGCAAAAATCCCTCTTGTGTTATTTTCGGTGTGAAACGAACACGATTATGACATCCACCAAAATAACATAATAAAAGAACAATATTGTGACCCGCCATACGAGAAGGTATATCCACGCGGATTTACTACAATTATTTATGACGTGATTTAAAATTACATTTATAACTAAATTTAAAGCAGCTCCTTGGGATGACATCGATTTTCGTTTTTAGTTTTGTAATGAAGTAGTGTATCACCCAGATCATGATTTTATTTTTTTCAGAGTTTTTAGATTTTTAAAAAGATTTTATATCAATATTTCTATGAAACCGCTTAAAACCCAAACAAATTTTTTGTACACCTAAACACTTGCTAAAGGACGATTGAATGTTCCTACAGCATTGGGCCATATGTTGATGTCGTCGGCCCAGCGTTGGGCAGACACTAGGTGCTGCAGGTGTATCACCCCATGTCCTGACTACAAGACACCAATTAGCGGCGATTGTCCAAAGCGTGGGAAAATGTGGTGTTTAGTGCTGTATATTGCAGACTTGTTTTGTTTACATGGCAATATACGACCTGGAAATATTATTATTTTACTCTTTTTCGGTGCTTTAAAATTGTTTTTTTGACTTTTTTGTATTTTTTGTTAAGATCAGTAAGCTACATAGCTTCATATAAATTAAACTTTCAAAATTGACAAAATTGAAAATGTGTCATCCCAAGGGGCAGCTTTAAATCATTTTTTTGTCGTGTTCGTATCCGTAGATATGTGAATGCACCTATAACTGAGTACCTGACCTCAACGTACGATCACGCTGGCGCTATAGCACAATATATTATATATGTGCGTACTGCCACGTATTATACAGATTATACAGACTATCACTCTGGTTTGAAGCAGATACTTGTCTGGCGTATACCGACGCCGAGTGGTATCGAATAGAAAAACGCTCTCACATATAATGCATATAGGGAAGAATATATATTTAATAGGAGAAGTTCATGCCTCGCCAGGCCCAGCCGGCCCCGACTCATGCTACCAGCATGGAGATAGTAAGTACTTTGGCCATATTTGGTATAAGCCTATTAGTCACCACCAGGCAGCAGCTGCACTGTTGATATTAATTAACAACAACCTAAATGTAAAAGCCATGGTAGGTTAATATAAATAAAAATAAATGATGATAAAAGAACAAATTTTATGGTGTGTTCAAAGTGATGTGAATTATGCAAATAATAGTTGATTTAAGTGAAATCATACTGGGCACAAGTCTGGTATGCTACCCCCTAATTTAAATAACAACTGACTGACGGCGCTGATTGGCCGATCTCGTCATGTGACAGGATGAATCACTCTTCGATTGGTCGGGGGTAGAATACTAGACTTTAACTGCAAGGTTTGTCTGCATTATAATGTCTGTTTGTAGGCCTATATTCGCGATTTCTTTTATGGAAGGCCATTACGAACAAAAAGTGATCCCCAATAATGGTGTTTAAACGACACACTCAGGCTAAAATCATAAAAAAGTCAGTATTGTTATTTTGGCTTCTTAATATGACCATATGATGTGAACATGTCCATAGACTAGAACTACAAAAGTGTTTAATTTTTTTGTGTTGCGCATTTACAACTTAAGCGAGAAACTGTATAAAGACGAAATTGCCGTATTTCTTATTTTGGACATGCATGTCCGAAAAAAGAAATATGGTCATATTAAGAGGCCAAAATAAAAATACCGATGCTTTGATGATTTTAGCCCGATTGTGTCGCTTTAAAGGTAATAGGCCGGGAGCCAGTTCTAGCCCTCGTACTCACAAAAGCTGAGAAATTTTCACTGCGATTTTTATTTAGCTTGACCATTGTGACATATCGAGTTTTGGTTCATTTTTGCGAAACAGGACGCTTTAAGCCCTAGGGCCTATTTTACCGTTTTTTAGAAGGACACTAAAATAAAATTGACAACAATTCGAAAAATTGTTCAAAATAGTAGTAGTTTTATTTATTTTCACTATTGTTTTAGTCAAAGCCCTCGGCCATATGTACATCTAGGTCACTGAAAAATATTTGTGCCGAGATTTTATTTTGAACATTTTTTTCAACCCTTTTATCAATACGGACGCCTAAAAAAACAAACATTATAAAATATGTGTCAAGTTTGGAAATCTGTCATTTTTGTTAAGTGCTATCTAGGAGCGAGCTAATTCGCAAAAAGTGGCCTCATTATGTCCCCAGGTGACTGCAAGTTAAAGTTAAGGAAAATCTGTTGCCAATTTTTTTCTATATCTACATATTTAGGATACGCGCGTCTTTATCGCTAACTCTAATTTGCGGTAAAATTCAAATGTGCTAATATTTCTGCCTCCAGTGGGGTATTATAATTAGGTTAACACGACATGCTATGGTTATTTATTATTCTATTTAATATACATGAATCTCATATTGGTGTTTGTTTACATTTTTACAGAGAACTAAATAATATATAAAGTGACACTTTGAATGCTAAAGCGGATTTTGTGTTTCTGAAATACTATGTCTACTATGGCTATTTATTATTATAATTAACATGATTATTTCATGTTAATCTCATATTGATGTTTATGTTTAGATGCTGTATGGAAAATTATATACATAATAGCACTTTGAATGCCAAGGCTGGGTTTTAAAAATAAATATAAAATAATGTAGAATAAGGCAGAATGTTTGAGACTTAGTAGGTTGTATCTTGATCATTATGGCATTATCCTAATATACCTGAAGATTATAACAAATAACATAAATTTCTTGTCTACATGTTTTATGGAGAACACACTAAAATGTATATATAATGACACTTTAAGGAACAATGTTTGAGACATTAGATGTTGACTCGTATCTCGAGCATTATTTTATAATCCAGATATCCCTAAAGATAATAACAATAAACAGAAGATAAATATATTATATTTATGCTAATAAATTATCATAAGTACAAGGTGAAATTAACATTCTTTCTTTTTATACAGCTAGATGTATAAAATTATTTTCAATATACATGTTGTGATATTTCCTGATCAGATAATTAAAGAAATTAGTCATGTAACATAATTTCAGTCAAATAATAATATAAGTTTAATTTATCCACCTCATCAGATAAACACTTTTAGTAAAGAATATATATATTTATTCCTGAATATAGAATAAATATATTCAACATCAATTGTAGCGAAAAT
Source organism: Flabesymbios commensalis (assembly GCA_964017125.1). Classification (NCBI taxonomy): domain Eukaryota; kingdom Metazoa; phylum Annelida; class Polychaeta; order Terebellida; family Flabelligeridae; genus Flabesymbios; species Flabesymbios commensalis. The sequence continues at coordinate 76,223,151 of OZ024906.1, read as the reverse complement.
ATAGATATACCATACAACAAGCACACAAATAAATTACCGCTTAATTGTTAAATTGGAATATTGTTAAGCTCCAGAAAGACTGCTTATGGAATTGTGTTCATGTTGTTTCATTTAACATATTTACTTCAAACATCATGATATATAGCATGTAATGCTTCATTGAATTGACATGTATCATAACCAGCTACCGCACCAACCCTTTACAAAAATACGGGCCTAAAAATAAATTAGGGTTCATAAATTAAAACACTAATGTATTTATTTTTGACCTCGCATTCAAAAATTAACGACCAAAAATGTCGGTGCATAATGTCAAGTGGAGCTGACAGACTTCTTAAAAATGATGCAATTAGTGCTGCACGATTCTCAATTTAATGAAATCATGACAGGACAATAAACTATAATGGGACATGAAAATTCGTCTTCCGGTCCAGGTCCAGAACGCCGGGTTAAATAGAATCACAGCAAATCTTCAAGTCTATCAAATCACTCAAAGCAACTCATGAACTAGTTGATTATGTGATGGCCGCTCATAAAATGGGTGATAGGCCATCATTTTATGTGGATAAATATGAGTAGCAAATATTTTCGACCAACACAGGTGAAACGTAGTGAGATTCCGATCATAACCATCCATCACCATGGTCACTGTAGATTTCAATAGCTTCACAAATCCTTTTAAAGTGATAATGAAAAATGTTTGATACATGTCTGTCCTCAGGTGTACATGTTTATAATTAGCTGATTTTAGAAAGATGAATTGCAAACTAGGACAATTTTGCCCTACCGCCGATAGCAAATCACCTTTTATCGATAACGTAAATGCCAGATTTTACATCAAAGATGTTCCAGCTTAAATGACCGATATTCCTAATATAGTTTTACCATCCATTCATAAAGTACATTTTAGCACTCACTCGTGCCAGAAAGGATATGTATTGAAAACGAGAGTGGATTAAAAAAAACACTGTGGTTTCTAGATTACATAATTCTACAGCAATTAGTTGACATTTCAGCGCAGCAGGCGACATCTCCAGACAATTAAATATAATATGCAAATATTGCACAGACTGACGAAGATGACAATACAGCTGAAGAAGATTATTTGTTCAATTAACTTGTTGGTGACATAGTTTTCTCATATTATGTTTGTATAATCAAAGCAAATCGACATATATTTCAGATGCACATCTATTAATTAAATCTTGCCTGAATTATGTCTGGACAATATGGTCATACATAACTTAGGCCTACATACACACTAATACCGTGTGAGGAAAGATTGAGTATATGGACATAATACCCCCTCCTTGGTGGATATGCCCACTCCACTGTCAGTTTCCGTTATTTTTGTTTTTACAATAATTTTAATTTTCTCATATGCCGCTAGGTACACGTAGGCCTATAACTTTTGGGTACAGACCGACGTTTAGTAAAGTTGGTGGAATAGGTTTGACATTAGTTTATTAGCACCAAATTTGCATCTGTCCTGGTGATTTGTATCGATACACCCATGTTTGTTTGCTCCGGCGCATATCATTACATGTTAACCACACCTCGTTCTTCTAGTCACTTCTTAAATATAATATGTATCTTGTGTATTTTATTATAATCTGTAGGGATACTCGGATTGATGACTAAATGCTCAATATGAAATGAAATGAATAGGGTTTTGTGTACATAAAGGATGATAAATGAGATGACACTGCCCTCCAGATTTCGAGCCCTGGCGGTCTGAGGCCGAGCACGCTACCTCTCGGTCACGGAGGCTCTCCACAATATTAAATCATTACGAGTGAGTGGGGAAGAAACATTTTGTTTCTTTGAAACTCGGAGGCCAGAGTGGGGTTCGAACCTGCGATCTCCGCCTTTCCAAGCAGGCAGCTTTAACCACGGCACCAAGGCGCCCGCCCATAATGCTCAATATACAACATTAAATCTCAAGCATTGTTCCCTTATATTAAAATAAAACTAAATAGCCTTAGCAATTAAAGTGTATTTATATATAATATTGTTGTTCTCCATTAAGAATTAAACATCAATATGTGACTAACATAAAATATGTATACTAATCATAATAATAGCCAGATTATTTATAGTATTTAACAAACAAAACATCTGCCCTAGCATTCAAACTGTATGAAACAATTAAATTCCACCTTGTTCTTCTAGTCAGTTATTAAATATATTATAAATGTCCTGTGCTTATTGTTATAATCTCTATGGATATCTGGATAACGCAACATTGGTCAACACACAAGTCTTAAGCAATTGTGCTTTATTATATATTATTTTAGATTTATTTTAAAAAAACTCAGCCTTGGCATTCTAAGTGTCATTTTACTGATTATTTTGTTTTTCACTAAACATTTAAACATATACATCAATATGAGAATCATATTAAATGTTTATATTATATACAATATTAAATATCCACAGTATATATACACTGTAAGCAACAAATTGGTCTTAGCATTCAAAGTGTCATTTTATATATTTTTTTCATAAATATGTAAACATAAACATCAATATGAGATTCACATAAAATTTTCATAATAAATATAAAGATAAATATCCACAGCATGAGTTAACTTAAATGGACGCAGAGATATCTGAATTTTACCGCAAATTAGAGTTAGCGATAATGACGCGCGTATTCTAAATATGTAGTTATAAAAAAAATTGGCCCTAGATTTTTTAACTTTTTAACTTTCAGTCCCCTGGAGACATAATGGGGAGACTTTTTTGCTTCTAAGTACCACTCAACAATAATAACAGATTGCCAAACTTGACACATATTTTTATAATGTTTGTATTTTTTAGGCGCCCGTATTGATAAAAGGGTTAAAAAAAATATTCAAAGTGAAATCTGGGCACAAATATTTTTCAGTGACCTACATGTGTATATGGCAGAGGGCTATGAATAATACAATAGTGAAAATAAGTAAAACTACTACTACTTTGAACAATTTTTCGAATTGCTGTCAATTTTATTTTGGTGTCCTTCTAAAAAATGGTAAAATGAGCCCTAGGACTTAAAGCGTCCTGTTTGGCAAAAAAGAACCAAAACTCGCTATGTCCCAATGGTCAAGCTAAATACAAATCGCAGTGAAAATTTCTTAGCTTTTGTGAGGTTTGTGAGTACGAGGGCTAGATCTGGCTCCCGGCCTATAATAATATGGTATAAACATGCGAGGATGAAAACAGATGGGCTCATATTAGGGGCACCTATTCTGATGCTGCTCATATTAGGGGCACCTATGATGGTATTTGCAGACGTGGATACCCAGCTTTATTATAGGCTATACCTATGCTGTTATTTGCCCTAATAACATAGTTTCTGCCCTGTGCAATAACAGTTATTTTGGCTGGCGTCGTATTGACTAGTTTCTACTATTTATCATTATCCATGGACAATTAGCAGGATTAGGGCAAATACTGAAATTATTCTTATTTGACTGGGTTTTTCGTATTTGCCCTAGTTTGGCGTTTGCAGGCTTCAAAGTCTATTTAGGTCGAAATATAGCTTTTTTTATAGGTTTATTTCATAAAAATATAGGTTTTTATAGGTTTATTTGACATAAAATTATAGATTTTTATAGGTTTTCCAGTGACACTAATGTACCCACCATGTGAAAATTCATACTTTTTTACTATTCCAAAGTCATATCTACCGTATTTCAGGAAGTATACCGTATAGTACACTCACACCTCTGAATATACAATATACTACATAGTGCCAAAAATGCATACTTTTTTATACTGGTCTGTCCATCGTAATTTATCGGGTGATCAGCTTATGGATGAATACATGTAGTATGGTCTTTCAAACTTCCATAGGCAACAAGACGAACTGCTCGCCTTAATGGAGCCATGTTCAATCAGAGGAGGGCTGGAGTGTTTGAATTGGACAAATTCTTTATTGCACTTATTAAATTCTTCACACAAGCTTAGCTATGGAGGTGAATATATATTATTTATAGAAAAAAAAATTCTCCACATAGGTTGAACCAATATCAGACAAGGTGTAGCAAAATTTATGCCGAGCGAAGCGAGGCTGGAATTTTTTAAGGAATTATGTAGCTGATAAGCCTAAATAATTATTTATTTCAGACTAATTTGAATAATTAAATTATATTTAAAGCATTTCTTTCTAAAACACAGGAAGTTATTTGACACAAACACATTCCCACAATTAAAATATAGTTCAACATAATGTTTTTGTTCAAGCAAAATCAAAATATAGGTTTTTATAGGTTATATAGGCTATTTTCAGAAAAATATAGGTTACTTTTCCAAATATAGCGTCGTTGTCCAGGTAATAATGCGTATGTGGTTTTTCATAGTTTTGAGATAATCGAGAAAAACTGTATATTTTGACCTTGCTTTCACACAAATTGAAATAATTGATCACTTGACCTGAAATGCTGTATTTCCAGTCATTTTAGTTTTTTTTAAAGCTGGTTATTATAGTAACATTTATAAAAACGCTTTTTGTCCAAAAAATTGCCATATACGCAGTATTACTTGTCCAAAAATGACACATACGCAATATTACTTGTCCGTTTTAACACATACGCAATATTACATGACTGATTTTTCTACATAGGCAATATTACTTGTCCAAAACGGTCCACATACGCAGTATTACCCCATGAGCTCCATATTATTTCAGTAAAGTGATCATAGCTGTATTTCTGGCTGGCTGAAAAAAGTCCGTTTTTGGTGTATTATGGTCAAAACAATTAAAAATTAGCAAATGCAACAGTAAGCAGCTAGTAAACGTAACAACAACAATATGTTTTAGAAACTCAATGTGGTTACTTAATGTGTCATTTGATTTCGAAGTAGATGAAACATAAAATGTCACATAATTTGTTCCATGTTTTAGAGTTTATTAAAGGGACTGGCCTAGGCTAGAATCATGAAAAAATCGGTGATCACTAGGATCAAGCATTTTCTCGGTCAAATAATTAAGAAACCTCCGAATTAAAATAAATTGTGGCCTTACTGTGGCCTTACTGTGGCGAAAACATGGTTCTAGTCGGCTTATTATCAGATTATACATTATAGCCTGGTTGACAGATTTACCGCTAATTAAGTTGTAAATACAGTTTCTTAAATAAAAAACTAAAGGAAAAATGAGCCTTTCCGAAAAATGTGCACGAAGAAATACATTTCTCAATCATACATGTCACCCAACTAGACAAGTAAGAAATGCATATCGATATTTTAATTAACATACCAGTGGTATTTTCCTATAGGCCTACTAGGCCTATTTGTCTATGCTAATATTGTGCCTATGTGCAAGTAGTTGAAAATCATCGGTATGTCTTAAGTTATAATCCCAGCGAACACGAGACATCGACCCGATGCTGGACCAATGTTGAGTCAGCGTCGTAGTCGGTGGTACAACATTGGTCCAGCACTGGGTCGATGTCTCGTGTTTGCTGGGAATGGGAAGTCGTATTTCCCGTTAGTTCATATTTCAATGCTGTGATGTCGGTCACGATGTGGTCGCACTGTTTGAACCTGGTCTGATAGACATGAAGGTAGACGAAAGCGATTCGTACTTCTTAAAGAATGAATAATCTACATATTTTACCTCATGGTTGTTGAGGACGAGCCGCCTTCATTTTATACCCCGCCCGACGAAGTAGGGGCGGGGGGTTATGGCGTCGCCTCGGATGTCCGTGTTGATCCGGCCGTCCATCTGTCTGTCCGAATTTGGTTTCCGGAGCAGATCTCGGAAACCCATGGAGGGATTTATTGAATTGTGCACACACACATACATCATAGGGTGTAGATGGGCCTTTTGGGATTTATTAAATTTGACCTACTTAAATGGCCGACCATCGGCTACAATTAACATTAATATGTCTGATATATCCAGCAAGCCCTGTCAGATAGCTAAGCTATTACTATAAAAAAAATGTACGGTCCTGCCACCATTACTATAAAACAAAATGCGCGGTCTCATGGAGGAATATCACCTGACAAATTTCAACTCGAGCAAATTCAAAGTGGCCGACTATCGTACATATTAACTTTAATATGCCTGGTAGGCCTATATGACAAACCGTGCCAGTTAGCTAGACCATTACCGGGTACCATAAAACAAAATATAAAAATGTGCGGTTTCAGGTAGGGATATATCCTGAAAAATATCAACTCGATCAAATACAAAATGGCCAACTTGAGGGCATTATTGACTTTAATATGGGTAATATCGGAAAACTATGCCAGCTAGCAAGACGATTTCTATAGAAGAAATAAAAAACTGGCGTACTTGCGACCATCATTGACTTTAATATCTGTAATATACATGGCAAACTGTGCTAGATAGATTGCTGTAAAACAGAATGTGAGAGTTCAGGAAAAGATGCACCCTATAAAATATGTACCATGCGGGCGGGGTGGGGGATTATGGTGGCCGTTTGGCGTCTTGTTTGTGAGGGCATAATAGGCCTATATGTACTTTATTTCTGTTCTGATAACCACAATCATCCGAAATTAGAATAATGTCTTTAAATTTGGGATCCTTGGAATATTTATAATCAGCAATGTATGAAACCAATCGCTACTTGTAACACCACCTTCTCTCTCATGTCAAACATATAGTAACATGTTCATCATTAAGAGAAAATTGTAAAATTATGTAATTGTAACTTCACATTATAGTACGACGTAGAAGCAAGAATGAATGGGACCAAAAGTAGGCCTACGCTTTGCAAATACATTGTTATAACAAGTGTTTAATTATTTGCCAACTGTTGGGCTTTAGATTTTTCATGGGAGGGTATAGGATTTACCTAGATGTAGGATTGACCTAGATATGCTGTTTAAGCCCTATATTAGGGACATGTAATACTGCGTATGTAGATGAACAGACAACCCAAATGGATGCTTCCCATCAAACACGAGCTATAGATTCGGTGTTGGGTCAATGCTTCCTAGATGCCGATCCAGCATTGTATCAACATGCATTGAATATATAGATCGTGTCCGTAATTCTGCGTACATGTGTCATCTTCAATATACATACGCAATATTGCAGACATTTAGGCCTAATTCTGCGTATGTGGATAACAGACAATGCACATTGGATGTGGTGTCCGTAATTCTGCGTAGGCCTATGTGTCGTATTTAATACACATAGGCCTACGCAATATTACGGACAATATCCTCCACGGGATTATCTGTTAAGTACACATACACTTTATTACGGACAACGTGTCTGACCGAAAAAAATACATACGCATTATTACCTACATGTGTACACATATACGCTCGTATTGACCTCATTCGGGATCAGGGACAGTGCGACATTTCATTCGCCGCCATGTTGATTCCGCGCTCACTTAGGCTACGATGTGAAAATATTAATAACGTGGTGATTTGTATTCCGATTTATTCAAGGTTTATGTTATGCTATTTTCTATGATGTAATCTTTCAATGAAAACACAAGCTTCTGCTTGTGTTTGTGTATCTAGTCTATGCTTGGCTAGCCATGTAATGTTAACCAGTAACGTTAGAACACAATGTCTAGGCATACATCAGCCAGCTAGTAGGCCAATTGATAACAGTCCGTTAACACTGTGATGCCGTAGACACGCGAGGTGTGCGTAATTAGCGTAGGCTACATTCAGGCGTACACCCCCTGCTCACTGCTATCAGATATGCGGGTGCTAGTCACGGGCTACAAACAGGTTGTAAGGTGTAGCCTACATGGTGTAGGGGCCTAGGCCTATAGTCTTCCCTATAGGCCTATCATGTTTATAAATTCTTACCTGTCATCGGTACGCTACAGGTAGGGCCTACATAACCTAGCCTATAGACCTATCCTGAGTTTAGGACTATCAGTAGGCCTAATGGCCAGGCCTAACGTTAGAGATTTAGTCTTCAGATTATGTGAGGATGTGTAGAATAGCCCGGTTCCTTAGGCCGAGCAAGAGCGAGTTGACCCGACCAGAGATCAATGGTCACCAGTGGGACAAATGGTGGGGTAGGCCTACGTTATAGAAGAAGAAGAAGGTCTATTCATGTGACAAAACAGAATTACAAGGTATATAATAAATACAACATTACCCTTGTGTTTTCCTTCAGAAATTTATATTAAAGTTGTGTTCGCCAAAATGCTGAAATATCTCAACAACATCTGATGTTTATTCCAGACACAGATAGCGCTTCATATTCTTTGTTAGTGTGACAAATTTACCTCTCAATCAGCAGCAATCAAAGCCTGAAAGCCTATTAAGCCTCATTTTCCTCATTCCCTCAAGCCCAATAGCCTCGGACCTTGCACATTATTATTATTAATCAATATTAGGGCCTAATTATTATTCTTTTCCAGCTATAAAATGTAGATTTTTTCAATTTTTTTACGTGCAAGTTGCACGTAACAAAATAGACTTGGTGCCAAGTCTATCAAATACATCGGGTATCGGGTGAATATATATGTCTCCACCTGTTTTTGATGCATCAAGCACGCTCATTGGAATTAGAGTAGGCCTATCTGCCTCTTCGTGCTGGTTATTATGGATCTTCGGATAAAAAGAACATGATTTGTTGAATCATAATTGGAAGTCCCATAGACGACAATTAAGTTATTTCCTGAATATGAAAATTTAGCAGTCAAAACCTTTCCTAGATATTCTGTCAATTTTGCTTTGGTGTCAACTGTCAATGTGTGAGAGAAAGTGGCATTAATTTTATATTGGTTGAATCATTGATGTCAGGTTCAAACCCACCTGACCTTTTATTGTGTGTGTAAGCTTTCAATGAGTTTTCAATATACCTATTAAATACAACTATGCGCTTTTATACCATACCCAGACATGATCTTGAAAAACTGTGAGTGAAGGCTTGAGCAAAATCAGAGCAGTAGACCATAATTTTGTTGTTAGTGCAGGAGCATTAGATTTTCACTTTGAAAAAAAATGTAGAAAGTTGAATTTCTCAGGAAAGTTGCCCAGATACTCACTCAACACTATAATGAAAAGTCCCCAAAAATCTAGGTTGAGCAAAATTTTTTATTTTAAATTTTCAAAATGGCCGCCATTCTGAGACGTGAAAACCCTCGAAATAGTATAATTTTTCATTAGTCAACACTGAACAACAAAAAAAGTGTTTAAATATAACAGAAATGATAGTTTAATGATCATTCAATGTACAAGAAATATATTAATTTTTTTAAGCTCATCATCTGTAGGTTTTTAGAGTTTTCGTGCAGATTTTTTTGCGATAAAGGAACATGGTCATGTTGAAGTGATATTCATTTAAATTATGTGATTGCTATAAACCAATATTCAAATGCTACCCATTGAGTGTCAGAAAATATAGCATTTACATGCATATACATGCAAAAACATGTATATGTCTAGAAAATACAGAAAATATTATTTCACAAGATCATGATACCCCGTCGGTAAAGGTTTTACTGGTCATCTTCTGCCTCAGCCTGATATATATTACCACAGTATATTGTCCAGTTCATGTTGTGCACATTGCTGAACAAACAAGCATGCCTTACGACATCTGCACCTCCTGGTGCAAGCTACTTTACAACCACATAAAATAATCTTCAAGCCACTTTCTGATGCCCCTAGCCAATCTGTTCCGATCGGGTGAAGCATGCCGCTCTTAAGCTCCCATCCCACATCTGTACGATTCACTTCGTCGTTTCCTAGCCATTGTTGAATAGTATGGTATGTTCTAAATAAATGATACTTAACAGAATCAGATGTTTGGGGGGGGGGGCGGTCTCCAGCTTGAAGCCACTCGACATTAAATACTTTCTGGAGACCTGCTTCATATACAGGTAGTACCTGGGCTCATCAAGAGAAGTACAGTGGGTTCGCCCATACAGTTTCAACAGGAAAACTTCTCCTGCCTGGGATATGTCATCTTTCCTAGCATTCTGATCATAGAATACATTCAGCATATCCCAGTCGATTGCTCTATTACCAAGAATCGACAAGGCCTTCCGTTTACCTAGGCTATATTGTGCAATGCCGAAACGTTATCGCATCCAGTAAATGCGTGAGCAAAAAGGATGTGATTCCTGACGTTGTCATGCAAAGCACCTTGTGTCTCATGAATGCAAAATATTGTAGGGATGGAGGCTAGATTGCATGTATATATGTCCATCAAAGGAATTGCTTTGTCAATCAGCATAACAAGCAGATTAGTATCATTACCAACAAGGACAACTGGTTTGGCAAGAAGTTTTGCTGCTGTCAATGCCGTATTGTTGATCATATGTCGACATCTGCGGGACTCACAGGCCTACTACCCCAACATTTTCCAACTTGGTCATCACAGGTCCAATAAATCGAGCCTTGTTGCGTGGAGTAGCCAGAAAACGATTCTGAGGTGTAGAAACTGTCATGTCTAGCTCAAAGATGATATCAGGGGAGGTGTTCTGTGTGGCCCTTCGCTACTGCTCAGCAACTTTGGTAGACATGGCTTCCATGTATCTATCAAATATCACTGTAACCTCAGTTCCGAAAATGTCTAAGACATGTCTTACATACATATCACATACTTGATCATATGTATGACCTGTAGACCACTTATGACGGTATAGCAACTGTACAGCATCTATGACATAGGATGGATTTCTGAGAGGTACAGACAATGGAATGACATTTGATTTCAATGCATCAGCAAGAACAATCTTTGTGTTTTTGCGCGTAACACCTTTATCAAAGAGATTGTGGTTTGTTCCCAAACTCGTGTTTGAGGTGTTCTTTCATTTCATTTTGATCTTTGATCACACAAGTCACACGTAGGAAGTGTAGTTCACTCATTATCTCAACGTTATGACCCTAACACTGTTTGAACACTAATTGATTTGATGCGATCCGTTCGTTTCAGTTTCATAACCTGTCATTGCTGCAGCTATGTCTATTCCTATGCTGTAAGCTTTGTCAGGAATATCACTTTGTCTGCTACCGCTCCTGTAGAGACTGATACCAGGGCATCATGGGCAATGTATAACAGCGGGGAATGCTCCTGAAGCCAGCCAAGGAGTGATGTGTATTCTTTCACATCTTGGGATGTGCTACACGCCCGCAGATCATTGTGCTGGTCCGACGAGTGTGGACACCACAAAAGCTTTCAATCACGATAGTAAACAGCCTCAGCTGATATCAGATCACCTAAAACACTGCACACGTAATTTCACAGATTCCCCCAATCATCTTTTCTTTCTTAATAACATTTGTTAAAAGTTATTTTGTTTCAGCTTGATGTATAAAGGTTATTCGACTGCAAGGTATCCGCCTGTCGGGTCCACTGTAATCCTGTATGGGAGATCCACAGTATAAACAATCACTGCGGATATCAATAGACGGCACTTGTGATCTGCGTTTGGGGACATTCACCTGACCAGTAGATAATATATCTCTCTTCCTCTTAACATTAGATGGTTTGATGTAGTTCTTCCTACATGATACGTGAATCGGTATTGGTAACGACTTCTGTGTTTTGTATCGACTCCATCATCTACTTCTACGCTGATTTCTTATACATTGGCTATAGCCCTTTTTCATGCATATAACCATCACCAGAACTAATAACTAAATAACTAGCCCACAAAAGTCACATATATCCCTTGCTAACTTGCTAATAAGAATATATTCACTGGTCAGAAAGATCCTGAAAACAAAATAAACATACCAAGTAACCAAATTTGCCACCACCCGTATTAGTAATGTATGATATTATGGTTTTATTATGTGATTTACTAGCTCATTTTCTCAAATGTTCAGGATATGTAGAACACGATAGATCATGATTAGCTGCTTTGTAAATTCACACAGGTGGTTGTCTATCCAGAAGCAATTAATGTTATGTGTCGCAACACCGACTCCAATACCTAGACTATGGAATATCAAAGCATTTTCCTATGCAAAAAGAATAATGAATAATGCAAGAATAATGATTTGTGATTTATATTATTGCAATCCCAGGTCGTGTATCAATCCTGTATCACAAAAAATATTGTTTCTGCTTGTTCAGATACCCGCTTGTGGGTTCAATGTTCAAAATTAGAAAATGGGTTTCACTGATCATATTTCTCCCATCCTATAAACAAAATAGTGGTGTTAAAACAGTAACAGTCAACAAAAAATACAAAAATGGTCTGATATTATGTGTTACATGTGATAGAAAATTTAATTCTCTTATGTTTAGACACTTTATTTGTTGTTCTACGTTGAATACTAGAAATACTATGATCATTTAATGGTTTTCGCGAATTGGGACGGCGGCCATTTTGAAAATCTTGAATAAAAAATGTTGTTCAGCAGTAATTTTTGGGGACTTTTTATTAGGGTGTTCAGGGGATGTCTGTGCAACTTTTCTGAAAAAATCAGCTTTCTACATTTTTTTTTCCAAGTCAGCATGTTTTTAGACCTAATACTCCTGCACTACGTTGTCTTTGTGATGTTTTGTACAACTACCATTGCATCTATGATGCATACGTTGTATCGATCTTCTGAGTCTTGTCATTTGGTATAAGGAGTAGACACCCAGCAGACACAAGACGTTGAATCAATGTTGGTTTGCCGTTGGTCCAACGTCGTAGACTGGGCAATCAGATCAGAATAAAGACCTTAGAATAACCCATTGTTTCCTGTAAAGAAGTTATCATGGTTGGATGTGACTCTTGAACAACAAGAAATATGCATAATAACTGCCGATATTCTCCTAACTTGTTGACTAAACTACACTTTGTTTTTTCTGACATGTAGCAAACGCTTTTAGCGTCATTTTTTTATCGGTTCCCAAATTGACTTCTCTAATGTAGACGTTACAACACGCCATGAAACAAATTTTGCAAATGTATCTGTTCCCTTTGTATCACGAACAAGAATGTCTTCTTTTGCATTATTAGGAATCTGCACAATAGAATGCTATGCTCATTTATTTCATTTCCTTGAGAGGGAATGGATTCCCCCACAGTGCACAATAATACTTTGCTTAATAATGAGCTTGTGAACATATTAACAGCTGTTGCCCAACTCAATAGGTAATGTGCTTTGGTCAGATTCGGACGTCTAAAGTGGAGTAAAATATTTATAACGGCCGTAGACCCATAGGATACGGTAGGTATTCAAATAAAGCGGAAAGAGCTAACTAAGACATGTATGATGATTTAAAATTATTAATCACTCTTTGGTCTTCCGCTTTATATAAAAATATTTCAGCGCTTTAAGGGTGAAATCATGAGGATACCTGCTAGAAACCGGTCTACTCTCTTTTTATGTAGAGAACATATAGGTTCACATAATATACAGTGTATCATGTTCATTACGGGCGGGGGCCCTAGGGTAGTGGTTAGCACCGCTGCCTTTCACGCCAGAGTTCGGGGTTCGGTTCCCGGTCTCGGCGGTTTAAAAGTAACAAAATGTTTCTTCCCCATCCACGTGTGAAAGTCAGTATTGTGGGGAGCCTCCGTGACCGAGAGGTAGCGTACTCGACCTCAGACCGCCAGGGCTCGAATTTCGAATCCTGTGTCTGGAGGACAGTGTCATCTGAATCATCTCACCATCCTCAGGAGGTTCTTCTGGCCCAGCTTAGCCTATATGTGCACAAAGGTGGCCTAAAGCCCGATTCATTTCATTTTTTTATCATGTTCATTACACCGATCTGTTCCACCTGATTTCCCACTTCCCGAAAGCAAATGACCAACCTAGTATTACACCCGTTTACTGATACTATAATCTCACACGCTGTTATCATACTGTTTCATAATATCAGTTGGAACATAAAATACAATTATAGGGCCTTTAATGTTTTGATAATATTTATATAATAATATGGTAATATACAAATACACTGTATTGAAATATACAATTATTTGTTTAAAGCATCCTGTTAAAATATGTTAGGTTATGAAGCTGTTGCTCGTCTTGAAATAAGGCTAGCCCATTTGATTATGTGTCAGTTTGTGTGAATTGGCCGGAGAATAAAACGATATATAAACTTATCATTTCTTTCAATCTCATCTACTTCTGCTTGTTGCAATTATTTATTTTTCTTGTCTGGCCACTTACCTGTGCACAGTGGCACGTAGGCCCTATATCTAATCGTTCTCTGTTCATTTAGCACAATATCATATCAACACAGAACTTTATTCTTCTAAATATCTGGCGTCTGTTGACGTCAGATTCAGGCCCGTATTCTCGTACAAGTTACGATATATCGTAGGCTTCTGATTGGTCGAGATGATTAGAACGATTTTAAATTGAAAAAACCCCTTTAGTTTCCATGCTTTATACAAAAATAAATCAGAGCTTTAACCCTTTAACTTTACCGCCGGTGCCGCATATATTCGGGTTTTCATTTTTTATTAGCACATTAAGTACAACATTTCAAATACACATGTTAAACATAAAATGTGACATCAACCAGCAAGATTTGAAAATAGTTGACCTCCATTTTCTCAAATCTGAATAATTTTCACTCACTTGAAGTTGTTGATCGCGTCAGCGAGACACAACTTCAAGTGGGTGAAAATTCAAATTGAATAATTTGGCGGCTAAAGGATTAAGGGTTAGGCATCCACGGGGACACTGTATTTAAACACGTGGAAGAACAATTTATTTTATTAGGTGGTAAACCAGACTGGATTATGCTCTGCAAGGGCAAAATGCAGTAACTGCTTACTTGTAAAGTAAGCCGTTACTGCCTTTTGGCTCACCCGGCATGTTTGCCCTGAGACTGTGTATCACTCGATCAGCCAATACAGTTTTCTCTGACTGATCTATCACTGACTGAGAAATAGGTGCAGCACTTTCTAAAAATTATAAATAGCTATCAAATAAAGGGGAGTGAAAATGCCCCGAAAAAACCCCTTACACTACAGCTGCACGGTACTTCCCCTCCCGATATAGATTAGTATACCTTTGTGTACCTGTGTACCAAATTTGATGTTTTATTACATTTTTTCTGTAAACATGATTTATTTTCAAAGGATTGCAAACAGCAAGATTGCCACAAGTTGCTTTCCTACATACAGGCATACATACATACATACATGGTCATATATACACGTGATACATACAGAAAAATATTATTAATAATAGCAAATACAATATCAAACCGCAGAAAAAAATACGAATATGATATGATATGATACAGAATATGATAAGTAAGAATGAGTTAATTAAAGATACAATGAAAAGCAAAAACAATATTATTACTATGATAATTTAGGTGGAAATGCGTTTTGAGCTACTTATGTAAGCTTGTAAAAGAGAAAATATATTAAAATTTGTATCTTCAGGAAAATTATCTGAACCGTATAACAAAATATTCAACAATGACTGTTTATTTTGCATTACAGCCGTAGGAAGTAATGCAGTCAGACCCTCTATCAGTGCTTGTCTTTGGGCAGCAAATGCTGGGCAGAAAAAAATATAGTGTCTTACATCTTCTCTAGCATAGTTGCAAGAGTCACATGACATATTGCTGATAAATCCATATTGAAAGCGTGGACTGTTTAGAGCGCTCAGCCCCAATCTCAACCTACAGTGATGAGCAGACGCACGAGAAATATAAAAACGGTACAAGTTAGGGTGAAACATGAGAACTTTTTTGTTCATATTAACAATGCAACTTTTAAAAATATAAAATGATGTTGCACCACGAATACCAACAGGCGAATTATTCCAGGCTTTAATAGATGAAGGTACGAATGAATTTCGGGTGCTTGATAGTTTGGCATATATTACTGGTAAACTATTGTTAGTAGAGTTTCTGGTATTATACCTATTTTCAACTGCCGCTGGTAGAAGAGACTGTAGATATGGAGGACTGATCTGGTGTGTCATTTTAAACAGCTGTATAAGTTTGTGGTTTAGTCGCCTCGTTCTGGTACATGATTTTATTACATTATGAACGATTTTATCTAATTCAGGGCATTTACTATAATATTTTGTCGAAAAAGGGGGTGAGTCCCCTAACGCCCCATGGAACCGCCATTTGTTAATATGCTACTGACATCACTAATAAACAGTTTTGTAGACATATTTAATGAAAAAAATATTTTACTACTAATTACTTGATTTTTTTTTTTTAAATAAGGAGGGTTGAAAATGCCCCCAAAAAAGCCCTTGCACTACAGCTGCAAGGTAATTCCCCTTCCAATATGTATCAGTATACTCTAGAGCAGCTCTACACCAAATTTGGTGCTTTTATCACAAAGTGAACGATTTTACCCAAATCTACTGGACTAAGCAAGCAGCAGTACTGCCAAAAGGCAGTATCTGCCTACTTGTAAATTAAGAAGATACTGCCTTTTGTTTATGCAGAGCAGAGTAATTGTTCACGTGTAAAGTAAACAGTTACCGTACTGCTGTTCACCTGTTAATTTGCATATTGGTCGGTCCACTATAATGCCCTATTTTCCCGAAATTTCAAGATAAAACTATTTGAGATCATATAAATGAGGCATTTTAACTCTTTAAGCACAGTTGGCGAATAAAATACACAGTGACGTTTGTTAGTACATTCAAAGTAACCTTAAACCTTCTAGATATAACATGACAGATTGCAGTTTTCTTGGTAGTATAGCGGGAAAACGTCCAATACCTGCGTTGACCCAACTTAGAGCTTGATAAATCGCCACCTGTCTGCTATACTAGTATAATACTCGCTTTCTGGTTGCAGGCTAACCTGTTCTTCCTGATGGATATTTTGAGAATACTGCTCACCCAACTGCAGACGCATCCAAACGAGCCCAGCAGCTACAGGTAATCTAACGTACAGAGACAAAAAGCCGTAACTGCTTCGTTTATTTTGAATAAACGATGGAGGCCAAAGGGTTATCTTCAATTTGAAATCTTCACAAATGTCTTAGTTAGCTTTTTCCGATTCATGTGAATACCTATGTTATGGGTCTTCGGCCATTCTGAATGATTAATTCTTCCAGTGCGGGGATCGTCTTTAGACGTCAGATTCTGACGTCTGTATACGTCAGACTCTAAAGACGGTCCTCGCACGGAAACGGTTAAGCCTTCATGGTGCCCTAAGGAAACATCCCTGAAATCTGATTTAATTTATATACCTAAGGGTTTTGGGCCTAAGTCTGGTATTCCACCCCCTAATTTAAATACACAGCCATTTCACATGCAAGTTGGGCCGTTGAACAGAGTGGAACAGCTTATTATAATTGAATATTAATAGTCATGTATGTAATTCACACCTTTTCCCAACGGATCCACCGACACTTTCTTATAAATAATTTTTGAGGTGCAGTGTAGATTATTGTTTTGACCATCACAAAATACGCATAGATTACACTAAGAAATTATACTCACTCTTGAAATCCTACGCCACACAGTGGCATCTTCCCACGCAAGGATCGGTTGCTTCCGAGGTCGCAGACCGGTCTGCGACCTCGGGAGAAGCCGAGCCTTGCGTGGAAAGATGCACAGCGGCCGATTATAAATCATTATCCAGCCGGACACACAGCAAGCCTGTGTAACCAACACCCCCCCCCCCCCCCCGCCCTCTAGGACCCTTTAATCGCAAAGTTATAGAATTTAAATTGTGCCCATTTGAAGTTGTGTAAAAATTAATTTTATATCTATACAATTTGAGTCAAAATATATGCCAGTCTTGACAATGTATCTTTTAATTGTATTTAATATAAAATATTCCATTGCGATCACCATTTTGTCACCCTGAGTTGAAAAAGCGCAAATTGCCACCTTGTGAAATTTCAATTATAACCTTTATCTCTGGACGTTTGAGTAGTAAATATAAACAATATATCGCTTATTACAAAACATAATTCTGCAGACATACAATACAATATAGCAACAATATTTTATTTCATAAACCAATCTGATATTACAAACCAACAAGTACAAAACGAGCAAAGCACTAACTACATTTTTTTACAAATAATTACATATTTATGATTTGAGGGTTTCCACTTTCACCATCCATCGACAAGGAAAAGGTCGGATGTAATAATAAATCAAATTGGACTATTTTTTCACCCCCTCCACGATTGTTTTTCTTGTTCCAGGCGCGCCCTCAAGGCCACGGCGGTTCTGATACCACTGTTCGGGTTGCAGCTGTTCGCAGTCATTTATCGTCCACCCTTCACTGCCCCGGGCGCTGTACTGTACGAGAGGGCCGCAGCATTTATAATCAACTCACAAGTAAGATATTCTCCTAGCAACACGAGACGTTCCCCCAATGTTGGCCCAATGCTGGCCCAGTGTCGTTGTGTCTCACTACCACGACCCACAAATTCAAGTTGTTGAAAAACATTCATATTTTTTTAATTTGAGATCAAATATTAGCAGGTTGTTATGTTTATACACCTGTTTTATTCTAACAGTGATTCCATGGGCTATTAAGACGGATTAAAACTAATAATAGTCCTGCTACAGCGCTTAAAGGGTTAATGTATGCCTGGATTGTATTCAAAATTGGTCATGTGATACATCTGTAATCAGCGTGGTCCTTTCTGTGTACAGATTTGTCCCACTGTTCGTACACAGTGGACTACTCCTTTAACCCTTTAAACGCTCACGATGCATTAAAGCATCGTTTTGCATGTCTGAAAATTGACGTAATTTCATAAAACCTATGGGCTTTAAAATGAAATGAAATGAATCGTGCTTTAGGCCACTTTTGTGCACATATCTAGCTAAACTGGGCCAAGAGAACCTCCTGAGGATGGTGAGTTGATTGAGATGACACTGTCCTCCAGACACAGAATTCGAAATTCGAGCCCTGGCGGTCTGAGGCCGAGCACGCTACCTCTCGGTCACGGAGGCTCCCCACAATACTGACTTTCACACGTGGATGGGGGAGAAACATTTTTTGTTTCTTTCAAATCGCCGAGACCGGGAACCGAACCCCGAACTCTGGCGTGAAAGGCAGCGGTGCTAACCACTACCCTAGGGCCCCCGCGCATATGGGCTTTAGAAAGAGAATGTTTGTTGAACTATTCAATAATTACAATATTTTTTTTCATTTGCCACCAACTTCAAGTCATTTTCATTCACTACAAGTCGAGAATTGCGACAGCAATTCACTGCTTGTAGTGAAGATGACAATGGTGAATTCAGGCTTGAAAGGGTTAAGTGTCTTCTCTGTGGCTGCACCTACACTATCAATATTGCTTCGATTAGGTGTGCTAAAATCGTATAGCATATTTTCGGCAATTATTGAAACACACATTTATTCCGGCTGACTTTTCCTCCCTTGCTCCACGTTGACATGCTGACGACACGTACTGCGCCCGAGAACTCGGTTTTACTGAGGATACGGCGCGTTAGAAGCTGTATAATTGATTGATTTAGTGATTGATTGATTGATTGATTGATTGATTGATTGATTGATTGATTGATTGATTGATTCATTCATTCATTCATTCATTCATTCATTCATTCATTCATTCATCTAATCATCGGGTGATTCATCAATTGATTCATCGATTGATGATGGATGGGGGATGGATGGATGGATAGATTGATTGATTGATTATATATATACATGGTAGCCCTGGTCACATTAAATTTATTTATTGATCTAACATAGCTAATAGTTAAGATGTACAACTTTGTATCTCTAACTCCATAATTGACCATCTTGACTTGGAATTATGTACGAAGATTGTTTAACAGTAGCTGGTTCCTCTCATTTTAATTCACATTGACACTGCCCCCTCCCCCCCCCCCCCCCCCCAGACACACGATGCGAAATTCGAGCCCTGGCGGTCTGAGGCCGAGCACGCTACCTCGTGAGCGTGGAAGAAATGTTATGTTTCTTTGCAACTTGGAGGCCAGAGTGGGGTGCGAACCCGCGATCTCCGACTTTCCAAGCAGGCAGCTTTAACCACTGCTCCAGGGCCCCCTAATTGGTGAATCTTAATAAATATAAATAAATAAGATTTTCTTGTCCCGTGCGGCTTAATTAGTACACTTTTTTTATATTAAATTGACATTTTGTTTATGATTTCAATGGTAATATTAAATGGCATAATAGTTTGCTATAATACCATCCATTATCACGCTGTCTAAATCGTCAGCACATCCGTTTTTTAACTATTTATTATTATAATTTTTGTCATTATTATTAATTTTAAAAAGTTATCAAACTCTGGAATAAAAACAGAAGGTAGGCAAGTGACATTATACAAAAATACATGTATATACAGATTTAATTAATCACGATACTGTGTGGTTAAAACTTATAGCTTTTCTCTGGGCAGGGAAAATTTATCATTTCCACCGTTATTAACTTTAAGAATCCCTTCACAATGTATTGTGGTTTGGAGAACACAATACATAGTACACCCCCCCCCCCCTCGGACATGCGTGGAATTACGGTCATCCATATATCACGTCCACAAAATAGAAAGGAAATGAACGGGGTTCTAGGCCACTTTTGTGCACATATAGCATAAACTGGGCCAGGAGAACCTCTTGACGATGGTGCGATGAATGAGATGGCTCTGCCGTCCAGACACAGATTCGAAATTCGAGTCCTGGCGGTCTGATGCCGAGCACGGAGGCTCACGGAGGCTTCCTGCAATATCGAATCTTTACAAGTGTGCAGGGAAGAAACATTTCTTTTCTTTGAAATTTGTAGGTTGGAGTGTGGTTCGAACCCCCTATCTCTGACTTTCCAAGCAGGCAGCTTTAACCACTGCACCAGCCCTCCACAAAATGGAGCATCACTCAGCAAACACGAAACTTAGTAAATGTAGGGTCAATGCTGGGCCAACATTGTACCTACATTGGCTTGATTTCTCGTGTTTGCTGGCTAATTCATCAGCAACAAAGCTGACGTGACGTTAGTTATAGCACATCAGAATAAATAATGTATCTAACTCTCATTTAGAAGAGCCAACACATATCACAATCACAAGAAATTTGTTGTGAGATCTTGCAAACGATCTCAGTCTCATGTTCCCATGAATATCAGCAACCTTTCAATCAGCAGTGGTGATCTATTTAACGTACCTGGTCTCTACCTTTGTAAGCAAAAGAAAAACTGCGGATAGCAAATTAACACGATGTGTGTTGGTAGGCGACTCAGTCGAAGACGCTAATTTACATGTATAATTATTGTAACCATATAAGATTACAATTGTTTTGAATTTAGAGATGATCAACCGACAATCAGTATAGTTTTTGCGCTGGGCTACATATAACGGATTTTCTCTATTTTGACCGCCCGTCAGGACCTTAATCGTTTCATTCTTTTCTATTTACATATTCAAACAAGACCAGACGCGGATTCGCACCAATTCGCAACGTGTCCCGTGAATGGTGTTTATGTTTATTTAACATTATACCCTTGTTACGCACACTATATCACAAATGTGCGTTTTTTAAATCATTTTCAATACCCTCCCAACTTCATATCTGCAGTTATTCACCATTAATGATTTGGCATGTCGATTAACAAGATTCGGTAAGAAAATTGACAGCCAATATATGGCACCCAACGTTTTACAAATGTCTTGCGCAATACTAGAAGTTTTTATGTATCGAATATTGACATATGTGATATTATTTTATTTTTCGGAGGTCATAGCAACGAAGGGTCAAAGTCTGATTCTCAAGCTGGAGATAATTTTGGTTATACTTCCCCATCCCGCAGATGTGCTGCTCAAAATATGCCCAACCCAGCAAACATGGTAGGTGCCCAACATTGGGTTACTGTTGGTCCAGCGTCGTAGACGGTGGGCCAACAGTAAACCAACGCTGGGCCAACGTATCATGTTTGTTGGGAATACATCTACACATTTGTCCAGTTCATGCATAACGTCAACATATACTTTGGATTTGAAGAAAAAGTATGTAAAATATGATTTTGACCACTTGTTGTTCTGACCTCTTCAGTTCTGACCTAAATGTACATTTTTGTGCTTCATATATTTTGTTCTCTTTTTTTTCAGGGCTTTTTTGTCGCTCTGATATTATGTTTTCTCAACGGTGAAGTAAGTATATATCTTATTAAGCATATTCAATACTATCTGGATGCTTATATAGCGTGTAGCATTATTCCGTCTCCGCCGCCGGCTTATCAGGAATTTAGCTCACACTAAAAAGTTAACTGATGAATTTTGTTTATTTTTTACAGACATGACCTATGTGTCCTGGAAATTCTTCCCGTATATTTGTTTTGGCACCTAGCGATCGTTTTCCAATATGGTCGGCTAATAAGCTTGTGGGCACGATATCTTATTATTCAAATTGTATAGGGTGGTTCTATGGGTATTTCTGATGATGTGATTCACTTTTGGGAAGAATCCATTAAATAAATAATGACTGACGGAGGACGTTTTGGAAATAATAGCCGTCGAATCGCCTTCAAATTTGATGTGGTGGTTTTCGCAGTATTTTCGATGATCTGAAAAAAATAGCCACCCAAAATGTTTGTGGGCGTCATATGTTATGAACCGTTGGTTGGATCGCATTCAAATTTGATGTGGTTGATCTCTAGATATTTTTGATGATCTGATTATTTTTTGTGAATTATTATTAAACACAAGATGGCTACATATTGAAAACTTTTTTTTTGTGGCAATCTTCCTGAACTGATCTGAAAATATATAACGGGGATGCTTTTAATGTAGTTTCATGTAATGTAGCAATGTAGTTTCATGTATTTTCTATTATTTTTATATACTATACTGTTACTCTTACCCGGTAAATTTTTCACAGTCATGATCTATGTGCCTGGGTAATTTTTCACATATATTTCTTTTGAACCGAGCCATAAACGGTCATTTCCCAAGATGGCCGCCCAAATGGCTTGTGGGCACAATATCTTATGAGCCGTTGGATAGATTGCTTTCGAATGTGATGCGGTGGTTCCCTTGGTATTTCTGATGATCTGATAAGCTTTTGAGAAGGATTTGTCATTGATTAAAAATGATGATTAAAAATATGATGACTGCATGGTGGAGAGCATTTAAATAAAATGGCCGCACAAAAAGCTTGTGGGCGCGATATCTTATGTACCGTTGGTTGAATCGCATTCAAATTTGATGTGGTGGTTTTCTGGCTATTTCTGATGATCTAATTACCTTCTGGGAAGAATTAGTTAAAAACAAGACGGCTGACGGAGGACATACTGGTAAAATGACCACCCAAAAAGCTTGTGAGCGCGATATTGATGATGTGGTGGTTCTCCAGGCATTTGTGAACATTTATTTTTATAAAATTACTTGAAAAATATATGGCAATATTCTTTGATTTGTCACTTGGCAAAGTATCGCTCTGAAATATATATCTTACATCGTTGATAGCTTGGATAAATTCGCATGATTTTTTTTTCAAATATTGTTTTCTATAATTATATATAATCGAGTAGCGAAGTCTAGTTCAATCAGTCTATAAATGCAAAAGAATAGTCCTAGAACAGACCGGAGTTGAAATTTGTGATCCCTTATACCATTATATACAATTTACCATGGTAACGCGTTTATATGGCACATGCGCCAATCACACAATCCCACATTCCGAGATAATAGGTAGGCCTATATAAATTCTATAATTTTAAGTGGGTAATGTCATGATTATAAAAGGTGTAGGATCATTAAAAATCAAGAACAGTTTGCTCATCTTCGCTTTGGCAAGTCTGTGTAATAATTAGGTCCTTTAAAATTGCTTTTAATTAAAATGAATCTATAATGATTTACACGTTCAAAAGCTCTGGATTATGTGTCCTATTTTCTGACAGAGCAAGTTCCGCTCTAACTTCCGGTTCAGCTGTAACTTCCGGTCCTAATGTTGGTTCTTCGTCTACGACGCTGGCTCAACTTACGATTTCATTTTTGTGAATCCTGATAACTTTTTCTTGATACATGTATCAAACTTAGACCTAGTCGATGTTATATATAAGTATTTCTATTATTCTGATGACAAACAAACATTGTTTTGCACCCCCGATAAACACAATTATATTAAAAGTGTTGTATACAAAATATGCGGGGTGAGGGAAGTCATCTCAGTGGATTTTTTATGGCAGCTCGTTAACGGAATTTTAAAAGGGCCCAAAGTGGAAATGTTTATGACACTTCCATTATACCAGGAATTCATAAAAGACCCCACAAACAATAAATTACAGGCATAAGTTACGGCTCTCTTTTTTTCGAATCTAGGCGCAATGAGCCTACTGTGCTCATTTATATAAAGCTGGTAATTGCATACACGTCTATTTAGAAAGAGAATATATTAAAATAACAATTAAAATCGCCACAGCATTGTGTGCATTTTGAGAGGCGTATGTGTTGTCGTCGTCTTATTTGCTTATGGTACTTTACAAGATTTTTGTAATCAGTTAGGCCGACTGCCTTTGGCTTTGCAGAGCAGTACGGCCATCATAGTTTCTGATTCAGCCGTCCATCAAGTGTGATCATTTCTACGTTGTGTGTTGCAGGTGATATCTCACTTAAAGGGGTGCACCGCCAAGATCAGCATCGCCCGGCGCTGTCTGCCAAAGCGCCAGTCTCTGACCACACAGGTGTCCGAGTTCGCGCGCACCGGATCTGCCCGTTGTCACATGATGCGTGGTGGTCAAGCTCAGCAGATACCCCAGGCAAACTACATGCTCATGACGAACCTAAACTAACTACAAATAGCCAGAAAGTTGCTGTAAATGATGCAGGCAAATGTTTTTCTCAGCATCATATAATTCCTCGGAGCAAAGTTCTTCGCTCACTGAGGATACCATGGATAATACTGCTGGTCAAGAGGGGGGGGGGGGTGTCAGAAAGGTATTGACCCCCCCTTCAGAAATTTAAAAATCGCTCCCTTCTTTTTGTCATCATCATGTCTGGCCGTTCGTCTGTGCGTCCGTGTTTAGTTTCCGGACGATATCTCGGAAACAATTAGCCGGATTAATCTCATATTTAATACACACATCCCTTAGGGTGTGCAGATGTGCACTTTGGGGGTTATGACCTTTGACCTAATTTTTTCCCTTTGATTTTGCGGCGATTATTGACTTTAATTGATGGCGGATGATAAGTTCAGTTCGCGGACGATATCTCAGAGAGAGTTTGCTGGATTGTTTTCGTATTGCACACACACATCCTTAAGGGGGTGTAGATGTGCCTTTTGGATGTTATGACCTTTGACCGGATTTATAAGCTTCAATTTTAAGGTGATTATTGACTTTAATTGATGGCAGATGATAAGTTCAGTTTCCGGACGATATCTCGGAAAGCTTTGGGTGGATTGTTTTCATATTGCACACACACATCCCTTAGGGAGGGGGGGGTGTAGATGTGCAGTTTTGGGGGTTATGATCTCTGACCTAATTTTCACCTTTTGACTTTGAGGCCATTATTGACTTTAATTAATGGCGGAGGATATCGTTAGCGTCATCGCTCTTGTTATTAGCTGATGAGATGTATAAATCATTGTTTTACGCCAACATTAAAATACAAATTGAGAGAAGACAATTGAATTAAATTTGAACCCCTTTCTTTAATTTCTGGATCCGCTCCTGTTGGTCCCGTTGTATCTTTTTCGTTTGTAAATTTAAGTGTTGATAAATATTGACGTTAAAACGAAATTTCTGAGCTATTTTATTGTAAATGCGCTATATTACGATTGGGCATACGAGACTAAAACTCCTGCAAATAAACAACTATCTAAAGTACAACAGCTACAAAACCAAGCTAATAGCAACACTGCCAAGATCAGCGATCGATAGAAAAGAGAACAAGGCAATATGAAGGATACCCAAATATTAACCAGAATAATAATTATGATTTATTATCATTTAGCTGCAGTGATAACTTCAAGTCACATAGGTCTTGACAAAGATGAGCCTGTGTCTTTGAATACATATTTAGACCATTTAAGTTATATATCAATCTATATTATTTTCAAATAAACCTTTTTGATTAAGGCCACCTAAATGGCACGAGAAGGACTTATCCTAAAGTGTTCATGGGATTCTATTTATTCATGACAATTAACTGTTAGTACATGTACTTTAATTTGCAACATCAGCAATCAATTTGCTGTGTGTTCAACGTATATGGACGTACCCACACTAACTTGGTATATCTCTGCATATACATGACTGACAATCAGGTATGTTGGTATAAATGAATGTGAATGAATCAATAAATAAAAAAATGAATGAGTGAATGAATGAATAATACGTGTATGCTGACTATCAGATTTAAAAAAATGGCCTATGTCCAATTACCATGTAGGGCTAAATAAATGTATATATTGTAATCTAAGCATTTATTGTGTTCTTTCATTAGCATGCACGCAATAAAACTTGTTTTCTATACATATATTGTTGTTCTGTTTTAAAAACGTCCACTGGGCAGGCCTTGAACCCAAATAATGTGTCGTTGTGTGTAGAAATTGAAAAAAGCCCAGTAGGCTTATTAAACTGAGTTTAAAAATTAATTTGTTTCAAATAAATTGTTGAACTCTTTATTGAAGTGTTATTACTTATCGTTGCTCTTTTTAAAATAATTATGGTTAAATGATTTTAATGCGTAACATCATAAACTCCTTACGAAAGGCATGCCAGTACCTGCCCATAAATAACAATGACAGCGCCCAGCACGTGTACGTGGCCATTCCATGTGTGTTGAATGTATCAGCGACGAATCATCCGAAAATGCCAATGGTGCTTTTCTGGGATAAACCACAATGATTCATAAGAAATGATGTGGGCCATCTTTATTTATGAGGTTAATGTCTATCTAGAGATGGAGACAGATGGAACGAACCTTTTAACTGGACTTATATCCATCAATATTTAATATAAAGGCGGTATGCGAAATTGTAAGAATATATTTTCAAAAAGTCCGTAGAATTGACCTAAAATATTCATTTGTAGTATTTTAAAACATTAAAAAATTGTATGGGCAAGCCTGTTATCGCATTGCGTAAAATATAGACGAATATTATATTTGTATCGTCAGCCCACGTGGCCCTCAATATTATGATATGGATTTAGCTGTGATACTAAATTTACAATAAATCCGAAATGCTACGAGAAGCACTGATCACGACTATAATAGTTGTTAATCAGTTGTGATAGCCGATTAAATCACTGATATTTGGGGATGAAATGTGTGCTCAAACATCAAGATTTGCAAATATTTGGTCTCAAATTAAATATATACATGTATGAGTATTTTTCACCCACTTGATGGGAGACACAACTTCAAGCTAGTGAAAACGTAAATAAGATAACTTAACGGGTAAAGGGTTAAAATGTCTGCGACGTTCACCCAACATTGAAACCACATTGACTTAACGTCTCTTGTTAGCTGGGTACTGTATGTGTACGTGTTTTATGTAGGCCTACTTCGGAGTATCTTCCTTATATATAGTAGGCCCCTATAGTCACTAGATGACACACTAGATCGGGATGATTTTCACCGAAATAAAGTCCCGTGCGATTGTTTGTATGAAAGCAAGCCACTCGTGCAAATGTCTCGAGGGCTTCTTAATAACGAAATAACCATTTTGCCAGTCTGGAAAATTATGTAGGGGGGGGGGGGAATGGTGAGGTATATAAGAAAACTATAAAATTGTATTTGTCTGACTTCGGGATTGAGCATAAAAAATATCATAATCCAAGATATTTTCACATATTTTAGCAACAGCAAAAGATGCCATCATATGATACAAACCAAACAATACAGCTTTTACACTGGTCATATACCTTTGTTAATTTATGAAAACTAGTAATAAATGACGAAACTAATGATCATTTTATTATATTTGGTGTTGTCACAAAGATTATTCAACGGAGTAGACCTAGTGGTATGACATTAGTAAAAATGTTTGAAAATGGTTGATTTAACATTTGTAGGATTGAAGCAAAATGATATTTCATTTAAAAAAGGCTTATAAATTGAACACATTTTAGTGAACGTTGCAATGTAACGTCCTTGACACATTGTAACGTTGGCACTCTTAGTCTATGTTTTTTATTTACCTATACTAACTATACTAGGCCTATACTAACTAATGTTATATCAACTAAGTGAATATATGTACATGTATGTAAAGTGTAGTATAAATCGCGTAACCACATCATGCAAAGTGGTGTCAAAATGTGATCTATATATTATTGAGATAAATGTATTTGCCTACTGCCAACGTTACTTATATTTCACTGGATACGTCCTTGACAGCATAACGTTTACCATATTTTTTCCCACAAATTAACATTTTTAGTGGTATAATCAACAAAATTATTTCCTTAACTCGTAGCGGATTGTTATTATCATATCGCAACACTTATGGAGGTTAATTAGATAAATATTTGTAGGTTATCATTTCTAAGATTTCTCGTTAGCTTGGGAAGTCTAGTGGTATACATTACTGTGAAAAATGCCATATGTTTCCTGGACCAGAGCCATTTCAACACAAAACTTGGTCTACTATAGGCCTATATGTGACCCGATCTGGCAAAATGAGTCGTGTAAGTCGCAGATCTAAATATTGGAGATATTAATTAACTGATCCTTAGTCTACACAAAATTACCTTTAAAATAGTAGCTAGCTACATCACACAACTATATTGCGTGTTAAGCTCTAAAAATATGCCTCTACAAAGTCAAAAAATTACTCAGTTCCACCCCATTTTGTAGTAATAATGAAATATTCGTAATGTTGTAAACTTCAACTGTATACACCAGATGATGTGAACGTCTAAATTTTTACACTCCATGAATACTTATTTCCGATGTAAATCAAAACAAAAATCACTAAATTCAGCTAAAATTAAAATAACAGATACATTAAAAATATGTTTTTTCAACATGTAGGGCCATCTATTTCTATGTCACACCATTTTAGAATTTGAAAGTAATCATATGAAAATCACGATTTGATGAAAATTAACAGAATAAAATAAATACTCAGTTCCACCCCATTTTTGTAATAATATTGAATTGATCTAAATTATTGTAAACTTCAAATGTATACTAATTTTTTACACTCCATGAATACTTATTTCCGATGTAAATCGAAACAAAAATCACTAATTGCAGCTAAAATTAAAATGACAGATGCATTGAAAATATCTTTTTTCAACATGTAGGGCCCACATCTATTTCCATGTCACACAATTTTAAAATTTGAAAGTAATCATATGAAAATCGAAACTTATGCGTAAATTAGAAATAGGACAAATAAAGGTCATTTTTGCTCTCAAGGGCGCTAGCATCGTTTGTCACTTACGACTCATTTTGCCAGATCGAGTCACATATATATCTCCGTCCACCACTAAGTCGATAAAACGTAAAACACACAATAGGGATAATATAATAATTGCATTCTACAACAGATTTAACATTACTAACGTTATATTTTATCTTGTTTGATGGCATAGCTTTTACAATTAACCGTCATAATAGGCCTAGGGGAGACTGTCAGCCGATCGGGACACTTTTTACATTTTGTAACATAACTTGACTATAAGTAACGGTTATACAGCCTACATTCACAACCTGAAGTGATGGGTCCTGACAGATTTTCTTCAACTATTACACTTAAGTCAACTATATTATCTCTGCACAGTCAGTCCCAGTAAACACAAAACCTTTGTATACATAACATCTGTACAATATTAGACCAACGTCGACGACGTTGGGCCGACGTTGTACAAATGTTATGCAAATGTTTTGTGCTTGCTGGGTTAGCTAATGACCATTTTATGACCTCTGGTGGTTTTTAAAGTATCCCAATGTTTCCCATGTATTATGGGGAAGGCATACATTGGGACAATGCATGGGGACCATTGCGACACCGCAAAAAATCCCAATAAAAACTAATAAATAGGGATACTGACTATGTCAATATGTAGTCCAACATTACACCTTGGTAAGTAAACAGTAATTTTTTTTTTAAGCGACTAGAGTGTATGCCTGATATTTTAATAAAAGTTAAATCTAAAGATGAAAAACAATGTTGTAGGCCGCTACGGGTTATATATATGGAGCGATTGCTTTACATGGATATAGGTGCAGGCTATTGAGAGACATTACTTTACTGGTCGACAAGGGGTTTTCGGCATGCCTAGTGTAGGCTATTATATATAAATGTAGTATAAATATTAAAAGGGTCCATGGACCCCATCACATATGTCCCAATGGTCACCAATATCACCCTATTGATAAAATGTGTGGTGAGGCATATTATCGTCCCCTTGCAGTTAGAAGGTGTTAAACTGCCACTTTGTAAAGAGGCAGTTTACTACTTTCTATTTCCAAGGGGACGATATATGTAAGTGGTTCAAACTGAGCTCATACCTAAAGTAAGCACACCAACACGTCGGTTTTCCAAACACACCATTTTATCAGTGCCAGAACAGACAAGCGCAACGACGTACACAAGCGCGATAGGCAACGCGATTTTTTTCAAAACTGCTACATTTTTGTCACGCCAGTCGTCGCGCCAGCTGTCACGCCTCACCTATTGCGTTGGACGTTGCGTTGGTCGTCGCGTTGGTGTGTGAACAGTGACATGATTTTCGTCGCGGCCCCCGTCGCGTGCTTAATGGCACTCGCGTTCGCGTTGGTGTGTTTTGTCCTTTACTCTCATTTTAACACTAGCCAGAAAAGTATGTTCATGATGCTATCATCAGTCTATGGGTGCTAGTATGTCAGGTGGTTCGCAATAAGTTGTCAAAATCTACTTTGATTGGTCAAAATAAAAATATATAGCTTTGTAGGGTGTTGGAACATTAAACTTGTGCTCCCAAGTTAGGACATCGTATGGCAGTAAGTAGGCCCACACATTTTATAGAGTGAATGGGTCAATATCGGGGTCAGTATACAACGTGGCATCAGATTTTATACATAATTATATATGGGTATATTTTTCCTCAGAGAGCTATTTTAGATATTTGGGAAGTGAGAATTGTTTGCTTAAAAGTACATTTTTTATACTGTCTGTAAAATGGAATCATAAATATTGTGATGACAAAATAAAACATAGTGGAGCCTTAAAGGCATCATGTTTTTACTGATATGAGTTGAAAAACATTACCGTGACATCCCCTTAAAACACCATTACCGTTCCTGTAATGTTATTAAAAGTGGCTGATAGGTCAATCAATGTAATATCGGCAAAATAGACTGTTTTTACAGTCCCCCCCCCCCAGTTGACCTAAGAGTCAATAATATATCCTTAAATGTACAAAAAGCATGATCTCAGATATAACATGATCTATCTACAAGATATGGTAAAGGAGTTTTGTTTTACAAAGCTGTTTCTCATATCAAAGTCTCAACAGAGAAGAATTACCTAGCTGAGCAAACGATTTCCCAGGACACTCCAGTTTCAATCCTCATTATATGTCACAACTCACGATACATGTATTTGCTTGAAAGAGCCAACTATGCAAGCATGAAAAGATATTATCAAATAATACATTATGAATAAAACTCCGTTATCATTTACCAGTTATAAAAAAAACAAGTCCGTATGCCTAAAGCTGTTTTATGGAGTTCGCTTTGGCTGTTTCTAATATTGGAGATGCCGCACAAGTGAACAATTTAAATGTGACAAATTTATTTTGAAAAGCAACAAAAAACATATCACCACATAAAAACTTTGTTAGCTATTAAAAGTTGTAACAAATAAGCAAATCAAGGCCCTGCATTTAATACCGGGATTTCAAATTCTTGCATAGACTTTTTCGCATTGGCAATGTATAAATTCGACATCGGACACAACTCCATTCCTGTGCTGATGGTAATGGAGTTTTAGTAACAGAGTTTTAAAAAATCTAAATTTGGACGTGGACCTACATTATTGTTTAAGAACTAATATTGGATTCCCCTCAGACTAATGCCTTTTAGAGCTTCCAGCCTTGACACCCTCTTTGGCATTTTTTTGCTGATTTCTCAGGCCAATATCATCCGAATTCTATCACTGTCATGACTATTTAAGAAAATATTAAAGAGCTTAAAAAGACCATTAATACATTAAAGGTCCATTCCCAGGCAAAAGTCATTTTTTTGTTTTATCTCTGTTATATCTTTTTGAGTGTTTGAATGAGTGAAGGCAACATTCCGATGGATTTCAATTTTTAGAAACATCTGTTGGCAGCGTAATTAGGTTTCGAAAAAAACGGATTATTACAAAATGTTGGTCATTTCATTTTTGTCATTTAGATCGATCCGTTTTATAATGAACTTGTCATATTTGACAGGAAAAGGGAATGAGTCACCAATGTTCTTATTTCCTTTTTTTATAATTTATTAGCCGTAATCTATGACAAAAAGGAGAAGTAGGCCTATGTAGGTCTCATATCATCAAAGACGTTGTGAGTTTAATTACAACGTCATAGGAAAATGACTGCTCTCTAACGAGCCACACATTTCAAAACGAGAAGGCTCAACAAGCTAAACTTGGCCTAAATCTGTCCTAAATCTTTGCGGGCCATTGTGAACATCGCCAAAATACACAGATAATATTGATGGGATGTTCGCGGCTGGTGTGGTGACAAAAAGAAAGGGATTTTCCTCAGTGTTGACCCTTTCAAAGAAAAAAACAAATCAACATCGGACCCTTCATCTAGATCTTCAGTTGTCAATAAAAACAGGGCAACGCTTATTGATCATATTTATACAAATAGTAACAATAACACAGGTATTCTAAGTGGCATATTATACAGGGATATTTCTGATCATTTCCCTATTTTCGCAGTGTTCAAAAATAAAATTTACGAGCCACCTGTTCAAAGTTAATGTCGAATTTTCATTAAGAAAATGGATAGTTTTATATCCAAATTGACTGAAATTGATTGGTCTCCGATCACACAGAACAATGCATGTCAGGATGCATATACAATGTTCCATTCTATTTTCATCAAAGAATATGACAAATGATTTCCATATAAAGTTGTTAAAGTAAACTACAGGACAAAGAAGCCCTGGCTATTACCAGCTTTAAAAATCTCTATTAAAAAGAAAAACAAATTATACAAAACATTTATTAAAAACCCGACATTTACCAACGAGATTGCATACAAAAATCATACTAGTAAATACTTCTACTAAATACATTAGTCGAGGAACACATACTGCATTGAAGTTTGGGGTCACACTTGTGATAAATATATGAGTTCTTTGTTCAAAGTTCAGAAAAGAGCTGTAAGAATTATAACGTCTTCGCCATATCTAGCTCATACGTTGCCTATTTTTTTTTTAATCTCAAAATACTTAACATCTATAATATTTATAATTATCAGGAACTAATATTTATGCTGAAACACAATTATTGCTTTCACTCTTTAATGATATGTTCATACAAAACAATGCAATGCACAGCCATAATACCAGACAAGCTGACAATATCTATGTATCAGCTTTTAAAAGTAGATTGTCACAACAAACTATCAAATTTACAGGAACGAAGTTATGGAATTTCATGTATTCTAAATTAAAAACGAATATTAGTTTGTCATCATATAAACATAATTTAAAAGAATATATTGTAGCTAATGGTTTTCCTATTATATAAGATTCAAAAATGTTCTTAGTTAATACATAGCTCAGTACTTGGTACTTAATTTTTTTTCTCTCAGCTGTTTGCACTGATAATGCATTTTCAATAAATGCATTTTGAATTGAATTAAAATTGTTTTATGGTTAATACCAATGGATTTTTTGCATGGTTGTCCGAAATTGCATGAACATGCCGAAATACACAGTTATCGGGTGCATATTCATTTCAAATGGAGGGTGGAGAAAGATAATATTGATTTACGATGATATAAGCCTAAATAGCATAATTTTAAACTTTTGAATTGTTTGAGTTCAGTACACCTGGGATTGGGCCTCTAAATAAATTGGTAGAAGGGCCAATGACACCATAAACCAATTAATTAAATTCAGTGCAAATTTCAAAATTAGAACAGGGTGTCTTTTGAGCCATGAGGCAGATTGCGACAGGGTCAGGCTTACACAATGCTGGTGGCACACCGGCCCTACCCATTTGTAAGGGGGTAATTTCCTTGAATTTACGCTTGAATACAATACACAAAATACAAAATATTAGATCTATAGTTTCTGTATGACATCAAACACAATAAAGTGCAACATTGACTTCCTGACAATATTTGATTGTAAATATGTTCAAAATGTTGTTAAAATTTACTCATTTCAGCAGTAGCCTATTATATGATTGTTTTCAGATAATTTTGTCAATGGGATTGTTTAATAATGGGAAGCGATTTTTGTGAAAAAAATATAGTGATTTATTAGAATTAATCACTATAAAATTTGCTGGAAGAATTAGGAACGATGAAGGAACCATAAACTATATTAAAATTAAATTTAGAATACTGTAAATTGTATTTGTGATCAAACAAGGAGGTTGTGTAAAGCTCAGTGTCATTTTTGTTGAATTTAAAGTATGCTAACATGACGTTTTTGTTGACACTTTGTTAATGTCGCGTTAGCAACAATGTTACTAGAAGCCACTTCGCTGGCTAGGATTTGTCTGCATCCACTCAGAAATTATTGTTTGTATTGTTGGTATCAGATTATTGCATTAGTGAAAATTAAAAGACAGCAGATTATATTGCTGAATAAACAAGTATACATTTTAAAGCTAAGTGTGTTTTTCGTTGCATTTAAGTCATGACATTTATTTTGGAATGGTACTAGTGTCACGTTAGCAACAGTGCTAAGTGAAGTCGTATCCTGGCCCAAAATTTATATGTACACAGCTAGAAATATTTCCTTGAATGACTGGATTCAGATGGCTGCATTGTAGAATAGCTACAGGATTTTTTTTTGTTTGGAATAAACATCAAGTGCTAACGTGACAGATGCCAATGACACTTCCCAAAGTATTCTGTTGCTAAATAGTCAGGGTCCATTTTCGAAATTTCTGACTTGGTAAGGCATTTTTCAGTAGAATTTGGCATGCAGTTGTTCTTACACAATTTGGGAACGCTGATTCCAAATCTGCCCCATGCCAAACTATATGTTGTGTTTTTCCTACTCAAAAACAAAATGGCCGCCAAAATTAGTGAAAATGTCACAACTTTACATCACGGCTTGGCTTACAATGAACATAAAAACACCATTTCGGTGTATTAAAACCCACCTGAGCAACATACTTAAAGCCCCCTGAATTTCACCTTGTGCGTTTGCCGCTAGAGGACAAAATCCAAAATGGCCGCCACTGCATGGCAATGTGCTATAGCTTTGCTTCCAAAAAGCGTAGAGATGTGTTTCTGGTGTCTACATATAAGTGTCTCACACCCGGGAAACTAATTCAAAGCCGTGATAACATCTATTATCAATATTCCACAAAGCTATAGGGGGGTGGGGAAACAAATGTTGCGCCAGGAAAACGACACATTGTAGGCCAGTGTAATAATAATGATTTATTTAATAAAGTCATTATTTCACATTTAGAAGCCGAGGGAAACAAACGTAATATCCGGCATGTTGTAAAAATGTTTAGACTATTCACAAAAAATATTTTATGATTGTTGATCACTGTTCGGCACTAGATAACCTGTCGCTCACCATATATCCGTTTTAGGCCTATTAGTATGTGGCCTATGTTTTTACAGTGCCGTAAGGAAGAAAGCAATAATTTAAATGTGCTTTGGCCACGGGTGGCACCCTCCTGCCTAAGTCCTGTACTAGGGTTAAGCCAAACATGAAGTTAATCCATAAAGGTGGTCTGCATAACCATGGCAATAATGACACACATACATGTTCCGTTCCTATTGAGACAAGAAGTCGTTTAAATTTAACAATTTATAATTCTAGTAACTAGGTATATTGTGCTGGTTAAAACGTGCACATCACATAAAAATTGTTTCTCAATCGGATTGACAATTTACATAATCATGATAATAGTATCATCTAATTTTTTATATTTTTTATCAGAATAGATACCGTACAAAAGCCTGGTAATGCGCTGATTACACAGTTTTCAGACATAATTGAACGAATAATGTCCCAACCATCGGACATTATTATTCGGACCATCAGAGATCCACACAAAGTCGTAATGTAGGCTACACATATTTCTACTTCCCTAACTTGAATGAGATAGATGATATCACCATCAATAACTATGATAAAATACAGTTACACGATATCGGAAATCTGTAATTTGGTGCAGAAGTTGACTTATATATGTTTTGGGCATATAAGATTGATGGTTCAGGACACGCTAGGGTAATGTTGAAAATACTGACGATGAATTTATTTTATAAATATAGGCTAGTATGAACATACACCATCTTCAGAAGATGTTAGTAACTAATCTAGTCTTGGCAACTAAATGCTATAGAGTGTCATGAACAAGTTGACAAAGATTATTGGGTACACTATTGCAACAAGATATGATGCAGAATATGTGGTAATTGGGGCAATAATACCGTTCGTAGCACGATCAGGATGTTTTTATGAAGATTAACATAAAATACAGAAACTTTCTAGATGTGGTCGTGATATGGTAGAATGTATGAGGAATCATTATGTTCTGGTCATGCATGCTTATAATCAGATATAAGCTCTCACTCTCACATTATATACAATAACCCAACAGGTTCAGTTGTGTCTTGAAGTGGTATGGGGGCGACCACCCTATTTTGCAGGAAGAGGTATCAATGTTTGAAGACAATAAGTCTTACCATATTTAAAGTGATGAAATCATATGATGGACGTGAAGATATTTAGGTCCCTAATAACTATATGTCTCCTCCAAACATAGTGGATTAATTATCATTCATACAGAGTATTTAATATTTATCTATTATATTATTTTGTAATAAACATTGATCATCTAATAATCTATGCAAGACACATTTATCCTACATCAAAAACATTTCCATGCACACTGCGATGTTATCTCAGATGAATATATAACAGATAAAGTACAGAATCAGGGAGGAGGGCAATACAGTTTAAGTTCAATGTTCAAATTCACCACTTTTGGTAAAGAACAATGCCATTCAACAATTCAATGAACACTGGTTTTTAAGTGTGAAAAATACTGAGGTACATGATGGGACGTTAAATGTTATTACGGCAATCAAACTGTCAGATACTGACAATGTGGTAGTCGTAGGAACTGATGTAAACTTGCTCATACTGCTTTCGAAACGTTCTCATCATAGCAATGCCTAGCTGTGTAAACCTAGAACTGGTGATACTTATCGTACCATTCAACCGTCTCAATGGCTTCCACAACACCAGCACATCAATTCTAAAAGAAAGACATTTAAATTAGTTCATAAACACCCAGAACTAGAACTTAAACCATTTGGAGTATTTCAATGTATCCTCTTCGTCAATAACCCCTGCCACAAAAAGTGGATAATGTTTCCGTTGTATTCCAGGCCTGTTTAGCAATAAATACAGTTCTGGCCAGATAACAATATTATAAACATCTATGAGATTGTGGTTGGAGCTTCAATGATGGACAACTGCAACTAGATCTCGAGTAAAAACTTCCTGCTCAACCTGAGGAACTATCACATTTAGTTTGATTAAGTGTGAATTATGACCACGAGAAAGTAGCCAATGGCGTCCTATCAAGGAGTCGCTACATCAATTCCGAAGCTGCACAAATATGTGATCAATATATTGATGAGGGTGACTATTCTAACAATATCATTATGCAAGATGATGGCATTCATGCAAATCTGAGATATACACAGCAAGCCTATGTCGCTACAGTGATGAAAGTAGCACACGCTACTTTTGTAACTTTTTTGTAACTCATAGTTAATGGGCTGTTTTTAAATAATCATATTTTTTACATTCCCCGTAACTACATCTAACATGGAAGTTGAGTTTTTTGATGCTGTTAATTTTTTTGTATCAGAAAACTATTTAAGCGCCAAAAATAACTTCCTACGACATTTAGAAAAATGGTTATAGTACTTGCTGTATAATTGGCGGCCATCTTGGTTTTTTTCCCGTAACTACATGTAATATAAAAGTTAGAGGTTATTACAGTATTGTACTAGATTTATTGGTATTAAAAACCTATATTTAGCCACCTAAAACAACTTTCTATGACTTTCCATAAAATTCCTCAAAACAAAAATGTTATTTTGCACACGAAAGTCAAGTTTGTGTGTCCGCTGTGCACCCGGACATGATGTATAATCATGATAATCGAGACTTTATTTGCTATTTTGGCGGCCATTTTGTTTTACGATTTTGAAAGGGAAGAACTAAAAATAGAGCTTGGCATGGGGCAGATTTGGAATCAGCATATCTGAATTGTGTGAAAACCACTGCATGACAAATTCTACTAAGAAATGCCTTACAAACTTTAAGAAAGCCTCTTTTTGAAAAATGGGCCCTTTTCCAGCCACTGATATAATACTGGATATAAACACAATTGGACTAAGCATAAATCTTTGGATTCCATATTTGGACACCTTATTTTTGAGGAATAGTCTGGGAGCCAAGTCCTGTAGCGTGTCACTCCGCTTGACCCAAAAAGGGGCAAAGGTCTGAGTGGTTATTATGACAAGAGAATATTCCTAAGACATCATTAGGTTGGGTGTAGAACTTTACTGTGGCACAAAGTACCAGAAATGAAGGATGTTCAAGGGTACCCTCGAGCCTAAATACCGCATTTTTAAACACCAGGAAATTTAAAATTCAAAACTCAATAGTTTTAAACAATCTACAAATCATTGTGAATCCTTTTTTTTCTTTTACTACGTACAGAATGACGAATTACTAAAGTTTTGAAATATTTCAGAAAAATTAAACCTCCCTTTACGCGCTGAAAGTCAATATTCCAAATTAAAGGTAGTTTTGTTCTGCAGATGTAACTTTTCCGTTTCCTGTAAATTTGAATGGTTATGAGCTTGCAAAGATATGCTTACCTCATCTGGTCCATCACTCATCTGGTACCACTATATCCCATTCAACAACCCATTTATAAGTTGTTGCATGAATTAGGACTTATGAGGTCAAAGGTCCGGAGGGGGTACTCTCACTAGTTACATTTTGTCGACCCCGTGTAGTAACAGATTCTTCATTTTTCGGTTATAAACAGCTTTAATACCGCTCTTGCCACATTTTGTCATCAAATACATCTCTGACGAAACATAGGTGAAGTTGTGATATTTTATCAAAAAGCGTGAACTCACCCTTAGAGCGATGAAAGTCAATATTTCAAAAAATCACAAAGTTTGTAGAATGTAACTCGTTCGTTTGCTTTACATGTGTACGGTTATGAGCATCATAATGTCTGTTGTCTTCAGTTTGTATATCTGTCATCTGGTTCCACCATATCAAGTTAGAAAAACCTTATCTTGTTGCATGAAAGACTTGTGAGGTCAAAGGCCCGGATGGGGTACTCTCAGTAGTTACATTTTGTCGACCCCTGTAATAAAAGACTCTTTATTTTTATAGTTATAAGCAGCTTTAATACCACTCTTGCCACATTAGCTCATTAAATAAATTCCGGAAGAGACATAGATGAAGTTATGATATTTTTCAGAAAACATGAACCAGCCCTTAGAGTGCTGAAAGTTATATCCAATAAAAAAAATCACAAAGCTCGTAGAATGTAGCCTAATTCTTTCGTTTGCTCTGCATGTGCATGATTATGAGCATGCTAATGTCTGTTGTCTTCATTTGGTATGTCTGTCATCTGGTTCCACGATAGGCCCCTATCAAGTTAGAAAAACATTATATTGTTGCACGAAGGATTTACGAGGTAAAAATAACGGAATGGGTAATCTCTTAAGTTACATTTTCTCGACCCTGTAACAACAAAATCCTCATTTTTATAGTTATAAACAGCTTTAATATCAATCTTCTTTTTTTTATTGCTTTAAACTCACCCTTTGATCGCTGAAGTTCGATATTTCAAACAACTTAACACAGATAGGGCACTGGTCGAACGTGTTTTAAAGAGACTATATAGGTTACCAACAGGTGGCATGCAAATTCAATCTGTCTTACGTCACGTCACCTGCAGTAATAATATGTGTCTGAAAAAAGTGGGGGAACCTTGAAACACTTTCGGGGCACCTTGAGACAGACTTGGGGCACCTTGAGACAGTTTTAGGGCACATTAAGACAGCGTCTCAAGGTGCCCCACCGTGACTGAGGTCTCACATCTGATATTGATTATAGTTTGTGTGTGGGGTGTATTTGAAGCAAACCATCATACATAAGTTATAAAGTGATAGCACAGGTGTAAGATATTATTATATAATGATATTAGAAAATATGTTAAAATTCTAACACATTTTAAAAAATAACTAAATCAGCTGAAAGTCACTTTTACAGCCTTGAAACTCTTTATTTGCATATTTCCCAGCATGGCATTCGAAAATTTGTGAAAGCTTCTATAACATCAGCGATAGTACTTAAAAATGTTCATAACTAGGCCTACTTGCATGTGGTACAAAAAAACACAAATATAGCCTATGACGTCACATTAATACTTAAGGGCCTGGTGGTGCAATGCATAGAAATATACTTCTATGGTACAATGTACGTGGCCCATGTATAACCTGTCCCGTTCTCCCCTACGTTGTAAATGTTATACAAATGTTTTGTGTTTGCTGGGTGGCCTACCCATAGAGTTTAACTCTATGGCCTACCAACAAAACATTAAAACATTCGGAATAGGCCAGCTGGGCCTGTAGGCCTGGCATAAGGCCTATGATTCATGACATTCAGAGGCTATCCTACGTATGATCTCTGGTGACATCCCAGCAAATACAAAACATTTACACAAGTATAGCATTGGGGCAACGCCAGCCTAACGTCTTCGACGTTTGACCAACATTGCACAAAAGTTATACAAATGGTTTGTGTTTGCTGGGATGTCAATCTGTGCCTGTGGTAACATGTCATGCATGGAGACCCTCACTCTCATCTCAGATTGCGCGCCAACGAGATCGGCCTCAAAACATCAACATGGCGGAAATCAGCAACAACACGAATGGTTTTTGTGCTAATAAACGACGAAAAACAGAAGATATAAATACAGTAACTGTTGTTTTAGGTGCACAATGGGGAGATGAAGGAAAAGGGAAGATAGTGGATCTATTGGCCACATCAGCCGATATTGTGTGTCGGTGTCAGGTATAAAATATTTCTTTGGATTTTTTATTGAATCGTGTTATCAAAAGCTTCCATCATGTGGGTCACAGTGACAAAGGTCTCGTCACACAAAATAATCTGTGTCTGACCAGACGGATTGATGCTCTTTACTGTGCGGTCAGCATGAACATAGAAAACAACAGATCAAGCGAAAAAAAACTACAATTGGAATACACTATGTAAACATGCATGTAATGATTAAATCGATCATAAATTAATGGGTTTACAGACTGTCTGAGCCCAGTGAGGGACGTCGGAAATTAGCATTTTACTTTTAGTTTTGGGCGAGTAGGAGTAGGCTAGAGGAGAGTGGGGCAAAATTAATCTTAAGATAAAAAACACACTTCATTTTTTTCTAATATGACATGTTCAACCAATTGGGCACCATTAACCAAGCCAACGGTCGGGGTACCTCGTAGACAGAAAATCCGTCTCTAGCGTAAATTTAGAGTCGGACACCTGCATGTACTGAAAGCATGTGATATAAAATAATCATATAAACTTAAAAAATCATGACTCAATTTATTGTAAAACACATCGCTCTACTCGAGAATAATAGTAAGAATCAAAATGTACTCAATACAAGTGTTTTATTGGTATTTAAACAGCCGAAAAGGTCTTTGGACAGTTCATTTTTAATTACATCACAAACAGGAAGTTAAAAAATTCACCCTTAAAAAAGGAGAGCTCTGAATGAGGGGAGCATAGAGTCTACATTTTTCAGTTTTTCTAATGCAGGCTAGTCGGCATGATTATGGTTTGTGACATTTTTAAACTCAATGAGATTTAACCGCATTGGACATACAGGTCTATTTGAAATTAAATAACAATATTTAAAAGGTGTATAGTAAGAAAAAACACATAATCATTTAAAGATTAACATAATCCGAATAATGTAATGACTTATGTAAGATAAAAATCCTGTCCACACGTGGGTGTTGTATCCTGGATGAGTGGGACCCCATACCAAGTCGGACCCTATGTTAACCCTTACACTGCTATACCAAGCGCAGCCTGCTGTGGGCGACTATAGTTGCCAAGTACATTTAAAAAAAAAATTAAAAAAATAATATTAAATTTTTTTTTTAACCAAGTTTTGTTGTGTCTTTCTATTTGCTTTTAATATCAGTTGTTAATCAGATATTTTTTTGGAGAAAAAACATGCCAGATATTACTTAGTGGGAAACGCAAATTTTATGCAGTAGTGTACGTGTGTAAAGGTTAAACCAAAATCGGATCCAATGTCGATGATGATAATGTTCAGCTATAGGCTACCCACATTTACATTGATACAGGATCGCAGTCAATTCTTAACAGATTTTTATGATCTTTTTCCAAACACTATTTTTTCCAAAGAATTATAACTATGTAGTCTAGTCTCAAAATAGGATTCCTGGGCCCCGTTTTATCAAGCTGAAAAGATACGAGATCTCGTAATTATCGTGACCTTGGCCTGCCACTTACGAGAATATAGAAGCTCGTTGATTTTCCTCGTATGTCTCCCTCTTTAACATGTATAGGGAGGATACGAGCACTCTGAACCACTCGTTGAATTTTACGATCCTCATATGCAAATGAGCTATTATTACGAGCTCGTATCTTTTACGTTGATAAAACGGGGCCCTGTGCACCTCGGAAATATATTTGTAATTTGTGTACCTAGCTTGAGAAAAAAACGTAGTAGTAGTAGTAGTAAATCATTGCTTTACGTCACTTTTTGGCACAAAAGGTCTTTTAAGTGACATTATAATACGATAAAAACGTTGTAGTCAATTGATGAGATGAAAGATGTACAGATGATGATGTGAGGGTGGGGGTGATAGGGCATGGCGGGTTATTGAGAGCGTTTTTCTTCGCTCGTTCGATAAGGGGTTCTGGGCATGTCTAGGGGATATACCCCAAGACATGCCCAGACGGCCGGAGACTTGAGTTTTGCTGTGCAATTTAATGCTGAAACTCTGTGGCATTTCGCGCAGCTCCGCTATCCTCGGGTCGGATTGTCCCCAGAGTAACACTCCCTCTGGGTAACTCCATTCATCCCACGTGAGGGACCTAATGTCAAACACGCTATTGCCGGTTATTTAAGGCTACCACAGCCCACATCAGCGTCAGCACTGATGCGGGTGCTGCATTGGCTCCACTGTTGAACGGTGGAACCAGGGTACGCCACTGGCAATCTGCCCGAAGATTATAGCCAGATACGAAGAGGCTGCAGCTGCCCTTGGATGATTGCTGTAGACTAGTGCTTCCGTACAATGCCGTACACAGCATCCAACAGACGAAACAGATCCGTAATGACCCTCCCCAGTACCCCCCCCCCCCCCCAAAAAAAAACGTAGTAAGAAAGATCAGCTATGTCATGTAAATAAGCAACATGCCATTTTTATAAAAATGTGTGCATCCATTACCTAAAAATGTATATTTAGTTATAGCTCTGTCAATATCACAGATAACGGCACAATAAGGGTGTCTACATCCATGTTTTAAGGGTCAAAGAAGACAATAAACTCATTTTCAGAGTGATCTGATGTGTGCGGCCATTACCGAAAAATGTATGTCTATTTATAGCTCGTTCAATATCACAGATCACGGCACACAAAGGGTTTCTACACCCATGTTTTGAGGTTCAAAGAAGGCATTAAAACCATTTTTAGAGTGATATATGTGTCATAAAAGATTAGGTATGCAAATTAGCGCCGCCATTACCGAAAAATGTAGGCCCCTATATACAGATATATAGTTATAGCTCGGTCAATATCACAAAATAGCAAAATAAGGGTTTCTACATCCATGTTTTGAGGGTCAAAGAAGACAATAAACTCATTTTTAGAGTGATCTGATGTGTGCTGCCATTATCAAAAAATGTATGTCTATTTATAGCTCATTCAATATCACACATCACGGCACACAAAGGGTTTCTATACCCATGTTTTGAGTGTCGAAGAAGACAATAAAACCATTTTTAGAGTGATCTGATGTGTTTCACGAAATTAGTATGCTATTTATTGCCACCATATGTGTTATAGAAAATTACGTATTGAAATTAGCGCCGCCATTACTGAAAAATGTATATGTAGTTATAGCTCGGTCAATATCACAGATAACGGCTCGATAAGAATGTCTACATCCATGTTTTGGGGGTCAAAGAAGACACTAAACGCATCTTTAGAGTGATCTATAGTGTGCCGCCATTACCAAAAAATTCATGTCCATTCATAGCTCGTTCAATATCACAGATCACGGCTCACAAAGGGTGTCTACACCAATGTTTTGAGGGTCAAATACGACAATAAAACCATTTTTTAGAGTGATCTGATGTGTTTCAGGAAATTAGTATGCTACTTATTGCGACCATTACCGAAAAATGTATATTTAGTCATAGCTCGGTCAATATCACAAATCACAGCACAGAAAGGGTATCTATACCAATATTTTAAG
The DNA here is from genome assembly GCA_964017125.1 of Flabesymbios commensalis. Taxonomy (NCBI): domain Eukaryota; kingdom Metazoa; phylum Annelida; class Polychaeta; order Terebellida; family Flabelligeridae; genus Flabesymbios; species Flabesymbios commensalis. The sequence continues at coordinate 76,178,599 of OZ024906.1, read as the reverse complement.
GGTCAATGAAGACAATAAAACCATTTTTGAAATAGTGCCGTCATTACTTAAAAAATCCCACGACACATCACATGCCCAATTATTCCTGTAGCTTACACTGAGTATGGCTGCTAAAAAAATTGTAATATGGCATCTCAGTCCTGAGCTATGAAGAAGTGATCACATCCTCCTTAAAAATTATCTGAGCCACTACAAATAAACTGATGTCAGCCACTAGAAAAGTGACGAAGATCACTTTTGCAGTGACTGAGATCATGTTTTAGTGGTTAACATCAGTAATGGCTATGATATTATAACTTCTTCAGTGCCCAAGATCACTTCTGTGGTGACCGATATCATTTTTGCAGTGGCTTGCATCAGTTTGTTATGGTCAAGATCACCTTTGTAGTGACGGACATATTTTTAAAGAGGGTGTGGTCACTTTTTCAGTGGCCATGAACACGTTTGTAGTGACTTAGTTAACTGTTGAAGTGACTGTGATCACTTCTTCAGCGGTTATGATCACTTTTGTGGTGACTGAGATAACTAAAAGTGGCTGTGATCACGCTTTCAGCCTTGGCTCCTAACTATTTGAAAGGAATGTGCTATCTAGCATGTCAGAATCACAATAAGAACTTTCGTTCCAACTTTTCACAGGTGTGCAAAAAACAGCAAAAAAGTGGCATTTGAGTGTCAATGTATTTTGTCACGTTAGCATTTAGGAAATACACATAACAAATGTTACCAATGTGTCTGAATTCGTTCAGGTCTGATAAGTGCATTGAAATATAAATAAGATTATTTTTTTCTGACTACCTACCATCATGGCAAGTTGCCGGAAAAAATGGGTAATGGAGAAATGAAGGTTGTAGGTTAGTTGAAATTACTTTTTTTATGGTCAAATAAAGCAGGTATTATTATAGGCTGTAACGTTAGCATAGCACAGTACTGTAAACATAATATTACGTGTGCAATTAAATATTAAAACACTATGATGCTGTGCATAGTAATATGCATGGTCCATTCACACAATACTCTGAACATAGGCTGCATTTGTATATGAGCCACAGCACGTGCTAACGTGAGAGAAGTTTGGACACCTTTGTTGTTAATGTGACAATATAGTTGACACATATTAGTGTATCGTGACATGCTCTTTGACCCTTCATATGTTAACGTGACACTTTGTGTGACACTGGAACTGGCAACGTGACAGTGTCATTTATGGGGTAAGTGGGATCCTTCTTCTCATCCCTCAAAATTGGGGTGTCGAAATGTGAAATCCAAAGATTTGTGTTTAGTCCAATTGTGTTCACATATCCAGTGTTACATCAATGGTTGGAAAATGCTCTTTTACAACAGAATACTTTGGGAAGTGTCATTGGCATCTGTGACGTTAGCACTTGCTGTTAATTCCAAACAGCAAAAATAAAATCCTGTAGCCCTTCTACAATGCAACAATCTGAAACCAGCCATTCGAGTAAATATTTCTAGCTGTGGGCATATAAATTCTGGGCAAAGATGCGACTTCTATTAGCACTGTTGCTAAGGTGACACTTGCAACATGTAAAAAAAACCGTCACGTTAGCAAAACACACTTAAAAACACACTTAAAATATATACTTGTTTAATCAGAAATATATTCTTCTGTCTTTTAGTTTTCACTTAAAGCTGCGTCGTTGTCTCTACATCTTTTCATTTTAAATATACTTCTTTACTAGTACAATACTTTGTAACATTGACATTTATCAGATATCAAGTGTCTTGACTTATGTCACGTTAGATGTTGCTGTTTATTGCAAGCCATCGAAATACAGTTATTTTAGCCATTCTGCAATGCAATAATCTAAAACCAACAATACATACACTTATTTCTGAGTGGGCGCAGAAAGATTCTAGCCAGCGAAGTGGCTTCTAGTACACTGTTGCTAGCGTGACATTAACAAAGTGTCAACGAGAACGTCACGTTAGCATACTTTAAATTCAACAAAAAAGACACTCAAGTGGCATTTAGCATGTTTAGCAACCTCCTTGTCTGATCACAAATACAATCTACAGTCTTTTAATTTCAATTTGAATATTGTTTAATGGCTGTTTCAACGCTCCTAATTCTTTCAGCATATAATTCTAAGAAATCATTTGATATTTGTTCACCAAAGAATTATGGGCGAGAAGTCAATGTGGCATATTATTGTGTTTGGTGTCATATAGCCTGTTACAGCCTCGACTTTACTTTTTAAATGTGATAAGCCTAACTAGCCTTAATCTACTCTTCTTTTCGGAAATAAGCATAGGCATATCTATCTATGTCATGCATGTAGCTAATGCCAGTTAAAATAGCCTACCTTATATCTGAGCCTAAACCACAAACCTATAATAGGCCTACCCTGTGTTATCTTCCAGTTGTAACTTAACTTTATGTTAATTTTTAAAATGGTTCTGCGTGGTCATTTTCTAAAATGTTGGAAACACAGTTGGTGTTTTTCAAGCTTCTTAAATTAGTCCTCGATATTTTAATTGTAACCCTCAGAAATCTAGGGGTAGAAACTTTTAACTGTTTAAATATCAACGATAAGCTTATTGAGCAACGCACCAGGCCACTTAAAGTGGTTTAAATACTCTCTTCATCGTCCCTAAAACATGGGTGTAGAACCCTGTGTGTGCCGTGATCTGTGATATTGAATGAGCTATAAATAGGTATATTTGCAAAATTTTAAGAAAATCATTTAGAAATTGACTGAGATATCGCAGAAAATCATGCGATCCTGGTTGATTTGACGGCGAGTATAGTCATTATAAGTCATTAAAAATGAGAAAATCAGCGATTATATGGACTCTTTATGTGTGATTCTCAGCCATCCTGTCCTAACAAATACTACTGTTTTTTTATAGCACTGTTGAAGTCAATATCAACTATTATTATTGTCGAAAGCTGCATGTAGTATGCTTCCAGGTCTAATTGTTATTTTGCATTTAATATATGGTAAAAAGGTACCAGTATACATTAGTAATAATTTGTTTATTTTCGTCAGTGAAAAGTCATTAAATTTAAGTGAAAATCATTAAAAGTAATTATTTTTAAGAAGAGTAGACCCGCAGGAACCTCAGGCTGTATACAACACTTGACTTTTATTGTAAAATCAATTGGTTCAACGTGCCCCTATGTTTAACCTTTTCACCACTGGTGACCCTGATATTACACCCTTTGTCCACTCCCAGGAGAATTTCACAAATATGACAAATTAGGCCTTTGAATACACATGGTTTGCAGGGAAAACCTTTTTCATAGGCCACAAATTTAATTTGTAACTACTGCATTAGTCTACAGATGTTTATCAAAATTAGCATTAAATATACTCGAATCTCAAGATCCGGTGACGAATCTTAGAATATTCAAATTATACCACAACCTCTGTTTGGTTTAACAAAATGGCCGACACGGGCCCCGCCTTATTGTTTTATAAATGGCCGACATAGGGGTGGCCATTTGCAAACACAAAATGGCGGCACCCATGTCGGCCATTTGATTTTATCAACACTTGACCACAACGTGACCACAACTTCACTTCCTGTAATGGCCGCACCTTTTTGTAAACAAACAATTATAAAAATCAATTTAGACGTCCTTACAACGTTTTTTCGAGAGAAGTAAAGAAATGTAAATTAGGTATGTTTTTGCACTGCATTGATGTTTGTCTTCACTGGTTGTACACGCTGACATCACTGCCTAGAGCCAGTGAGTGAGTGACACATCCACTGGATGTAAACATGCACTGTTCTCAGACCGGAAAAACGGAAAACAGTGGTGAACCAGTCATCCCCCGGAAAAACGGGAAACAGTGGTGAAAAGGTTAAGGTACCCAACTCCTAAATCTTATAATGAGCTAGTCTATGGTTCAACGTGCCACACTTTTCATGGGGTTGGGTCAACATGCCCCCATCAACAGTTCTCAAGATAAAATGGCTGTCAATTTTTTCTGAAGTGCCAAAACAAATGTGAAATAGTTGTGCTAATTCAAGATTGGCCTAAATCCTAAATGGTTTTTGTAAACTAAAACTGCTATTAAATGCTACATTCCCATGAGAATTACAAGAAATTAAAATAACCCTATAAAATTCAGTTTTTTGGTAATGAGGTTAAAAAATAGCAGAAAATTTGATGAGGTGATCAAATGTGCCTTTTAATTTTTTAGCTCGTTCACACACCACCGGATGGTCATATTGAAGGGACATCTGGCGAAGTGTGGCTTTAACAAACAGAGAAAAGTCAAGTGATTCACCGTACACCTATGGCCAAGGTGCCCACTCTCCTTTAAACCTAGCCTAGGCTACTAGTACTAGTAGTACAGTAGAACCTGCTATGAACAGCCACCCTTGCGACACAGGAAAAGTGCCTTTTAATGCAGGTGGCTGCCGATAGGAGGTTCATTTGTATACAAAATGCCATTTTGGAGAATGGCCAAGTGGCCTCCCATAGGAGGTTGGCTGCTCATAAGAGTGGCTGCTCATAGCAGGTTCCTCTGTACATGTGAAAAGCTGACATCCACTGTGAAGAAAATTGATTTGAAAAAATGGTAAATGTCAAATGGTATAACTTTTAAAACATGCTAGGCCTATAATTTTGTGATTGTTGGAGTGTTGTAATTCTATGAAAAATAGTGTTTGAAAATTTAATGAAAATCTATGAGAATTGACTGAGAAATCAGCGAAAATCATGCTATCCTAGTTTCAAGATCAGTTTTAATGTGACTTTGGGTATAGTGTATAGTCTCTGTAGTGTAAGCTCAAATTCTGGTAGTGCAGTCAATCTTTATAAAATTTGCAACCATTCTTATCTAGTTATTTGGCAACAACCCTGAAAATTTCAGTGAGTTTTTCAAAAGTTAGGGCATTTGACATGAAGTTTAGAATATTTGCATACTTTTCGATTCAAATTGTACAGATATGTAAGTAATTTAACCTGGCACTTGAAGTCTTGGGTCACTGTAGCGATACACAGCTTGAAGGGTGTAAACATTTAACCCATACAGCGCGGGGATCGACTTTAGTCGTCAGATTCTGACGTCTGTAGACGTCAGATTCTGACGACTAAAGTTGATCATCACACTGTTGAGAGTAAAAAAAAATTCTAATGACCGTAGACCCATAACATAGGTATTCAAATAAATCAGAAATCTGCTAAATAAGATATTTATGATGATTTTAAATTAAGAAAACCCTTTGGTCTCCATGGTTTTTAAAAAATTATTTCAGCGCTTTTAATAAGTGTTAAATTTTAAAATGTGGTGCTTTAGGGGTTAATATCATTTTGTTTGAATGTGGCTGGGACCGGTGAAATAACCACAATCACTGATCAATTTGTTAATAAAATCTATTCATTTTGGTTTTAGCACTGTGATGAAACACTTCTTGTGATGTTTGTTTTCTATTTAGTTTTAGTTGTTTGCAGGGTGGCAATAATGCTGGTCATACAGTTGTGGTGGGAGACAAGGAATATGACTTTCATTTGCTCCCCAGCGGAATCATCCATCAAAAATGCCAATCTGTTATAGGTAATAATTAGAAAATTATGGGTTACTTAGCCATTAAAACTAACTGAGATTTATGAATATTTACAGGTTAGAAATATTGTACTGCATCTTTGAGAAACATTTACTCAAAGCCTTCAATTTTGTATTCCAAATGTATTTATTTTTTCATTTATTTATATGTTCTTGTCTAGAATGGCAAATAATTCAAAAATAAACTTTCCGCATTTAGTTTGATGTTGGGGTGTCACGTGACATTTAGTTACTCAAAATAACAATATTGCCCATTCATTTAAATCTGTAATTCCAGTACCAGTACTGTGACATTTTCTTCTAGATTTAAATGACAAATTACAATCTTTGAGATATTTTATCGATCTGTAATAAAAATAAGTTGAAAGATGATTGCTCACAACAATGCTTAGACATGTGTATGACATTATGTAATGTTTTTAAAATATACTTTAAATTTCAATTTAGGAAATGGCGTTGTTATACACTTGGGACAGATGTTTGATGAGCTGAAAAAAAATGAGGCGAAGGGCCTTACCGGTTGGAAAGACAGGTTGTTGATATCTTCACAATCTCATATCGGTGAGTTACACTATTTGGGTATTCCATGCAAAAGATTTGACAGCTGTCATCTAAACCTGTACATGTATATTTTCTCAAATATGTTTTAAACTGTAAAATAAAATGCCATTTAACCCTTGTCCTGCTACACCCGTCTATATACGGTTTCAAGCATGTCTTAGATCAATATTACTAAATTTTATGAAATAGTTTTTGGTGTATGCTTAGTTAATTCAATACATCTATGTATTTGTGATGTCTATTTTTCATAAATTTATGTAAATATTTTTCGTAATTTGAAGCTGGAAATTGCGTTAAGCAATTCCAGCTTCAAATAAACGAAAAATAGAAACAAAACATTCTTGAAAGTGCTTGAAAAAGTATAAAAAAAGGGATTGCTTTATATTATCAGAAAGAATTGGTCTGTGGGGTACTGTGTTAGCCTGTTGGATTTTGGTGTTCAGTGTGTGTGCAGATCATGCCTATGCAATCAGAAATATGTCAAACAACATTTTTATAAGGGAAATTAAAACGAGCTGCTCAAGGATAAATGTAGTCGCAATGATGCTTATTCTAATGATGGTCAATTAAAACCCATTGTTGGTCTTGCAAATCTTGTTTTTTAATATATATTTATTAGCACCTCTTTTGCACATATTAATACTTTGAGGGCATATTTGTTGCTCTGGCATATACCGGGTATATCATGCCACTTCCTAAATGATTAATTATTTTTCTGCTTGTTTTCAGTGTTTGATTTCCATCAAGCAGCAGATGGATTGCAGGAGGCTGGACGTGGCCAAAAGAGGTACAGAGACAAGGGTTCCCTTTGACAATGTTTATTTTTAGCCAGTATGATATTTTTTAGCCCTTTTAACCCTTTAGGAGCTAAACGCGGCAATGAGTGATTGTTCTACTAATGCCTATCGATTCATATAATAACCGCGTGTTAATATTGCAGAATACCGCTGGTCGCAGCTATTGCAACACTACCAAGTCACCCCCTATCATACCGGACCACCTCAGACCCCATGCTCACTTGAATCCCAATCTGGACCCAGGATAAAAACGATAGAATAATAAATTTATTCAGCATTGGGGGGTCAATTGGCCAGTATTATTGGGCGGCTGATGGGATATTTTAATATAATAATTTAGCTCTTGAAACCTTTCAACGCGGGGACCGTCTTTACATTTCAGAATCTGACATCTGGAAGACCATCTTCACACGTCAGAATTTGATGTCTGTAAACAAGTCTTTACATGTCAGAATCTGACGTGTAAAGCCGGTCCCCGCACTGAAATAATTAAAATATTTCTAATGACCATAGACCCATAATATAGGTATTCAAATGAAACAGAAAGAGCTAACTAAGTCATTTATGATAATTTCAATTGAAAAAGAATGCAACGATTAATAATGGATGGTAAAAACACATCTCTACTCTCTGAACATTGTTTTCTGTTTGCAGTATTGGCACAACCAAGAAAGGCATTGGTCCAGCATATTCATCCAAGGTAATGTTTTAACTTGTTTCATTCATTTACCGATAAGTGATTTCTAAGAATCATTTTTTTATTTTGACATAGACATGAAACATACAGTCACTGAAATACAATAGAATGCCTCATACCATGAGTCAATGACCTTATATTCTGTCAGCTATTGGAGAAACCCAGTCTGATAAGCTCTCACAAAACCATCTGGTATTCATAAATCTAATTTGGCCAATTCCTGGTGAAGCAGAACACCCAAAAGGTAGTTTACTTTAAAACTACACAATCGGGCCGAAAATCATCATTTTTATTTTGGCTCCTTGAGATGTTCTTCAGTTTTTAAAATATCCATAGACTAGAAGTTTTTTTTAAATTTTGGGTTGCACATTTACCAGTTAATAGAGAAATGAGGATGAGATTTAATATTATACATCTATGTTCAAAATAAGAAATACAGGAATAACATTGAATCTCTGTCTTATTACTCTTTTAACAAAGCTAAATCTACACAATTTATAAACGTTGCACCACATGTTTCAGATTTGACAACATGTGTATGATCTGTATAAATCTGTTTATGTACTGGGTGTATATCACACAGCTTTGATAACACTTATAAGTCATTGACCCAGCACTGTCACAATAATCGGCCAGCAGCTAGGAACTTCAATGCTTCTATGATGCCAGTCTATTTTACTACAATTTTTAGTATTTGACACTTCATGAATTTTTTTTAACACTAAAACAGCAGTCACAACCTCAAAAACATTTTTACTTTCGATGCTCGGCATCCTGTCTCACTTCTGGGGTACTACATTTTTCTCTGGGTATACTACTTTCCTCTCGGCCAATGTTAGAACCTCTGATTAAAGTACCCCTACATATCAAGCTCTTCAATGTCGGCACTCCACACTCCACATTATTGCAGGTCTTTTGATATTGTGGTTTGCACACAGATTTTTGTGACTGCGCCAGGAGGGCCCTGCTTCCTACCAATCAAGGGGGCATTTTTGATTGTTGTGCCAGTATTACAGACGGTGGCCCAACATTGTATTGATACTGCTTTATTCCCTTCTAGCACTGACCATTACATTGAAAGTATGTTGTATAATGTAGCAAATGTTTTACTTTGATTACTTTCAGGCCACCAGGAATGGAATACGTATTACTGACCTGATCACTTCTCCTGCCATCTTTGAAGAAAAGTGAGAAACTGTTTCATCCAATATTGTATTTACATTTTCACAAAAAAAGATTTCTTGTTCAAAGTTCGAAGATAAGGGCTGGTCCCGTGTCACCACTTGTAAACTATATGATATCAATATATATGCATCAATATTAAATTAATTGCTCTCTTTTATGGGTCCAACTCAGACATAAAAAAATGGAGAATTTGTTTTTTAATTCACACTTTTTTACTTTGCACTTCAAATGATTGCAGTATTTGTTCTGGCTTCTTTAAACATTTATAAAGATATTTTCTTGGGGGTCAAACTTTGAATGATATTGTGGGTTTTTTAAAACGTTTTTCAATGTATTCTTTCTTGTAGTTGCTCGAACCCAATCCGATCTAGTTGTTTTTGCTTTTATCTCTCGATTTACTATTGAAATTTTACTCTTGTAGGTTCAGAAATTTAACGGAGCACTATACAAGGAGGTATCCAGAGCTAGAAATCGACGTGGAAGGAGAATTAGAAAAGTATAAGGTTAGAGTCTAGTGTTCAAATGAGCTGATGGGTTTCAAATTAGATTTTGAGGAGGTCTGCTGAAAAACCAGGTCAGAATTTCTGGTTTTGCTCCAGGATTTCATGTTTCCCATTAACATTTTAAATGCTAATTTATCCTATTTCACCCACTTTAAATGTAGTGTCTCTCTGACGCGAACCACAATTTCAAGTGGGTGAAACATACTCATGGTGAAGTTTGAGCCCATGTTTCTTTCAGAATAACAGTGATCTGGTTGCTTATCCCTTACAGCGCGGGGATTGACTTTATAGAGGTCAGATTCTGACCACTAAAGTCGATCCCTGCACTGTAAAAGTAAACATATTTATAATGGTCGTACACCCATAACATAGGTATTCAAATGAATCAGAAAGAGCTAACTAAGAAAGTTATGATGATTTTATACTGAAAAAATCCCTTTGGCCTTAAGGTTTTCATTAAAAAAATTCAGCCCTTTAACGAAACATATTTAAGATGATTATAGTAACATTGCTAAGCATTTTAAAGGTTAACCTGGACCGTGATGCAGCATACATTTTCAGTCTCTTGAAACTGTGTCTCTCCACTGCGATTCACACCTCCCAGAGACTGAAAATTAACTACTTCGCTTTTTGAATTTTGAGATGTTTATACAGGTCTATGGATTTGTAGGGGTTAAAAAAAAGAATTGGAAATTGCCCTCTTTGCAAATTTTTTAATCAACACTAATCTAGATCGCTGGTTCCATGGATTTTATTTTCTCTGTTTAGAAATTGCGTGAAGAGATTAAGCCAATGGTTACAGACACAGTGTGCTTCATGAACAAAGCACTGAAGGATAAAACAAAGAATATTCTGGTAGAAGGGGCCAATGCTACAATGCTGGACATTGATTTTGGTGAGTGGGTTAACCCTTGAACCAGATCTTTATACGTTTGAATCTGATGTCTACAGACGTCAGATTCTGACGTATAAACACGTTCCCAGCCCTGAAAGGGCCAGTCATTTTACTCTAAATTTTACCCACTAGTAGTTGTGTTTTGGTACCACAACCCACAACTTCAAGTGGGTAAAAATTACCCCTATTTGGTTAATTTGAGACCAAACATATGCAAATCTTGATGTTTAAACATGTTTCTTTCCCAGTAACAGTGATGGCTAATAAAAACAGATTTAAAAAAATTAATAGTCGTGCTTATTACTTGGAAAACTATTTCCTACCTACCGCATGGAATTTTTCACACCAAGAAATCGGAAACAAGGATTTTTTTTAGAAAGGCCTAAGTTTGGCAGCATCAGCGTCAACATTTTCTTGTGAGCACTATAAATTGATACATTTTTCATGTATCTTTCACAAATTTTTTATGCATGTTACAAATGACGAGTTCTCGGACAACTTCAATAATGGTGAAAAAAAATTTAATGTCCGATTTATTGAGATTTTTCACATTTTACGTCAATAATTTGCCCTGTGAGGTGATTGATAAATATCTTTAATTAAGTCTCCACCCACTATGTGGTGGTGGAGACTTATTGCCGGCCGCCACTTGTTTCTGCTCTCACTCGAAAACCCCTACTCGGATTATTTCCAAATATTTGCAGTATGCATACTGGCCCTGGGGAATTTGCAGGGTAATTTTTTTTTTTGCGTTCAGTTTTTTTCAACAAAATCCAAGATGGCTACCAAAATCCTATGGCGCACGCTCGAGCTTGAACCACTTTATTGATTTGTTTAATGTTTGGTTTAAGGGAAAGACCTTACCATGGCCGTGAGCTGAAAAGCTTTTGGTGTGATTCTGATAATAAAAACTTTGATTTTTCACGTTTTAGTATTTTAACAGATATTTCTGTTTTGCTCATTTTGGCATCAAAATTTGGTAATATAGCCATACAACCCCACTCGGATTATTTCTAAATATTTGCAGTATGCATATTTGCCCTGTAAAATTTTTTCTGCGTTTTCAGCTTCTTCAACAAAATCCAAGATGGCCGCCAAAATCTTATGTCCCTCTCTAGAGCTTGAACTGCTTCATGGATTTGTTTCATGTTTGGCTCTAGAGCTTGAACTGCTTCATGGATTTGTTTCATGTTTGGTTCAAAGGAATAACCCTACCCTGGATGTGTGCTGATTAATTTTTTGTGTGCTTATGATAATAAAAACTTATATTTTTTTTACTTTTTAGGATTTTAACTGATATTTCAGTTTTGCTCATTTTGGCTATTATCAAAATTTGGTAATATGGTTATACAGCTCAAATCTTATCTTTTGTGTATGCTCAGTGGCCCTAAGAAAAAAGTCAGGAGAATTGTTTTTCTTTTTTCCATTTTCTCAACAAAATTCAAGATGGCCGGCGAATCACATTTAACTCTGAAGAGCTTGAACTGCTTCACCGATTTGTTCCAAGGAAGCAACTTATCCTGACCATATGTTGATTAGATTTTGGTGTGATTCTGACATCACATTTTCACCTGGTTTACATAAAGAATTGGTGGCAGTACTGTATTTCTCTATAATTAATGTACTATGTGGGGCGGGTGGAGCCGCAAGCTTTGCCCCTCAGGCAAATCTAGTTAATTTTCATTTTGCTTTGCTTTGATTGCTAATGATGACAACACTGCGCAAATTGGAAGAATAAAGGTTCCAGTGATTAATGAAATTGATGTGGTTACCTTTATCCATTTGTCATGAAATATGCTGACTGAAGCAATCTTGTGCAAATATAATAATCATGTTGTGTTGGTAAGCCAAAAGGTATATCTTGAGATAAGCATAAATACAATGCTCCTAACCCCCTAGATTTTTCATCATTGTGGGCCCCATCATCTAGAACGCTGTGCCTGTATCCCCATCAAAATGCGTAAACAATTTTAACATTCCAGAAATTCTTAAATCTCATCTATTTGTTCTGGCTTCCCGTCCTAGCTCCTACCTGTTGATGAATTTGAGGCGGTATAGAAGTCTTTGTGATTGATTGATTGATTTCAGATTGATTGAATAAAAACGCTAAATTTGGACTTTTATAATGTAAATTTTATTTTTGACACACTTTTATATTTTAGGCTAGAGTAAGACGACCATCATCACTAGTACACTTATAATTGCAGGTACTTACCCTATGGTTACAAGTAGTAACTGTTCAGTTGGAGCCGTGTGTACGGGCCTCGGAGTGCCACCTCAGCATATCGGTGATGTTTACGGTGTAGTGAAGGCCTACTCTACACGTGTTGGTAAAGGTTGCTTCCCTACTGAATGTGAAGAGGTAAACACTTCTTACTAGTTAATAATGCGAAGCAAGTCGACAGTTATTTTTCGATATTTAACCCTTTACCCGCTGAATTAAATTATTTAAATTTTCACCCACTTCAAGTTGTGTCTCGCTACCGCGATCCACAACTTCAAGTGGGTGGAAATTAATCATATTTGTTTAATTTGAGACCAAAAATTTGGAAATCTTGATGTTTAAACATACATTTCATTCCTGATAACTGCAATTTGAATGGCTGATGAAACAGATTAAAAACCACTATAGTCGTGATCAGCAGACAAAGGGTTTATATTCATCTCTACTAACAGGCAGATTGTTGATGTTGCAACCCCATTTCTGACAATTTTTTAAATAAGCTTTCAAGATTTCATAACATTAATCTGTGTATGAAAGTTGCAAACTAACTTAGTGAGTATAACAGCTGCCCTGGTGTCTCATTATCATGGTGCCGTAATATTTTAGTGATAATCCATATAAGGGGTATTTTATAATATTCAGCTGCCATTTTCGTTAAATATCCCTGTCATAACCTGATCCAAGTGAAATATTCCTATTTAAGACTGGGATCACTTTACCATTGCAAAAAAAGTTACATTTTAAAAGTTAAAAAATTATTTGATGCAACAGTATGATATCCCAGTAGCAGGGTACAACGTTACAGGCCTGGCAGAAGCATTTTTGTTAACTGGTCCGGCCACTTTGAACGAGGAGGGATAACTCAATTTCGTGAAAATCGTGAGCTCAACTGAAAACTGAACTATTAGAATTTGTGTCGCAACGAGTTTAACCGGGTGAAACTTTAATTGTGTTCTCTGTCTCTAGATTTGAAAAGGTCTCTTCGACAAAATACTTAAGAGCTTTTAACTTTTATTTTTGACCCCTTCTAAAATTGATTTACATTAGACAAAATGGCCAGTTTTTTATTTGGTACCCCATTAAAAATTTTGATATAGTATCACCTATGCCAGTGTTTCATCTAGGATTCAGAAGGGGCATGGCGCCACATATCATTGGGGGCACCTTATCATGCCCGCCGGGCACCCAGTTGACTTGGTTGGGCATTTCCAACACCCCCCCCCCCCCCCTAATTAAGGGTACAAACAGAATCAGATAAGTATGTAGACATCGCCAGTTATTACCACTATGTACACAAGCCGTTATTAGGTATTGTGTCATAGGTGTGAACGTGAGACATCAGTGATCGGGGTGTTTTCCACTGTGATAATGGCCTAGGTGGATTAAATATGACGTAACAATAGTTCAATGAGGCACTTCACTGTCTGAATATTAGAAGGGCAACATGGCGCACCTGAAGGGCAACATGGCGCACAAGAAGGGCAACATGGCGCTCACAAAAGGCAACATGGCGCTGCGCCATGTTAGAAATGGCTAGATGAAACACTGACCTATGCAGTAGATCCTGTCACCAATAGTTGTTGGTGACAGAAAGTCATTGGTCAAATTTCCCTTTTATTGAAAAAAAATATTATCAGTGAGTTGTGAAGATTTTTTCATGGTACAATAACGTTGGTATACTAATTACTATTAATACTATGTAATGTTAGACCACAACTAAAGATATTGCGTTAGTGGCGAGTGATATTCGTGACTGAATCACTGGTTAATTTTATCTGATCACTAAGCTCAGTGAAATGAACTGTGAAAAGTCAGTAATTTGTCATGTGGCAGGGACCTTGTGACTGTAATTACGCATGGAATATCTAGCCACCTGTGAACCAGCACCAGAGTCACTCTTGCTAAGTAACTGAAAGCTGAAGATGGCTTTCTTGATAGGCACTTATTCCATCCCCTTAACAGATACATCATTTCATATCTGAAGGGACGATATAACGCTCTTAACCATTTCAGGCCTGAGTTTACCGTTGTCATCTTCATCCACTACAAGCCGCGAATTGCTGTCACGATTCTCGACTTGTAGTGGATGAAGATGATTTAATGTGGGTGAAAAAGTAAAGAAAATTGCCATGTATTGGTAAACCAGTTTCCTGGAAATTTTCGTCCTAAAACCATATATTTTAGGAAAATTAGGTCCTTTTTCAGGGATGTAAAATGATGCTTTAATGCATCATGAGGGCTTAAAGGGTAAACAAGTTTTAAACCAGATAAAATGCACCCAAAATTTATAAATTAGTTTTTGTTAGATCTCAGTCAATCAAATAATTCATCGAGAGTGAAATATACCAACAGCAATTCATCAGCAATATTAGAGGTTGACCCTTTAGTAATTAGTATTTTTTACTTATTTGAGGTAGTGGGTCACAATAGCGAGATACAACTTCCAAGTGGGTGAAAATTTAAATTCTATAATTTGGGACTCTTATGGGTTAATAAAAAGTTTATTTGAAAAACAGGAGCTGAACACCAGACTGCGAGAACGAGGTCATGAATATGGTGTGACTACTGGTCGACCAAGGCGATGTGGATGGCTGGACACTCACATGCTTCGCTACGCACATATGATTAATGGCTTCACAGCGTATGTATAAACTTGTATACAATTTTTCCCATTAAACATAGGTATTCAAATGAATCGGAAATACCTGACTAAGACATTTATGATGATTTCAAATTGAAAAAAAACTTTAGTCTCTATGTTTTAAACAAAAATAATTAAGTGTTGTGAGGGATAATGAATGGTGTTTTGAATTAATGTGAATGTTTAAAAATATCGACAGCGACTTAAAAAATATGACTTTTAAATAGCATTAGGCCTTTTTACGAAATGTGACAAAATATCGAAAATGATCTTGCTGAACCATGCATAACATAGCTTCCTTATGTCTTAACTTTCAGGTTTGCCCTCACTAAGCTTGATATCCTGGACGTATTGGATGAGCTGAAGATTGGGGTGAGCTATAAAAAGGATGGAAAGGTCATTGAATATTTCCCAGGTCAGTGTATGATCCAAGTATTTTTTATTGATTTGGTAGTTTCATCTGAAATGTAATACACTTACAACTCTGGTGAAGAATCAAAATGCCACAACCCTTTCTGTTAACCCTTTCAGGCCTGAATTTGCCATAGTCATCTTCATCCACTAAAAGCCGCGAATTGCTGTCGCAATTCTCGACTTGTAGTGAATGAAGATGATTTGATGTGGTTTAAAAATTAAAGAAAATTACCATGTATTGGTAAACCAGTTTCATGGAAATTTTCGTTCTAAAACCCTTGGTTGTAGGAAAATTAAGTCTGTTTTCAGGGATGTAAAATGACGCTTTAATGCATCATGCGGGCTTAAAGGGTTAAGCATAATAAACCTTCTGTTGCGATGTTGCCAGGATTGTGCAAAAAAATTGTCATGTTTGCTCTATCATTGCATTTACAACAAGCACTGAAGAAATCAATCTCTAATCTTTATCTTGTTTCCAATAATTTTTTTTTTTAATCTCTATCTCCTGAAATTATATCTGTATCAATACTTTTTTAAATAGTTGACTTGAAACATTGCTTTCTTGATTTTAACTTTACATCATTTTTTTCACTTACAGCCTCACAAATTGAGTTTGATGATGTGGAGGTAGAGTACATCACTTTACCTGGCTGGAATGCATGCACAGAAAATGTGCGTAGTTTCACCGATCTCCCAACCAATGCTCAAGCATATGTACGAAAGATTGAAGAGCTGACAGATGTACCAGGTTATTAGTAGTTTCTGTATATCATCACCAATAAATTTAATTTTATAATGGCATAGTGAGACCAATTACTAACTTAAGATATTTGAGTTGGCTTGGTCTACATAATTATGGAAAATATGTTGTTGAGTAAAATTTTCTAGCAATGTGTTTAGATTAGATACTGACAAAAGTTTCTGATATTTGTAAATTATTTGTCTCCCAGTTTTGTTCAGCAGTGTGTGTATCACACAAATGTGATAGCACTTTCTGTTGTATATATCTACTTACATGTGCATGCAAGTCTAGTAAAAAACAATTGAAATAATTCTGCGAAGTAAAAAAAAAGACTGTTAATCTTAGAACCAAATAATGGCTATGTATGAATAAGGGCACTATAAATACAGTGAATAGTACAGTGGTGTTAATGAGTTTTAATGAGTTAAAACTGGTTTAGTATTTGGCCAATATGTGTAAAGCTGACCCAACTATATCATTGAGTCAACTTATTGAACAGCCATCTTGAAGCCAAATTATGATGAACCAGCTTGTATAAATATAGCCTACTAAATTAAACATTTTTTGTTTGCAGTGAAATGGATAGGAGTTGGTCAAGCGAGAGATTCTATAATCCAGCTTTTCTGAGAAGTTATCCACTTTCTTCTTCCACCATTTGATGTAGCAAATGCAAAATGTTGGCTCTATGGTAACCCTTGAAAAACTAGGTCAGATAGTAAAGCTCCCAGCTATTTCCTATACCCCGGTAATATTTTTCCGTCTTTTTCACCGCCATGAATTACGGCAACCCGCCGTTTCAAGGCTGTGAAAAAAACTAGTGCTCATTTTAAATTTTTATCCAGTGTTGTTTTATCCCAGCAATTACAAAACATTTGTATAACATTTGTACAACCTCGGCCCAACGTCCTTGACGTTGGTCCAACATTGTATAAATGTTATACAAATATTTTGTGTTTGCTGTGATCTTGCTATCACAATTCAAAACGATCTTGCTATCACAATTCAAAACTTCCAAGTGTGTCACCTGAACATTGCAATATTTTGCATTGATGATGTAGTCTTCTAATTTTTTAATCACAAAGAAACATTATGTAACGAGAAAATGGCTATTATCACTTTGAAGGTTAATTTTAAAAAATGAAAACCCATTCATACTAGATAATCTATGAAGAGAGTTATAGTAATCTCAATTTAAGGGTGGTATATGACATCGGGCCAACATTGACTATATTTGCTATGTACAAGTGATTCCCTACCTGCTGTGATTTCTCCACTGGCTGAGCAATGTGCTGCCGTGCGAAGCCAAAAGGCAGTATCTGCCTTTTGGCTTTCCAGAGCAGTGTAGCTTCAGCCCTTTTACACAGACATACGTCCTTTTCATAATCTGCCCCTGCATGCCAGCAACCACTGGCAGCTAAGGCCTCGATCAAATATCGGTGCGAAGGCAGGCTGAATGAAGTGACTCTGATCCTGTTTTACACGCTGGAAAATCGACATCTTGATAGGAAATATAACTTTCTACTCGGCACATAGGAAGTGGCTACTGTGTGACCCATGATGCTTTTGGATCATTTTAATCTTTGAATAATTATCAAATGTGTACTGATATTTCTAGTGTTTGAGTATGGGCGGCGGTGTTGTGTAGTTTTTTGCGGTGTGTTTGGTTTTTATAGCTGCACCAAAACATATCCTGTTTTTAATTCAGTGCTTAAACAAACACATAAATTCTAAATGGTGCCATATTGCTGAATGCCTTCTGCAGGCCTAATTTACTGGTATGTAAATATAATAATTAATTAAAAAAGCACAACACTGTTCTACTTATGAAAATTGTGTAGTATATTAGTTTGCATATGTTGGACTTGGAGATTTACCATGTGGTCTTGAATCCCATTAAAACCTATTTGCTGTTCTTTTTCACATTGTGAGGGCCGAAACCACCATTTATTAGAATTAAATCCAACACAAATATTGTTAGTAAAACCCATCCTTATATATTGCTTTGAAGACGTATGCCCAATGTTGTTTCAATGTTGGTCCATCGTCTCAGACGCTGGCCCAACATTGAAACAACATTGGTTTAACGAGAATTGTGTGTTTGATTGGTTTAATCTGCTTTGAATAAAAGAATATAATAAGAGTGTGATATAAACTATATCCTACCATTACATTCCTGTGTATTACAGTACTGCTCTGCAAGGCCAAGAGGCAGTATCTGCTTACTTGTGAGTAACCAGATACTGCCTTTTGACTTTGCATGGTAGAGTACACCCTTCAACCTAGATTGTGGCATTTTGTTGTAATCGTTTGCTCAAGTGTGATGTAATCTGGTTATTCCATATTGATTGGGGAGAGTACAAAACTTCAATATTCGTACATACTGGCTGCCCTGCTATGGCGAACATGTCTTTTCGTGGTAGTAAATGGAAACAAATGACAACTGAATTGAATTGAATGAACTTGGAATATACTTCTAATAAAGATGCATACCGTGATATATTGTTATGCTCTGCGGAGTGAAATTACTGGGCATTTAGCAACTCCTAATTTAAAGTAGATTTTCTAGATTAAATTATAGAATTAAATTTTGTACCCGCTTGAAGTAATATCTTCCAATGGGTAAAAATTACTAATATTTGTACAATTTGAATCAAAACATTTCTCCTTCAAATCTTTTTGTTTAAATGGTAAATAAAAACGGTTATAGCACTTTAGGCCAGGGTTAAGATGTTTTGTAGTCTCCTCTTAGCTATCCGTGTGCTGTGCTTATACCATTTTTGTTGTGTTCGATTACTGTATTGTATATAACAGCTAAATTCAGAATGGTTTAGACATATTTGTATGCATCCTGCGGCTGGAGACATTAAGTAGGCAGGTTTCTCATTTGTCTTTCTTACGTGTCAACTGTCCATCCATGCAAAATAAGTTTTGCAGCAGAGGCATAAAGTCGCTTCCTGCATCAAAGATTTTTTTTATTAATTGGAATATTCCTTGCACTATAAAAAGTGGCCCGACAAACATGACACATCGATCCAATGTTGGCCCACCGTCTACGACGTTGTTCCAACATTGGATCGATGTGTCGTGTTTGCTGGGCCTGCTGTTGTCAGTCATCACAACCATATTCTCTATTAATGGGCAAGGTAAAAAAATAAACAAGGGTAAAGATATTTTTAAAAAAATCAGAGTAGATGAAGTGACGTCTTAATTTTTTTGTTCAATCAGTTGCCTGTATGTTGTGCTGCTAATCAGATAATGTTTTTATGTTCCGCGACTACACTAATCACATTGTCAATATAGCTTATTCTTAAGGGACATAGGATAATTTTGTTGAAGAGACATATCTGACCCTCACATTCTGCACTCGCGTAGTGCTCAGTAAGGTTTTGTCAGTATTGTAAGTATGTCTCAATAATCCATCAACAACTTCAAATAAGGAAAGGTCTGTCTCACGTAATAAGATTTTGAAGAATGTTTGGAGGTTTTCAAGGGGTAAAGCCTCAGCTAAATTTTGAGAGGCTGTTGTCGTCACTTGGCTGGTTTGTCTGTCCGCCGTTAGGAGGAACATAACTTGTTTCACATTACATCATGTACATCGAACATACAGATTAGCCTTGATATCTCACTTTCCTTGACCATTTTTAAACCTGTCAAAAAAAACATTTTGTTATCATTCATTGACACGTGTGCTCATACTGTGAACTAACGCAAAGGGTTTCATAATGTTTCAGATTTGAGTACAAATGACTGTCTATTGCCCCATGTATGTCATTTGGGATATACATGTAGTGAATTCAAGATTTTGAAAGTTTAATACCGATTTTTTTTAAACAATGATAAGATGGCATCTGTTACCAACAAACCTTGTTATATAATTTTTACTTTAATCGTTTGCCGAAATATAAAATTTGCCATGTATTAATCATCGTCTTTTGATTTTATCACCCCCAGGGTTTTTCACACTGAGCATTTATAATTATAGACATTTACGATGTAATTTTTTGCAATATTCATCTGTTCAAGTATATTTGCTATTTGACACTGGTAGACGACGTATTTTTAAAGGAATCTAGATATCAAGCTGAGATTCTCAAGTCTCAATTTTTCTCTTATTTTTTAGAATTACACGTATCAACCTGAACAATATTGGAGCATTATCGACTATTTGCAGCTAACAAGTTTCACCTTTATAGCTTATATCACATATTAACATTGCTTGTTATTACTAACACTTGTGATGAGAAATAATTAACTGCTCAGCCGCGACTCATTATGAATTAACAATTCAAGCAACCGTAACTTTGTAGAAAGAGTATTATGTTTGAAGATCATGTTTTATATTTTAAAATCAATGTTTTGATAGAGGAGATGTTTTTTGTGATGAATTTCCTTCTAGGCTGGTCACTGGCAGGTCACTTAGCCGGGTTGATATTAGATTCATGTAGTTGAAACAGAACTTGGTCCCCAGCTATGCATAGTGTTGTCGACTAGAAAAGTGATATGGTTTTAGACTTATTTTAATTGATCTACTGTGATATATATGACTGTGTCAATGGAGAAAGCAAAAAATGACGTTAAAATTAAAATACTACGGTAATTTATTCAATCTCTTGAGAGGATTTATGGAAGGTTTGTGACCCACCTGCACACAATCAGTCAAATTGCACATTTTTCCAAAGTGCAGAAATGCCAAACATTATACAACAAACCAAGTTTTTTCTATTTTTTTTTGTTGAATAAATTTGCATGTAAAAAATACATTTACTTGTGGGCGCGATAACTTGAAATTTTTTTCATGTATCCTTCCCAAATTTTTTATGCATGTTACTAATGACCAGTTCTCAGACAAGTTCAATAATGGCCTAAAAAATCAAAATGGCCGACTTATTGCGATTTTTTGCCTTTTACGTCAATAATTTGACCTTGTGGGGGCGATAACTTAAGAAGTTTTTCATGTATCCTTTTCAAATTTGTTGTGCATGTTACTAATAAGCAGTTCTTGGACAAGGTTAATAATGGCTGAAAAAAAATGGCCAATTTATTGCGATTTTTTGCATTTTAGGTCAATAATTTGACCTTGTGGCTGCAATAATGACTTCAAATTCAATAATGGCGGCGGCCTATTGTCGAGTGTGCTCTTGTTCAAATTTTTCTTTAAATGATAGATATTGAAACAAGTAGGGTTAAACTTAAAAAAAAAATTTTAAGACCTTTCTCGTCTTTTTATACAGTTGTTAAATCCATAACTTTGTTTGAATAAAGATGTGCAATTCGACTGATTTTGTGCAGATGGGTCATATTTAATGTTCAGTGTCCAGCTTAAAGGCTAAGTAAAAAATATACTATAATGAGTGTAGTTGAAGTAAGTGTTGGTGACAACATATCCCTCGACACTGTCATTATGATTTCTAACGAATAGACATTGCAAAGTAATGTTGCGAGTCTTTTTCCCCTGTGTGTTCAATGTCACAATTTCTTGCGAAATATACATGTAACTGAAACTATGAACAAAAATGTTGAGTGAGGATGCCGTGTCTATTCAGTGTGGAGAAGGGTATATTTTTCATCTGTTCAGGGTATTATTCAATTTAAGATGCACGGGAATGAAATGATGTTTTTATGAGAGTAGTTCACTATTAGGTGTGAGGTAACCCAGCATTTAATAAAGATTAACACCATATCTTGGAACTTTGTTGTTTTGTTCGCTTGCCGCATTCAAGGCTTGACCCGAAATCCTCTTGTCTGCATCCTTAAAGCGGCTCCTTAGGATGACATCAATTTTCGTTTTTAATTTTGTAATGAAGTAGTGTATCCCACAGATCATGATTTTATTTTTTTCAGTTTTCAGCTTTTTTCAAATATTTTTATCAACATTTATAAGAATCCAGCAATAACCCAAACATACAGTGTATTGACCTAAAGCATGATTGAATGCTAGCACAGCATTGGGCCACAAGTTGATGCCGTTGGCCCAGCGTTGAGCAGACCATCGGTGCTGTGTGGGAACACCCCCGATCATCGCGTTCCCAGACCAATTAATTGCGGCACCTATTTGTGCAACCAGGTGGTCGATTTGATCTTGCCGTCTGAGATGGTGGGTATCTGGGGCAGAATTGTTTACATGCCAAAATACCTCTTGGAAATTAAAACTAGTTTAGTCGTTTTTATTTATTTAAAATTATTTTTTTTAAATGTTTTTTGTACTTTATTCAGGATCAGTAGGCTATATAGCTTCATATGAAGTAAATTTTCAAAATTGACAAATTTGAAAATTCTCATCTCAAGGAGTTTCTTTAACCCTTTAAACGCGGACCCCGAGTATACTCGGGGGCAAAAGATGTCTCTCTGTCGCGGACCCCGAATATACTCGGATGCAAAGTGTTTTTTTATTTATTTTTGTCTGTAAAATCAATGTGGTCCAGTAATCATAAGGGTAGCCTAGTTTTTGCCGATACAAGTTTGTTTCTCTTTTGATTGTGCATGGATAGCATCCCATAATAATATCTGGGCCGATGTAGAGCTGTCATTCTTAAAGGATTATTTTTGAGCAAAAAATTCAAAATGGCCGCCATAAAATCAATAAAATTATCATAACTTTCTCAATAATTGAGATAGAGAATTGATTTTTTCACCAAAACATATATTTTTGTTATCAAATAATACAATAAAACAAACCATACCTTCCTTTGGCATCATCATCATGCTTGAAATGCTATAATAATACTTATATGGCAGATATCGCAGCAGTGCAGATTGCATGGTTGCACACCTAATCATTACGCATTACCTAAGCATTACGCATTTAGTACACATTACCCATTAATGATAAATCTGACATTTTACATGACCTAGACATAAACTTCACATTTATTTTGGGCGGCATCCATGCAGTAAAGCACACCCTCACCCAATGTCAACCTTCATACCCAATTATGTATCAATCTTTTGCGATGGAAGCCAAAGTTGGTGCTACACGCTGCTGCATAATTGTAATTTTGCTTGTTCAATTGACCCCTGAGGAATGGGGGTGTAATAAGGGCATTGCCCCTCACAATATCAGTACTGCCCTAGATGTGTGCTGAAATGATACCCGACCAAGTATGTGTCACCATCAGTCCTCTCTAATGGGTGACTGCACCGCTAAACAGCTTGAAATTGATAAAAAGTGTGTATTTTCAATATTTTTTGCGGGTTTGACCTTGAAATGACCTTGATGTGACCTTGACATGACCTTGGTGTTATCCACAAGTAAAGCATAACTTCTTCTCATGTTATTATTTGCTCATAAGCTAAGATCCTGCTGGTGTCTTCATACAAATCTGACATTACAAAATATTCTTATTTTTTTCAACCCCCCCTCCCCAGGAATTCAGCTGTGGGGATGCAAGTGTGCCCAGGAGTTCAGCGTTAAAAGGGTTAATTAATCAGTCCAATACATACTACATCAGGAGCCGTCTGACACGAAACTTAACCCTTTCAGCGCGAGGACCGTCTTCATACGACAGAATTTGACGTCTGTAGACCGCAGTTTCTGATGTATAAAGATGGTCCCCGCACTGAAAGAAATAAAATATTTCTAATAGTCGTAAACTCATAATATAGGTTTTCAAATGAAGCGGAAAGAGCTTACCAGGATATTTATGATGATTACAAATTGAAAAAACCCTTTGGTCTCCATGGTTTATACAAAATAATTCAGCGTTGTAAGGGTTAAATCCATTTTAACCAGTACATTCATTTATCGAATTAATAGCAGCTCAACATCTTAAAAGTTAAGTTAGGCTTAGCCGCTAAGCTTGAAAAAAGTAAGGTTAAAGCGACACAATCGGGCTAAAATCATTTAAAAAATCGGTGATTTTATTTTGGCTTCTTAATATGACCATATGATGTAAACCAATGGGGTGGGAAATAAACCAGGAAACTGATTATAATTAATCATAAGAAATCTAATAATCTCTGTGCTAGGCAGGATGGGTTTATAAGTGGGAGGTAGGCATATACAGTCCTACAATTACCGACAGTCATGTACAAGTGGTGCAATATCTTAGACGAAGGGGGCTGCATAGATGTCATATATTGTGACTTCATGAAAGCCTTCGATAAAGTCACACATGTTTAAAAACATGTAAAGTTACGGAATATCTGCAAACGTTTTGGAATGGGCTTTTTTTGTTTAACTAATGGAAAACAAGGAGAGTGAATGCCGATTTTCCCATATGAGTAAATTAAATATGTGATATACCCCCAAAGCTCTGTGGCTATACCTGCTCGGTCCTCTATTATAAATGACAATCCTGAAAGTGCCTGACAAGATTCAAAATTTTGGCTGTTGCAGTCTGTTAAGAGTGATGCCTCAAGATACAGAAAAGTGACGTTGGTCAGTTGGAAACAATTGCAAAAAATATAAAAAAACGAAAAATGCATATTTACTTAAGTATATACAATAAGTCTTCTGCACACTTGGTATTTGTTCATGGTCGTGATCCGTGTCCTTCCTTTTCAATGAATGATTCTCATCATATTCCATTAGAAATCTAGTTGTTTCAGGACTGTCAACCGTCCACAGAGTAAGAACAGCTTCGTTTTCTGTTATGCCTATGATGACACCATCACCTTTCATAATTGCATTAATTTGCTCGTGAACTTGATCATGAGCCATAGATAAGATTTTGTGAGTAGTTTTTTGAGTCACAGAATTCCCCTGAAGAATTCTGCATGTATTGAATTGCATTTTTTTTCAAGGAGACGAGATCGTTGACATGAACTGAGCAAACGAGCGTAATGATAAAGGTCAAGTGCGAACATCCATAGAATGATTTTGCTAAGAGACTGCATGTAATAAATGCATTGTTGTACTTGCTGAGATCTTAAGAACTTGAGGAAGAGAAGCTCCAAACTGAGGATGCTCTGACGCCATATACGTTGACCACTCCTGATATGTCATCTGCTCATCATCGGGAGTGTGAAGTTATTACTCAGCATAATTATGACTTTCGAAGAAGAATATACGGTGCTGCTGCTGCTGTCACTTTATGTGCCCACCGGCTGCGCGTCCTTATGTTGTGACATTGGCCAAATTCATCACATAGCTCCAACCACTTCCATCTGGCCAACTAACGTTACCAGTTACTTTTAGCATGGTCATCTCAATAATGGAGACCTCCCATCAGAATACCATAATATGTTTCTCTCTACTCATTCTTCCATTACAGTGATTTCGCTATAGCAGAATTGACTTGAACTGTTCACTTGAGTGATTCATGGCATGTTTGATCATAACAGGTGAATGTGTACCATCACGAAATAATGGGGGGGGGGGGAGGGGGTAGAGTTATAATAGCAGGTGGATTGGGTACATCTACTCTACTCCTGGAGCTAGGTTGGCATGTGTATTATTAGCTTATTACAACAGCTGCGTGGTGTGCTGTGTGATAGATATAGCAATACTGTGGAAGGAATCACAACCCGAGGTTGAAGCAGGATTAGGATAGCTATTGCCAATGTTTACAGTGTTCAAAAAGAGTTATCTCGAAGAGTTGATGGACAAACACAGTCCTCATTCTCATACATCTCTATGGCGCTATTAGCTGCATCTGTAGACAACTGGAGTTCACGTTCACAATTGCAAATAATAGTCACCAAGCGGAGAAAGTAAAATTGACCAACCACAGCTAGACCAGGGAATGGTTAAAATTGTCAGATGCTGTGAGCATTCACTGACTGCTGAACTCCAAGCAACAGAACTGCAGACAGGCTGAGTGATTATTGGTGTTAACAGCCTGAGCAGTGTCTATGAGCGTGAGCGAGCGGCACTGCACTAAGAGTGAATTTCTATTTTAATTATCTATTTTTTACACGTTATTTTTGTTTGGAAATATAATCTAAATCTGTTTAATAAATTGCTTATTGGATTCCTTGACCCCACAAATATATGTTTTGACACCAATATCATTGAAATCGGAGCATTTTTGGCTAATCTAGAAACAACAAGGACCCTGCGCTTTTGAGCATTATTGACAGTAATTTTTTTGCATTAGACTGAATTTGATATTTATATTAAGCAATGGGCCATGTAAAATTGTAATCAAAGCAAATATATTTTCCGCCAATAAGTGTTTGAAAAAAAACTTGCTAAAAATAATTAGATGCACAAGAGCGGGATATTTTCTTTGTTACTTCACATGATAACAGTAGATTAAAATACTGTGCAAGCACTCCCAACACCTCGTGGCCGATGGTAGTGACTCAAAATGGTCACAAATTTAGCACAACTGCTGGCAATACTCACAGACCACAAAAACGCATACTGTTTTTATTAGTTGGTCGATTCGTCGACAAAATTTTAGGTTGACTTTCCAAGCAAACGTCTGTTGTTAACTTCCCCTACTATCTGTTCTGTCTGTGCAATGACAGAAGGCATTATCTGCTCCCTGGTATACTAGGCATTTACTGCTTTTTAACTGGCGTCCCGTCTCTTTCTGCCATAGCGCTGCCAAAAGGCCGTATTTGCTCACTTGTAAATCAAGCATATACTTCCTTTCCGCTGATGTCACTGCCTCCTTTTGGCTTGCACTGACCCAATGGTGGTTAAATGTTGTGCCATCATCTATGACACTCTTCCAACATTGAACCAACATTGTGTCAGGGTATCGAG
Source organism: Flabesymbios commensalis (assembly GCA_964017125.1). Taxonomy (NCBI): domain Eukaryota; kingdom Metazoa; phylum Annelida; class Polychaeta; order Terebellida; family Flabelligeridae; genus Flabesymbios; species Flabesymbios commensalis. Next base: position 76,151,746 of record OZ024906.1, on the reverse strand, counting down.
TTGCCGGTGTTCCCTGCAAAAATGAGACCTTTAGCCAATGCTGTTTCACAGCTGAGCCATGGTCGTAGATGATGTTGAGCTAATGCCGGCCCAGTGTTGTAAATTAGGCTGACATTAGGCTAACATTGTGTCAACGACTCGAGTTTGCTGATCAGCTGTGACCGCAACCCAGCAAACACGAGGCATTGACCCAATGTTGTTCTAATGCTGGCCCCAGTCTTCGACGTCGGCACAACATTAAAACAACATGGGTCAATGCCTCGTGATAGCTGGGTGGGTGTTTATGAACGCCAGCAGTCTGTCGGGTGAGGGCTCGCCACCTTCTCCCACCCCTTTCTGCCTCACTTGACACAACTGTGTTATGCTAAGCAATATAACAATTAGGTCTTGGCTAAGATATTTATCTCCAGAAATAGCAAATTTTGAAATAATAAAAATAGATTTTTGGACTCGGCAGTAAAAAGCATTGCACATTGATATAATTTATACACTCCTGGTGTAAAATATGACCGAATAATGTAATTTATTGCAATGCCGGATCATGTGGTAAGTTAACCCTTTCATTACGACCATCTGACATGAAAAAGGGACAAAGTATGGTGAAATATACATTTTTATTTATTAAGTTTATTTTGCCTGAGTTTGTGTCCTATTTAGGGGAAATAGGGGTGCTGCGTGTGAGAAACGGTTGACATTTCAGTACACCAGTCCTTATGAATATGTACGATATAACGTCCCTAGATTAGGTAGGCCTACTTTCGTCTTTAAGAAGTGTTCAGATAAAATATATGTTCATGATTAAATATAGTAATTAGACCGTAAAGGGTTTTGGTTGTAATAATATTGGCCAAGCGTCGCAGACAGTGGCCCAGCATTACATCAGCATTGGGCCAATGTATCGTGTTATCTGGTGTTCCTGGCGCCTGATGTAAAGAATACCCGGTGCCTGACTTATAAAGAGTAGGCCTAATGGCGGGATTCCCACAAAAAATAAAACTGGCCCGACATCATTCTATCGCTGCGCCACACTTTGAGCAATATCTTTGTTTTTGAAGCAACAAGTTATTTTTAGTGGGCCATAGGATTTTTCAAGATAAGTTCTAGTCCCTGTCTGCTGAATTAAAGGGACTAGCTCAGGCTAAAATCATAAAAAAAAATCAGTGATTCTATTTTGGCTTATTAATATGACCATATGCTGAACGGCAAAAGTTTTTTAAAAAAAAATTGTGCTGTGCATTCACCAGTTAGGCTAGATATAGAGACGAAATTCCCGTATTTTTTATTTTTGACATGGTAGTGCCGCCAATAAATGCCCATTACGGCCCACATTCTCAAATTGTGAGCTGTGTATCGCTGTATTAGTTTCAGTATTAGGGGAGAACACCCTTAAGCGCACCCCCTAACTAAAAAGGGTGGAATATCTTAATAACATGATTGAAACAACATGACCACATTGGCAGTTGGTCCGGATTCTGATAAAATATAATTCCTATTTTTTTCTGTATGATAAAGCCATTTCTACTCATTTTATTTGAAAAAAAAAACACTTTTTCAGCAAAGGGGGCGCTTTGGGTGCACTGTGCACAAAGCGCACCCCCAGTGTTCTTAAAGGGCACCCCCTAATGTTCAGTGGTTGTTATACGTCCTAAAGCGCACCTCCTGTACCGATACATGTAGGGACAATATAAAATTATATTTTAGTTAGATTATCAATAAACATAACCAAAATAATATTTTTGTCAATTTTTTACCCTAAATTTCCATGAAATATAATATAGTATATATAGGCCCAGTTTATTCATTTTGACGGAAAGTAGCCAAACACAACTGGCTGGCTGTGACTAATCATTGACATGGACAGGGCGGTGCGCTTTAGGACAAGCTCATATCCTAAAGGAGACAGATGCTCCCAAAGCGCACCAAGGGGGTGCGCTTTGGCAGCAAGTTGGGGGTGCGCTTTGAGCACACTGGACATTATTTATTAAAATGATTTTTGGATCACAGGGTTGACTCACGTTGACTGATTGTTAGCTCTAGCTTATCAAGAAAAGGCCAATCTACATTGTGTTTTTTCAATTTTTTCGTTATCTATAATACTCTTTAAGTAATCAACCAATATCTACACTCACAAAATTATAAGAAAAAGAGTGATTTTAACTGTTATTCTCTTGCGTCCTTCTCGCGTGTGTAGCGTCCTTGCTATTAAGTGCCCAAGTTCAAGGACACACTACTTAATTATCTTTTCCAATTATGAAGTCAATATGACGTCACTTTCACAGAAATATTAAGAAAAAAGATAAAAGGTGCGCTTAGGGAACAGGGTGCGCTTTAGGGTGTTCTCCCCCAGTATTCAGCGTTGTTAGAACAGAGTCGAGGTTCGGCATCCCATGATCCAAAACATAGGCCCATATGCTTACCAATAAAATTTAAATGAAGTATGGCAGAAGGTAACCTCGCCACAGGTAATCTCGCCACAGATTTGGTAATCTCGCCACAGAAGGCTGAGTAACCTCGCCACAGCTTTGGTAACCTCGCCACATGGGGCTAAGTAACCTCGCCACAACTTCGCCACACCTGTTGTATCTGCATTTGTCAATGTATTTTTAAAGGTTAATCTCTACCTTGAACGTGGTGTAGATGTCTATATAGACTTAAACTATATGTGCCAATAAAATCATAAGCAATTTTTTATTCAAAAAATGGACCAACATATAACGAATAATAATAGGCCTACAAATTTATTTTGTACAGGAAATATTGTAGAAAATTTGTTCATTGTGACTAATAATAGTAATATATTAACCCTTAAACCGCTGAATTAAATAATCTGAATTTTCACACACTTGGAGTTGTGTCTCACTACCTTGACCCACAACTTTAAGTGAGAGAAAACAACTCGTATTTGTTTAATTTGTAATTTAAGACTAAGCAATTTACAAATCTTGATGTTTAAATTTCTAATAAACGGATTAAAGCGTCTACAGTCGCGCTTAGCGGTTTAAGATGATTTAGGTGTAGGCCTAGCGGCACCAACAGAGGAAGTTGATGACACTGTCCCAAGAAGAGATCCGACAGCACCCGAGGAAGACAATGGGTAGCACTCAAGCTATGTGATCGACTCTAATAACACTCGATAGTGTTGACACAATTGATTGACACAAGTGACATTAACTCATGTGAGTGCGTGGTAACGTGAAGTCGATTGGGCCTACTTGCAAACGCTGAATATTAAACCATTTCTTCTTCTTCTGGTTTTAATAATAGCATAACCTCCAATATGATTCCTGTCCACATGGTTTATTGATTGATTTTACTTCTTGTGTGCCAATAAATTGAATCTTTGATATTTCTATCAGCTTGGTCACCTGATGAATGTTTAATATGGAATATGAGGTGATATGAATGAACCTTAAGTGTTGTATTTGTTGTTGGGAAAATGAAGTTGTGTCTCGCTGAAGCGATCCACAACTTCAAGTGAGTGCAAATTATTCAGATTTGACAAATTGGAGGTCAACTCTTCTCAAATCTTGCTGCTTGATGTCACATTTTATCTTTAACATATTTAACATGTGGAACTTAATGTGCTAATACAAAATGAAAACCCGAATATATGCGTTAATGCTAGGTAAACGATGTAGAGGGCGGCACAACAATATGCTAAATATCCAGCTATCCCTGGTTTAATGCTAGTCCACCGTCTGCACTGCTGGCCCAACAATAAACCAACATTAAGTCGATGTAGCTTCTGTAGAAAGCATAGCGTATATAGCCAGTGTAATATGTTATCAGATTATGCTTTGTACGCATCCCGTTGACTACTACAATGAGGCAATACCGCTGAAGTACAATCACACGTAAATTGCCATAGAGTTAACTCTATGGTCTGGCTAAACTTCTGAAATTCGAAACCTTTGAGTGTTGATCCACTGTTCTCCGTATCATGTTTGCTGGGATGCACCTAAAAGTATGCATACTTTAGAAGTGGATATATGTATATTAAAAACATGTCTTGGAGTAATAATATGTAGGCTTACTATTATCATTTTACTTTCTAATGTAAAATACAAGATGTATGCCAGCATGTATATTATTGTGCATAAAATATAGGGGTATTTTATAAGTTTAGGCCCAATAATAAACTTCTTGTTTTGTCTTGTTATATGAGCGGACACACTCATTGATAGAATGCACTCCATACTGTGTGAGTCAGGTCCTGGAGTAATGTCAATTCAGTGTCTATAAAGCAGCTGGGCCAATAGTGGGTTTTTTAATGACGCAGCATCATAGTTGAATTCACGCTTTCCAATTCATTGATTGTTTTCTACCAATTACTGGCCAAACGTCAATGATGAAGACGAGGACCAGTGGATGTGGATTATAAAACTTTAAAATATATATTTTTCATTTTTGTAATAAATGAAAAACAAAGTGGAACAGGGAACACTATTATTCCAAATTCAGAATAAAACAACAGATCAAGTCGACTTAGCACATTCTTATTCTCGTGAAGAGGCACACATAAATCAGCATAATATCTGTCCAACACAGGACCAATTCGACTTGACAAATTGTTATTCTGGTGTTATATTCTTATGGGCTCTGTTTCTGGTACAAAAACGGTGCAAGTGCACTTAGCACATTCTTATTCTGAGACTTGTGGAGACAACACAGCTGATCAGCAAACTCGAGTCATTGACACAATGTTAGCCTTATGGTGGCCCACCCTTTACTACACTGGGCCGACATTATCCCAGCATTGGCATACCAGTATATAGGCCTTAACAAGATAAACATTCACTCAATGCTAGCTTACTGCTGGCCCATCGTCTACGACCATGGCTCAGCTGTAAAACAGCATTGGCTAAAGGTCTCATTTTTACAGGGAACACCGGCAACTCGATACCCTGACACAATGTTGGTTCAATGTTGGAAGAGTGTCATAGATGATGGCACAACATTTAACCAACTTGCACTTTCACTGCACCCTCTTACATAATGTGAATTATGGAAATCACAATACACACAGTAGACCTAAGGATAAAGACCCATGAAGGCTTTCTCAACTCACACGATCTTTGCTAAAATGTTTCTGTAATTTTGTCAGGCCAACGTTGAGTCAGGTGTTAGTTGGCTGTATCAAATGCAATAAAAATGAAATAAATGAGGTTCTACACTACATTTGTACACATATAGGCTAAACTGGGTAAGGAGAACCTCCTGAGGATGGTGAGATGAATGAGGTGTCACTGCCCTCCAGACACAGGATTCGAAATTGAGCCCTGTTGGTCTACGGCCGAGCACACTAACTCTCGGGCACGGAGGCTGCCCACAATATTCAATATTTACGATTGAACAGAGAGGAAACATTTTGTTTCTTTGAAACTTGAATGCCAGAGCAGGAGACGAATCCGCGACTTTCCTAGCAGGCACCAGGACCCCCCACCCTCCCACCCTTAGGTATTGTTATTACATATATACAAACACATTACCTGTGGATTTAATATTGGTTCACCGTCAGGGGCGCTGCCCAACATTTTTCATATTTTATTCTGCACAACATATTAAATGTGCATAATATATATTGGTCATGTCATTTCTATCCCTTACCTGTGATAATTGACAGGTATGTTTTTACTCTGGTTCTGCCATAATAGTGTTCCGTGTTCCACTTTGATTTTCATTTTTTGCAAAAATGAAAAATATATATTTTAAAGTTTTATTATCCACATGCACGGCTGGTCCTCTTCTTCATCATTGACGGTTGGCCAGTAATTGGTAGAAAACAATCAATGAATGGGAAAGCGTGAATTCAACTCTGATGCTGTGTCATTAAAAAAAAAACTATTGGCCCAGCTGCTTTATAGACAGTTTATAGCCCTACATATTATTACTTCGAGACTTGTTTTTGTGCCGCCCCACTCACCTTATTGTCTTGTTCAGAACAAAGATTTGGGACAAAAAATGACGTCACTCCATTCATAAAACCAGCATACAGGAGCATTTCATTCATTATTTGGGCCTTTCCGGGGGTCGCGTCAAATATTCCTGATACAATACAGAGCAACTTCACACGGTTTCACATCTTACTGTATGGACTTTTGAAATGGTCCCTTATTATCCATAGTAGCCTAGACCCTTGCCATATTTGGTTATTTGTGAGAGGCTGGGTGATCATGAATATTAATTAGCCTTGGAGAATGAGGTCAGCACCTCTACAGTCTGACCAAGCTCTGCAGTCTGACTACCCCTCCAGGAGCCCACAATCCCAGCAGACACGAGGCGTTGATCCAATGATGGCCGCTGCTGAAGATGCTGTGCCAACATATAAACAGCATTGGGTCAATCTCTTGTCAACACATCGTCTTGTTAAGGAGCTCACCAGTCACTGAATACATACCCAGCAACTACGATGCGTTGACCCGATGCTGATACAATGTTAGGCCAATGTCACAGACAATGGGCCAACATTAAATCATGTTGCGAGCCTGTTCTTTAGCACGCATGGGATATTGATGTAATGCTGGTTTAATGTTGGCCTACTGCATGCGACGCTAGGGCAACTTTAAGCCAGCATTGGTTCAATTTCTCTGTCAGCTGGGACGTAGACTACATTATTATAGGCCACACAGCGTTCACACATTAACACAGGGATAATGTGCTGTGTTTGCTATGTAATAGCAGACTCGATGTTGATATAGGCCTAATACTGGGCCAGCGTCGCAGACGTTGGACCAACTTTAAGCCAGTATCAAAATAATTGCTGGTTTCAAGCGACAGAGGTGATAATCTGATAATATCACAAAAGAAAGTCACTTGCGGGATGACACAATCATCATGTATTGAACCTTCACATAACAAGGTTGCCTACATCATGTCGGGCCTATAAGAGGTGATAATAATAGCCTTTGGCCACTAGGGCTATCTGTTTATCGTGAATTTTCAACCCAATCACAATGGGATTGAAAATGTGGCTACGTCAGACAGCTATGTAGCCAACTGCATATTATGCCTATTTCCAGGGGCGTAGGCCTATCCAGGGCCCTTAATTTCCAGAGTGGTAATTTTCCAACCAATAATTGTACATACAATTAATCCACCATTCTCCGACATGTTGGTTTCAGCCCCCTCCACACCTAAATATATACCCCTTCCAATTTAAAGGTGTCTGAGATGCATCATTGGCGCCATTAACAGATTAAAGACTCAGATTAGACAATGAACTGGGCAAGTGATAGCCACATCGCCCCTATGTGGCGACAGAAGCAAAATCTTTACAATGCAAATCTTTAAAATTTGACCATTCAGAGCATCTAAAAGTAGGAATTTGTTGCGACTGGTCTTCTTTCTCCTGTCCACCCTTTACAAGTGTGAGATTTTTCAAACATTCATGATTTTTTTTGAAAAGAAACAGAATAAAATATATCAACTTTGTGTTAGTCTTGGCCAATAATTGAAACGTTGAGTGAGACTTGAAACAAAGTTATGGAAAATAAATATGCTAAGATTGATGATAATTATCATAAAATACCTTGAAACAACGTTGTTCCAAAGTATAGATATGCTAAGATTGATAGTAATTATCATAGACTATACCCTACCCTATGATAATTATAACACACCACAAGCACAATACACAGTAGGCTATGGGGATCGCTTGAAACGGACAACGCTTTAGAGTTGGGCGTGCTGCTCTCCCAAGCAATTGACGCTGCATAAAATAATAAGGACCATGGGATAAAGATTATTTCTCAATTACCATGAATCTTTCACCTGGGTGATGGCGAATTAATTTCTCAAGAGATATCATCTCTGAGACTCAGTCTTGAGAACAAGTGGATAAAAAACTGGGTCGCTTTTTCAATTTCCAAAATTTAATTGTTTTAAGGCCTTTTTAAAATCGTCGTATTTTCTCAGTGCAATATATAGACCTCAAGTTTAACCACTGACACGAAATAATTCAGATACAGTTTCTTTTTTACCAGAGACTAAATCAATGATTATTATTAAAAATTGACAGTAAAGTTGTTTTAAAAATGTGAAACTACAACAAATACTAACAAAAATATCTGATATAGGCCTAACTGATGATGAACTGGAATATAACATTTGCATTAAAAAATATTCAGCCATAGGGGAGGGTGGCAAATTAATAAAGGTGAATTTAAAACAAATATCTCAGGAATTTTAAGTGATCATTAGTGAACGTTGTAAGCATTTTAATGGTCCACAACTTTTTTCAATGACATGTTATCTCTTTTATTAGATGATTGTTGCATAATTAGGCCCTACATAATTGCATAATCGGCATTCCACAAAAAAGGTTGCATAAATATTATCACAATGAGGGTGACCCAACGTTAGCACTGGTTAGATTAATATTATTGTTGCTCCACCGTCTGCTACGCTGGCCAAACATTAACACAACATTGGATCGACAGCTGTTTATTTTTATCTAGCTCATTTAATATGCCTAGTAATTCGCACTCGCTATTAAATGAGCTAATGATCCTTTCTATGGGTTTTTTCCATTGTGTGGTTGTGTTAGCTTAAATAGTTGGACTAGTATAGGTATAGTATAGTATATCTTTGCTGTAAAACGAAGATATGAGATACTGGCTGAAATGTCAGATTTAACGTATTGACAGATTAAAGGGACTGGCCCAGGCTAAAATCATAAAAAAATCGGTGATTTTATTTCGGGTTCTTAATATGACCATATGATGTAAACATGTACATAGACTAGAACTGCAAATTTTTATAATTTTTGTGCTGCGCATTCACCAGTTAGGCTAGATATAGAGACGAAATTCCCGCATTTCCTATTTTTGACATGGTTGTCAATAATTAGAAATCGGGAATTTCGTCTCTATATCAAGCCTAACTGGAGAATGCGCAGCACAAAAATTTTAAAAATTTGCAGTTCTAGTCTTTGGACATGTTTACATCATATGGTCATATTAAGAACTCAAAATAAAATCACCGATTTTTTTATGATTTTAGCCTGGGCCAGTCCCTTTAATCTGTCAATACGTTAAACCGACATTTCAGCCAGTATCTCATATCTTCGTTTTACAGCAAATATACCACGGAATCGCACTATTTGATGTTTATTTGTTTCAAAACTTTGCGGAGGCATGCCCCCTATAGGTCCCTGCTGTTGAATGGTTTCTTCGAAATCTGAGCACCCCCCTCAATTTATTTCTGAATACGCCACTGATATCTTAGTCTTAGGCAAATAAACTACAATATAACCAGAAAACACGAGATGTCGACCTAATGACGGGTTATGGTTGGTTTAATGACTGCCACGCTGACCCAACCTTAAACCTTAAATGCCAACATGATCATCATTTTACCGACGTACTGGGCAAAATGTTGTTGATTTTATTAAACCCATTAGGAGCCTACCGGCCTAATATATTTGGCAGAATCGTGAAGCAGACCATAAAATCATTAACAAAATCGCTGATTTTATTTTGCCTTTCTAATATGTCCATTATGATGTAAACATGTCCATAGACTAGAACTAGATATAGAGACAAAATCCCAGATTTCTTATTTCGGACATGCATGTCCAAAATAAGAAATAGTATACAGGAATTTCGTCTCTATATCTCGCTTAACGGGTAAATGCACAGCACAAAAATTTAAACTTTTGCAGTTCTAGTATATAGACATGTTTACAACATGATTATGGTCATATTAAGAAGCCAAAACTAATTTTAGCCTGATTGAGTCGCTTTAAATGGCTTCGACAAAAATCCGCCAATATAAGATTCAAGCAACAATGGCCTTGGTAATTGACCTTAGTAATTCTCGAGACATCATCAACATTATCGTCATAATAGTCAACATTTTTAGAAAATATGCGTTCTTTTGTCATTCAATATATACCGATAATTTTACAGTTGTCCGGTAGGTAAGCCTACTATCAAAATTGCGTTTTTGACCAATATTTCTTCGACTATTTTCTATTTAGTTCAGCTGCAAGTTTTTTCATCTGGCTTAAACTTTGGCTACTAGGCCTGCTTTTTTATCACCCCACTTTATCACCCCAGATTTTCACCCAGATACCAAAAATAGCCAGAATCCACATGATGGTATAGTGTATATATTGTCTGTAACGTTGACCCAACATTGACTGAACCAACATGATTGGTTGGATGCCTGATTTTAATGACTTGGGGGGGGGGGGGATCGAAAAACTCATTTGACTGGTCCCTTCTCGTCGCCGACGTTTTATAAAACTATACCTCACTGCGCAACCTACAAAAAAACGACCGGCGAATGAGGCTGTTGATCTAATGTAATTTCAATATAGCCTATTATGCTCTACTGTTAAACACTCAAAACATCATGAAAATAAAACTAAATCTTACCACAAAGGATATAACCAAGAATATTTATAATCCAAACTGTAGATAACAATCATATTGTAATGATTCGATTTCATTTTTGGTTTTTGTCAGCTAATTTCTGCACACAATGTTCATAAAATAATCTCCTCTGCTTATAAACTCACTCACTTTGTTGATCAGCTACACAGAAGGAAAAGTAATGTAAAGTAAAGTAAAGCCACATGTATTTTCCCCAAGGCCAATTAAATTCGTGATATTATATTTTCATGATGTTTCGGGTGTCTGTTTTGTAATTCGGGATGAGCCCTATGGTGTAAACCCTACCCTAACAGTAGGGCCTACTATTCGGGAGATTTAAATATTGCTCCACTGTGTACAACACTGGCCCGTCATTGAACCAACATTGGCTCAACGCCTCGTCTTTGTATTGAAATGGTTACATAGGCCAATCCCTCGGCCCCAAACACATGAGGCCTTTGGCCCTAGTTAATATACATGTATCCACTTCTAAAGTATGCATACTTTTAGGTGCATCCCATCTTCCTCTGCAAGGCTGGCTATTCCTGAGGTCGTAGACCGACCTTGCTGAAACAGGGTTGAATCCGCCTATTGGAGTGGGGACTTTCAAAAAATATTTTTTTTGCTTGACCCAAGTTTGACCTCTGGCATGAGTGTTGTTTTAATGTGGGGTCACTGTCTACGACACCGGCCCTACATTAAACAACACATGTCTGCTGGCCGAGTAGCTCACCGGAAACGTCTCAGACACAGACCACCACATCTCACCGCAACGTGCATGAGGGTTGAATTAATGGTGAGCCAACGTCGCAGACAGCGGGCCAACATTAAAAAGACATTTTTTGAAAAACTAATGAATATTCAATATCTAAATCTCCCTCCCTACCCCAATAGGTGGATGGTATGGCTAATTCAGCAAGGCTTGGCCTGACGGCCTCGCTGTGTCAAGACTTGCTGCCAGGAGGATGGTGCATCCCAGCAAATACGATACGGCGAACAGTGGATCAACACCCAAAGGTTTCGAATTTCAGAAGTTTAGCCAGACCAAATATGGAAACTCTATGGAAAGACACGTGTGATTGTACTCCAGCGGTATTGCCTCATTGTAGTAGTCAACGCAATGCGTACAAAGCATAATCTCATAATATATTACACTGGCTATATATGCTATACTTTCCACAGAAGCTACATCGACTTAATGTTAGTTTAATGTTGGGCCAGCAGTGCAGACGGTGGACTAGCATTAAACCAGGGATAACTGGATATTTAGTTTATTGTTGTGCCGCCCTCTACATCGTTTACCCAGCATTAAAGGAACATCATTTATTAATAATATTACTATTTGTAAATTCAATTCAAAATAAAGTTATGGCTTTGGTACCACACATTTTAGTAACTTCTAATTAGATCCCTATTAGCGTGATATTTAGGCCTTTATTACAATGTGATGTTGAATATCAGCTTCCATCGATAGGGTCCATAATACAAGAACATAAAATAGGCCTACTATTTGTGTTTTTAGCATAGACTTAGGTTAAAATCTACGTTCAGCTTAACTTGAATATAGCCCAAATACAGGGACGCAGACGGTTAATATACGGCAATATAAATAGTTAAAATTATATGTATGAGATTGGTACTATTACATATTCAGGGCCCGATTTATAAATTGGAAAAAGGGGGCCAAGGGGCCCATGATATTTTTCGGAGGGGGGGGGGGCATTGGCCTTAGACGATGGGGCATGTGACCCATTATTATTTCAAAAGGGGGGCATTTTCCCAACAACAAATAAAACACTTAAGGGTCATTCATATCACCTCATATTCCATATTAAACGTTCATCAGGTGTTCATGCTGATAGAACTATCAAAGATTCATACTGGCGGTTATGCTATTATTAAAACCGGAAAAAATGGTTTAACATTCAGCATTTGCAAGTAGTCACATGAGTTAATATCACTTGTGTCAATCAATTGCGTCAACAATATCGAGTGTTATTGGAGTCGATCACATAGCTTGAGTGCTATTTATTGTCTTCCTCGGGTGCTGTCGGATCTCTTCTTGGGGCAGTGTCGTCAACTTCCTCTGTTGTTGCCGCTAGGCCTACACCTATTCACATTAAACCGCTAAGCGCGACTGTAGTCGATTTAATCCGTTTTATTAGCCATTTAAACATCAAGATTTGTAAATTGCTTAGTCTTAAATTACAAATTAATCAAATACGAGTTGTTTTCTCTCACTTAAAGTTGTGGGTCAAGGTAGTGAGACACAACTCCAAGTGTGTGGAAATTTAAATTATTTAATTCAGCGGTTTAAGGGTTAATATGTTACTACTATTAGTCACAATGAACAAATTTTCGACAATATTTGCTGTATAAAATAAATTTGTAGGCCTATTATTATTCGTTATATATTGGTCCATTTTTTTAGAATTTGTTTTGCTTTTAATTTTAATGGCACATATAGTCTAAGTCTATAGAGACATCTACACCACGTTCAAGGTAGAGATTTCCCTTTGAAAATACATTAATAAATACGGATACAACAGGTGTGGCGAAGTTGTGGCGAAGTTACTTAGCCCCATGTGGCGAGGATACCGAAGCTGTGGCGAGGTTACTCAGCCTTCTGTGGCGAGGTTACCAAATTTGTGACGAGATTACCTGTGGCGAGGTTACCTTGTGGCGAGGTTCAGTCAGGTTACAGGTGACAGTCCAATATTTCGTTAGCATCAGCAACATTTCAACTACATTTTGGTTTCAGTAGCTCGTTTTCTGCCATACTTTATTTAAATTGTATTGGTAAGCATATAGGCCTATGTTTTGGATCATGGGATGCCGAACCTTGACTCTGTTCTAACAACGCTGAATACTAATACTGAAACTAATACAGCGATACACAGATCACAATTTGACAGTGTGCGCCGTAATGGGCATTTATTGGCGGCACTACCATGTCAAAAATAAGAAATAAGGAAATTTCGTCTCTATATCCAGCCTAACTGGTAAATGCACAGCACAAAAATTAAAAAAACTTTTGCAGTTCTATTCTATGGACATGTTTACATTATATGGTCATATTAATAAGCCAAAATAGAATCACTGATTTTTTTATGATTTTAGCCTGAGCCAGTCCCTTTAATTCAGCGGACAGGGCCTTATCTTCAAAAATCCTATGGCCCACTAAAATTAACTTGTTGCGTCAAAAACAAAGATATTGCTCAAAGTGTGGCGTAGCGATAGAATGATGTTGGGCCAGTTTTATTTTTTGTGGGAATCCCACAATTAGGCCTACTCTTTATAAGTCAGGCACTGGGTATTCTTTACATCAGGCGCCAGGAACACCAGATAACACGATACATTGGCCCAATGCTGATGTAATGCTGGGCCACTGTCTGCGACGTTTGGCCAATATTATTCCAATCGAAACCCTTTACAGTCTAATCACTATATTTAATCATGAACATATATTTTATCTGAACACTTCTTAAAGACGAAAGTAGGCCTACGTAACCTAGGGACCCCAAACGTTATATTGGACATATTCACAAGGACTGGTGTATAGAAATGTCAACCGTTTCTCACACACAGCACCCCTATTTCACCTAAATAGGACACAAACTCAGGCAAAATAAACTTAATAAATAAAAATGTATAGGTCACCATACTTTGTCCCCTTTTCATGTCAGATGGTCGTAATGAAAAGGTTAACTTACCACATGATCGGGCATTGCAATAAATTACATTATTCGGTCATTTTTCACACCAGAAGTGTATAAATTATATCAATGTTCAATGCCTTTTACTGCCGAGTCCAAAAATCTAATTTTAATAATACAAAATTTGCATTTTTTGGAGATAAATATCTTAGCCAAGACCTAATTGCTATATTGCGTAGCATACAAGGTTGTGTCAAGTGAGGCAGAGAGGGGTGGGAGAAAGTGGTTAGCCCTCCCGACAGACTGCTGGCATTCATGAACACCTACCCAGCTATCACAAGGCATTGACCCAATGTTGTTTTAAGGTTGTGCCGACGTCGAAGACGGCTGGCCAGCATTAGAACAACATAGGGTCTGCTGGGTTGCGGTCACAGCTGATCAGCAAACTCAAGTCATTGACACTATGTTAGCCTGATAGTGGCCCACCGTTTACAACACTGGGCCGACATTAGCCCAGCATTGGCATACCAGTACATAGGACTTTCACGTTCACCCAATGCTAGCTTACTGCTGGTCCATCTTCTACGACCATGGCTCAGCTGTAAAACAGCATTGGCTAAAGGTCTCATTTTTGCAGGGAACACCGGCAACTCAATACCCTGACACGATGTTGGTTCAATGTTGGAAGAGTGTCATAGATGATGGCACAGCATTTAACCAACATTGGGTCAGTGCAAGCCAAAAGGAGGCAGTGACATCAGCGGAAAGGAAGTATATACTTTACAAGTGAACAAATACGGCCTTTTGGCAGCGCTATGGCAGGAAGAGACGGGACGCCAGTTAAAAAGCAGTAAATGCCTTGTATACCAGGGAGCAGATATTGCCTTCTGACATTGCACAGACAGAACAGATAGTAACGGAAGTTAACGACAGACGTTTATGTGGAAAACCAGCTTAAAAGTGTGTCGAGTCGACAAACTAATAAAAGAATTAGCTTATCTTGTTTAATGTTGAAATATACATTAATAAAAATATTCCAGATATTTAGTTGTATAATCGTGTACAGTAATCTTTAATAAATTATACCACAGCCATTGCGTTGACAGATATTCGTTATTGTAATATATTATACAATACAGTATAACCTCATTTTCGGATCACCTCAATAAGTGGACAACCTCACGTCTCGGACCACATTTGTCCAGACCAAAAGTGTGTCCCATTGACGTAATGCTCAAGGGTTAATCCTCAGTGGACCACCCCGCTATTCGGGACACCCACAATTTGTTTGCACGAAACTAGTCTCAACCTCCCTAAACTGACCACTTGGGACATCAAGGGTATTATTTTTTAAACCCCTTGGATCACAGTCAAACCACTGTTGAAAGTCACTCCTCCACGTTTGGATGCGAGCAAACAACAACCAGCAATGGTTATTTGCATCGGGATATTTAGCTGCCAGTCTTGGCGAGATGATAACATTACTATTGGCCCCATATGGTGGACGTCGCGCCTTCATGCTGGTTTACACACAAACGATGCTCTGAAAGCATTTTTTTCATGTTAATTTTAATCTTTTGGTAGCTTTCAATAAAGTTACTTTGATGACGATAATCTGTATCTTCGGAAAGCTCTGTATTGCATACCGTTCTTGTAACTATATTAGCTACGGAAAAAGGTTGTAAAATGGTCATAGCGTCATGCCATAGCGTTAGCAGGGTCAGCTATGATCAATTAAATGGGATAACTCGGCAAATAAGAGTCAATGAACCAATGTTGGATTATTGTTGGCCCTACATACCAGACGATTGGCCAACATTAAAACAGCATTGAGTTCATATCTCGTACTTGTTGGGTATACAACAGAACACTTCAATGCATGATTTCTTTAAAGCAAAATAAACGTTTTATTTAATTTCATCAATTTTTTTTAGTGCTTATGGAGTAAATTTTTGTAATTGTACATGTTTGCTTTGTGCGTGTTTTATATCCTATATATGTGCGTAGTTGATAATACACCTACTGTACTAAGAGCATGTAAATGGTGTATGCATATATTATAAGTTATAATTACAATTTCGCTCAGGGGACCACTTCAGTAAAGGAACCACTATTACCAAGTTCTACTGTACTACATTGACATTCAATTGACTGTACTGCAGATATAACTGATTATAATTAACGAAATAATTATATAAATAAAATAATAAATAAATAATTATAATTGCAATTTTTATAATCAAATAATTATAATTGTAGTCATATTTAACCTGAAACCACCGTGTCCCCACCCCTCCCCCCCCCCACTTCACCCGGATAAAAAAAATTCAGAAAGCTGTGGTATGGTATTACAGTCCTGTAAATGCATTAAGAATAACTATGTCAACATATCAAAATATTTTATTTACATGAATATACAAAAATGAACACAGAGAAGTATTCTTCCATGAAAACAATTTTTCATTAAAAAAATGCATCCTAATAGGTCGCTCAGATAAACTACTCGTAAAAGAGTACTCTGTCTCCAATGGAAACATTGCTTAACAATTTGAAAGTAGGAAGTTAACGTTGATTTTTCAACGCACCAAATGTACAGCATGATTAAATTGTTAGAAACCTCTTTAAGCTACAAAACGTACGAAAGGATATGAGTAAACGTCAAATTCCTGATTTTTCACACAGGCAGGCAGTCTAGTAAATACAGACAGCTTATAGATAATGATGGCCACACAATCGTCGCTTCTGCCACCCTTTCACCGCCGCTCGCGACAATAATAGTTTTGAACAAATTTTATTGGCCGATCAAACCAGTCTTTGAAGTGATAATAAACATCAAATTTGCAAATGTTTTGTATCAAATTAACAAATACTTATTTTCAGTCACTTGAAGTTGTGTTGTGGTAGCGATACACAACTTCAAGTGGGTACAAATTTAAATTAGTTAGCTTGGCGAGGAGTGAACCGGTGCTCTGTTTACTTTCCAATATGAAATATAATTCACATCATACTATTTTAGGCTGTCCTTAAAGTTGTGCAGATTTTACACTTCCTCAGCTGTATAATACAGTATAGCGAAATGTGAATGTACAAGTCTTAGTTAAACACAACAATTAAAACATATTTTTTTAAATATTAAATTTTAATGAATATCATATTTTGTCTTTAAATCTCCTTGTTTAAACTTCTTTGTTTAAATCCTATTTATTGAACAACATCTGAATGGGTTTAATTATGAATGCTTGAGATAAACATTTTATTTCATCTATATATTGACAAATTAGAAAAAAACTTTAAAGATCAGCAGCAAGATTTTTCACCCAAAATTATAGACAAACAGCCAGTGTGACATCTCTTATTCAGAACCTGGGCTGAACTGACTTAAAAACAAGACGAAAAAATACTAGACTTTTACGTATGTGACTGTGCAAAATTTTAAGAGCTAGTCAAAATTCCTATCAATGACCATTTAATCCCAGCGGACAAAAGAACATGTGGTTGGCACAATCACTTATCAGGCCTATAAACACATTAGAGCTAACACCAACTGGGACAAAATTCTTTTTGACATCAAACTATCCCTGATTGGAATTCTCTCCCAGCAGCTGCCATAGAATCTAAAACTGTGGCAGTGCTCAAGAGTCAGCTGCCACTAAGTCTACCAGCCTCTCCCCTCCCCCCCTCACCCCCCCCCCCCCCCCTCCAGCCTAATACCCCAAAATGTAGGGCTGCTGGAGTAATTATTCAAATGCTATCATGTTTGTTTGTTTGTTTAGTTAGCTAGCCCTATAACTGGGCTCCCGTGCCTTCCGACAAATGTCGATTGCTCTGAAACCTAGACACGAGACCAAGAGCTACGAACATCAGATCCCTGAGTATCAGGCTAGACAACCACACTACGAGTACTCTGATCTCAACTCCCACCTCTCCTTCAGTTTTCCCCAACGACTACTCAAGGTAGCAGTCGGGGTACTGTTGGTGAATAGAGAGACCATCATACAAGACAGGAAAGCTATCCTGAACTCACCAAGACATTTGAGACATATAACTGATCGAAATTTAGCTTCATAAAATCACGAGATTCTCAAACAGATCCGAAATTTATACTACACGATCATATAAATAGGTGTAAGTTTATTTCTGAAATGATGTAACTACAGACGAAATCTAGGCTACATCTGGGTGTAGGGTTTCTAAATATTCTGATGGTTGCTCTGAGACTTAGGCACGAGACCAAGAGCTACAAACAACGTATCCCTGAGTATCAGTCTAGACAAGTGTCACACATCAAATCCCCCGGCCTCGATCCTCAGCTCTCTTTCAGTTTTCCCCAAAGATTACTTAAGGTAGCAGTCAGGGCACTGTTGGTGAATTGGGAGAAGAAACCATCGTAGAAGATAGGAAAGCTATACTGAACTCACAAGATATTGATATATATAATTATGTAAGATCCAGCACTGAACTGCCAAGGTAGCTGCCCAAAAGAAGAAAGGGTAACAGTACGAATGGCAAATTTTCTCGGCCTGGACACAAAATTTGAAAACTGTGTGTAAATCGAAATCTAGCTTCATACAATCATGGAATTTGCAAACCGTGCTGAGATTTACATACTTTCTGAGGTGAAGTGAACAAATTTAGCCTGCAGGATGACTGTCCTCCGTCTCGGGGAAATTATTAAATTGTTTATCCAAAACGACGACTCGAGGGAACGTTACATTAAACCTACAACAGTCGATCAGGCTTTTAGTTTTACAATTTACTAAAGCCTAGACTACCCTTCGTATTTAACTATTTTACCAGGAGGGGCGGGATGATTATTTAAATTTTATAATCTAGCCTATTTTAAACCAGCAGTGCCCTTGCCCACATTGGCAGCAATTTATAATTTGTCAAATCTCGACTAGTCTAATCTGTCAAAACTGACAAAAGCTAGGCTACCTATAAAAATTATCTTTAAGATCTGATTGTCAAATTCTACTGTGGAGCGATACAAATCCAAAGCTAAGAGGATACAAATTAAGATTTGGAAATCAAATCATTATGTCATTGATAACAGTGAACCATGTTGGCAGAAAAACGGCGGCGGGACCCTGATGGACCTGGCTTTTCCCGTGAAAAATGATCGGGTGAAAAAAGCTGCACAAAAAAAGCTCAGAAATCAAAAACTTCAAAAAAGTCAAAAAACTGTGCTCTGATCACAACTCGTCTCCACTTGATTATATTCTTAATAGCGAGCGCAGCAAGTGAACGAGCAAGCGAGCTCAATGATAATGCAAGTATATAGTCTATTTATTTAGAAATCATGAAATATGAGTGCAATATGAGTGGATCTGAGGCATCATGGGAACTAAAATTGTAGATAGTGTCCTTGACCTTTGATAAGCTGCTGGACTGATAGGGTCAGCTTCAGTGTCTGACGGATATTCCCAAACAGTGATTGATACAGCTATTATACTAGCATGTTGACTTATGATGTTACTCATGACAGTTAGGCCTACGGGGAGTAGGGTTACAATCATGAAAGGCAAGGTGACAATTTACCACCAAGTGACTCAGAAAATAATTTTACATACATTTGATAAAACGTGATTTATAGAATAAACAAAAGGAAGAGGCTGGCAAAATTATAAAAGAAAAAAATGCACTTCTACTAATCATACCAAGCAAACATTCAACCAATAATCAGTTGAGTTTGGGCCAATGCTATAGCATCTTGTGTTTGCTGGAATGAGAACAGTATCAAATACATACTTCATAATTGATTCACTAGTGCCAGATAGCCCTATTTAAACTTTAAAGACGATAGGTTCATAATGTGCAGAACAAAAAGATGTCTTTAGTATATGAAAATACCCAGCAGACACTAGGCTTTCAATCAATGTCGACAACGTTAAACCAACATTGATTCACCGTCTTGGTGTCTGCTGAGTATCCTGTTCCATCCATAGTGACAGTGCTGTGTTTGCACTGCACAGCTACGACTGTCCATTACTTGTGCCGTTGAGCTGTGTCATTGGTTTCCGGGGAACAATTGGTTTACTTAGAATCTCGTATGAATATCCATCCTCGATATAGAAAGTTTCCGCTATCGTTTCCTCTGGACTGGTCTCATCAACCTCATATCTGTGAGAATTAATAGAAACAATCATCACATTAAATTAGGTAGGGCCGAAAGGGTAATGAAGTTGAAAGTGAAAAACATCATAATAGAGAAACACTTTTGTGGGAGCAATCAACATTGCAGGAATTTCTTCTATGATAATTGAAATAAGAGAAATAATCGAGGAGAAATTAAAAGTAATTGATTAATATAACAATGTTGATTGTAGAAATATTTTTCAAAGTAGGCTGCTTGAGAGCGGACCAATTTCAATATTAACAGCTTAATTTTGGGCAAATTCAGACAAGTCCCAACTAAAATAATCGTCTAGTTATCTGGCACAGTTTTCCAGATAATAAACATTATTGGAAAAAACATTCTTATATTCGACCCATTTTTGTCCGATGCATGCCCATTTTCGAACTCATTCAAACTATTAGTAAAATATATAGTATAATATATATATATTATTATAATATGGTGTAAATTTTAGAAGGATTTATAGAAATTTTTCAAGTGAATCGCAATAAGAAGAAAATTTACAGATCTGGAAAAATTAAAGGTCATTGAGGGCACAGAAAGGTCAAATGTGAATTCAATCAAGCTTTGTCATGAATAACCTGTATGTGAAGGTTAATGTGAATTCCAGTAACACGAAACAAGTTGTAGTGACCTAAGTGGGGGACAGACATGACGACAATAGGCAAAGAACACATAATACATTTGGACCTCTGCACACTACACCTTCCCGGTATAAAATGTCAAGGCCTATTTCAGGAAGTCAAAATGACGCTGTCTTCACAAAATGTTTCTAGCAGTGCTCATCCAGCAAACACGAGTGACTGACCCACTGTCGGATCAATGTTGGCCTACCCTCTACAACACTGTGGACAACAATGATTCGACAACTGGTGAATGTCTGATGTTTATTGGACAGTCGCCACCCAGTAAACACAAAAGTTTTGTATAACATGATTTGTACAAATGTTATACAAATGTTTTGTGTTTACTGGCCACACATTGCACTGTATGGAGTTGTAGCTAAATCATTACTTCCTTGAAACAAGCTATATACACAGAGAACTACAATCTATTATGCATTTTTTCACAGCAGATTACTGAGCAAAACACACTTACTTCAGCTTGTCTTTGAAAAACCTATTGGCATCATTATTCTTGAACACTGTCACCATCACTTTAGACATAGCTGTTCTGTAAAAATATAAGAAATCTGTTGAATATCTTGTTGAGGTGCATCAAAAGAACCAAAATATCATTGCTGTTCTGTAAAAAATATAAGCAATCTGTGAAATATCTTGTTGCGGTGCATAAAAAGAACTAAATGAAATATCAAGACGAAAAATATGTGCCACAGATCTGCGAGATATTTCATTTTCAAAACATCATTGAATACTCACTTGTGTGCCATAAGTGCCAAAATTTGCATCATGAACTTTCCAAGTCCCTTTTTCCTGACTTCTTTTTCAAGTTGAATTTCATAACTTTGAACATAGAGATATACTACAATTAATTTTCCCAGAAAAATTATAAGCAAAATAGATTATAATCTTGAAGATTTATCAAACAACATACATGTTAATCTACTCTTTAACTTTTAAAGTGCGGGGATCGACTTTAGTCATCAGAATCTGACGTCTATTGACGTCAGATTCTGACGTCTACAGTTGATCCAGCACTGTCAGAGTACAAATATTTCTAATGGCCGTAGACACATTTTATATGTACTCAAATGAATCAGAAAGAGCTAACTAAGACATTTATGATGATTTCAAATTGAACAAAACCCTTTGCTCTCCAGGGCTTACATAAAACAATTTAGAATTTTAAGGTATCCAGTTGGCACTAACCAGTAGAGGACTTCATCATCAAAATCCATGTCAAATCGAAAGTGACACATGGCAATTGGTTTTTGACTTTCATCCTTGGCGAGTAGATACCAGGCTTTCTCTTCCGACATCTCTTCTTTCTTCTGTTTGTCGTTCCACCCCCAGTCGCTGTTCTCGTACCTGAAAAAAAATTGTTCGACTGATAACAATACCTCTCTGTGGCCTTTAACCCTTACAGTGCGGGGATAGACTTCAGACGTCAGATTCTGACGTCTGTAGACGTCAGATTCTGACGACTGAAGTCGATCCTCGCACTGTAAGAATAAAAATATTTCTAATGGCCGTAGACCCATACCATAGGTATTCAAATGAATCAGACAGAGCTAACTAAGACATTTATAATGATTTCAAATTGAAAAAATCCTTTGGCCTCCCAAGGTTTTTAAAAAAATATCAGCGCTTTAAGGGTTAAAAAAACTGCCTTAACCCTTGTGATGCTGGGACCGTATAGCAGTTAACCCTTATCACACTTGGTTTTCTCATGTTTTAATTGTCTTGTATAACCAGGTTTCAAAAATTAAATATGTCACAAATCTGTGATAACCATATACATTTCAAACTAGATTTAGCAAATTGAACTAATTTTTCGTCACTTGAGGTTGTGGATCGCGGTAGCAAGACACAACTTCAAGTGGCTGAAAATTTAAATTTCTTGGCTCAGTGCTCTAAGTGTTAAAAGCAAATTTCAGAGCAAATAAATTGATAAAGTTGTTTGTGTTAATTTTCAGTCACTTGAAATTGCTGAGTGCGGTAGCGAGACGCAACTTCAAGTCACTGAAAATTACTCGATGATTGATAAACTGATACATACATGTCTATTTCCATAAATAAACATATTTTTCTGTCATTTGAAGCTGAAAATTGCATTAGGAAATCCAGCTAGATTGCTACAGCTTCATACAATTACGGTTCCAAAGAGTGCGTGGACAAATTTCATACACATATTTGATAAATAAGTTTTGATTTGAAAACTGGCAGATATTATTATACTCTGTTATTCAATTCACAATAATTTCTCTATAGATCATTGGAAATTAATCAACTCTAAAATTCAACTGCACTGTTACAAATAGCTTTACATGCTGCTAATAAGTTTTCTTATATTATTAAAGAAAATGTTTAATGATATTTGTCTTACAGAGCCTGCATGTTTGTCTTTGTGAGTTGAAATGCCCATTCTACAAGCTCTTCATCCATGTCAGTAACACGCTCACAGCTGATTGCTGCAGATAGACTGAAAAAAATATTATGTTATGTCTTAGTATTGCGGTAGTTACAAAGTATGTAAAACTATCCACTAGAGTACTGATGTCGACTACAGTAGCTTTTATTACCACCTGCATAACCTGTTGTTAAAATCTTAATGTCTTAACCCTTATCCCGCCAAGTGAATTTATTTAAATTTTCACCCACCCGAAGTTGTGTCTCGCTGCCGCGACCCACAACTGCGAGAGGGTTCTAACAAATTACTCATTTGTTTAATTTTAGAACAAAAATTTGTAAATATTGATGTTTAAACATCTGTCTGATTCATTTCTTTCTAAATAACAGTGATTTATCCGGAAAATAAAACAGATTCAATCTTGAAACACTGATATATGTTGGCACTTATTTTACACAAATCACATATAATTTCAGTCAGTTGAAGTTGTGAATCGCGGTAGCGACATGACATGACAAAGTTCCAACATACAAGCTGTGGGAAAAAATTGTAAAACATCATTTATCACCCAGTCACTAATTGTGTTTATCAAATGTTCCCTTACCCATTTCTGTCAAACTTTTTAAAAGGTGCCAATTCAGCCATTGGATCTTTTAACTGAAACAGAGGGTAAATTGCCTTATTACATAAAAATAAAAAATTGTGCACTTTCAAAAATAGGTATGATACTATATACATAAAAATATATACTGATACTGATCCCCAAAGAAAAAACAAACATAAGTATATCACTAAATACATGTTAAAGAATGACAACAAATTGTCAGTGGGTGGCAGATTCCTCAAACAATAATTTGCGAAACGTAAAGGGGGTGCAAACTACCACCCACCTTTATGAAAAGCTATAAATATTTCTGAACTTTGTGAACTTATACGACAGCCCCTTAATTTTTTTAAAGGTTTCATTATTCTCTTTCAACGAATTGCATTATGTACATTATGTGCAGTATACTTACTGCATTAGCGGCATCAACAATAATTTGTTTCGCAGCGCATTTGGCATTTTCCTGCAAACAAAAACATGCAAATTATTTAGTAGTATTATTACAAACAAAATGTATTAATTCAATAAAATCTTAATCCTATTAAATAACATTAACAGTAAATTTCATAAAAATAGCTGCTTTAAAAATTAATAATGTTAGTAAAGCCATGAGAGCACAATAATGTACTCATAATCATACTCTGTAGAAAAAAATCAGTTTTTTAATTTTGGTGCTCAAAATGGTCTATTTTAACTGAAATGACAGTAAAATATGGAAAATATTTTAAATTTTCTTGCCAACAAGGGGGGATATCCCCCCTGTGGTGTCGAATGCAAATTTCTAGTCACGTCAAAAAGAGAGACCGTAGCATGAGATCATATATATAAATATATTTATTTATATTGCCTACCACAGCCAGTTAGTCAGGCATTCCGATTTTTTCCCAACATTTCCTTCACAAATTGTAATTATTTACACACTCCCTCATATCATATATTATTAGGAGTTCCATTCTGCTTCCCCAGTCCTCAATTTCAAATGAAAGGGTCGATATACACTTGCAGTGAATTGATTGTTTATATTTTATTGTTGGGTTCTTTAATTTTTAAAATTTAAACATATGTAAGGCCAAATCAATTAGTTCAATTTTTATAATTAAATAAAAATTACAACCACACTAAATGCAGTGATTATATTGGCAAAAATGCAGCAATCACCATACACATGTTTTTTGTAAGTACCCTGATGTTCTTCACTTATGAACTCAATCTTTACGACTGTGTTATGACTTGACTTATTAAATACAGTTCTAACTGGTTTCATTATTGAATTGTTGTTGTTCTTCAATCATGCTTTAAACATATTACATCTATATAATAAGGATACAATAAATTAGACGTTTTTATGAAAAAAGTTATCAATTTAACAGTGAGTCCAAAACATATTTTAATAAAATAACAATTAAAGTGTTGTGGGCTAAATATACATTATTTCAATAAGTAAATCTCTTTCTAGTTTTTTATACAAATAATTTCAACCCCTTTTACAGCTTGTTCTATTTCTTTCTCATATCATACAAACCTCTTTTCTCTGCTTCTTCTTCTCTCTAGCTTTGTCAGATTTTCTCTAAAATACAAAAGTAAATATGAATAATATTACAAATAATATAATATATTTGAAAAAACCCACAGGAATTAAGGTGCATAAGTCTAAATATACAGGAAAATAAATTGAAATAAATTGAAATTAAAAAGATCATTGAATGCAATTGCTCGTAGAAAAAACTACAAAACCGTAATTTTTATTTTGGTCATCGTCGGTAGGAAAAAAATCAATGTCAACCACTGTGCAGGTGTCTGCAGGGTAAAATTTGTTTAAAAATTATTGAATAGCATTTTTCTCATCTAAGTTGTCACTTGATAGACATCCTATCATTGATGTATAAATATTTTGCTAACCAATTTAAATTTGATTAGCAAATGGACAGAATTGTGTAGTCTATGTGATACTGAACAAATTTTTCCCTGGTCTGGGATCCGAATGCTTACTGGAAGCTAGCATACAAAAATCAAAACAACTACCTGAATGATACTGGAAATGCAGGGAAAGATTTTGCTGAACAAAGTAAATACACTATATTTGAATTCACACTTTTATTCACATTTTATAAAGTAATTTTCTAAGTGAACCCTCCTTCACACATCTGGGCCCGGGTTCAAGAAGCCGTCTCAGTCTCAGTAGCCATGGTAGTGGTCTCAAACTGAGACCGAGATAGAGTATGAGCTCATTTGCTGGTTCAAGAAACGTTCTCATTTGAGAACGGTCTCAAACTGAGATCAAAACACTGTAAACCACGTCAAGGTGGTTTTGAGATGGATGAGACCATCTCACTCTCACTCAGTGACGTTATAATCCAGCCCACAAGTGTCATTATTGTCTTGTATACACTCATTTGTAGGCCTACATTTAATTATATGACGCCGTGGTGTAATGGTTAGACTTGTTGACGTAGAAGTCCAAGGTAGCCGGTTCAAGTCCAGGCAATGCTTAATTATTTTTATATTTTTTATAGTCTATAGCGTTACTGTAACTAGACTAGACGATATAAAATACAAAAAAATAGATTAAATGCTTAAATCACATTTATTGCGCGAAATCATGTGATATGACAAGGCACATGAATTACAACACGTTTCCGTCACACGGAAATTCATCCGATTTTCAGTAAAACACAACAATTTTGGTCTCATTCTTATTGAAAAACGGTCTCAAGTGAGATTGAGCCCGAGCCCGCTTCTTGAACCCGGGCCCAGGGCCCGGGTTCAAGAAGCCGTCTCAGTCTCAGTATCCATGGTAGTGGTCTCAAACTGAGACCGAGATAGAGTATGAGCTCATTTGCTGGTTCAAGAAACGTTCTCATTTGAGAACGGTCTCAAACCGAGACCAAAACACTGAAACCACGTCAAGGTGGTTTTGAGATGGATGAGACCATCTCACTCTCACTCAGTGACGTTATAATCCAGCCCACAAGTGTCATTTTTGTCTTGTATACACTCATTTGTAAGCCTAATTTTAATTATATGACGCCGTGGCGTAATGGTTAGACTTTTTGACTTAGAAGTCCAAGGTAGCCGGTTCAAGTCCAGGCGAGGCTTAAATTTTTTACATCAATTTTTTATATTTTTTATAGTCTATAGCGTTACTGTAACTAGACTAGACAATATAAAATACAAAAAAAAATAGATTAAAAAAAGCTTAAATCACATGTATTGGGCGAAATCATGCGATATGACAAGGCACATGAATTACAACACGTTTCCGTCACACGAATTCACCCGATTTTTAGTAAAACAACAATTTTGTTCTCATTTTTATTGAAAAACGGTCTCAAGTGAGATTGAGCCCGAGCCCGCTTCTTGAACCAGTGTTTGTCTCGCTTTCTCCAACGAGACCATTTTCTCAGTTTGAGCCCGAAATTTGGGCCTGAGACCGAGACGGCTTCTCGAACCCGGGCCCAGGTATCATTAGGTACAGGTGATAAAAGGCTAGCATCAGGCGATTGATTTACTGTCTTCTGTTAAATAAGTGTTTTCTCCATCCATTTCTAGCATGGCACAACGCCATGCTGCCCTTTGTAATCGCCTGTTGTCCCTTATGAGCAGCATGTTGCCACTCTGGATACTCAGCGCCAGATATAACTTATATCACATTCAACAAGTTAAGCTGTTTGCAGTCTTATCAATTTTTTTATTTTTTTTCAGGGCATCATTTAATCAAAGTTTTGTTTTTATTTAAATAAACAATGCCTCTCGGAATTTGCTCGGCCAGACACGTTGTTCACACGGCTACTTTTTTGACTATGACTTGTCCAAACAAGAGAGTATTCGTGATCGCACGAAAATGACAAACGCACGAAAACAACCAGGATGGAATGGTCATAAAATAGTGGCGAAATTTCGAAAATACTCTTTTATCGCTCATTCATTTGTCATTGAATTAACTTATTGATTAGAATCTAACGCCAACAAAACACATTCTGTCTATCAAAAAACCTCACTCTCTTCTATTTTAATTAAATTTATAAATATAAGCCATATACCCCCATATTTCTTTTTGCAAGTGATATAAAATACACAAATTTATGGCGTAAAAAATCCAACAACAAAAGCTCAGAGAAAACCGCGCGAAATTTAATTTATGGCTGCGCCATCTATGGAGCAGATAATCACTTGCGTTTTCGTCAAACGGTATTATTGTCCTGGTAGTTTCGGTATCATGTGATTATGAGCAACACTTAATAAAAAGTTTATTTTTTTCACATTAACACAAATACGCCTAGGTCTATATATATATGTTGAGAATTGACTGAGGAATCTGCGAAACTCATTCACCCTGGTTGATGAATTTAATTTAATTCCTTTAGAATAGGGGACGCGTTGGGACCACATTTCCCGCTCTATAGGCCCCTATATAGATCTATAGCAACGCAAATGTGGTCCCAACAAAACGGGACCACATTTATTTTTTTTAAAAGTATTTTTTATGACGTTGGGACTACATTCCTCCGGGATAGGAAAGACAAAGTGGTCCCGGGACCATATTTTAAATCCGTGTTTTGGGTTATTTTTGACAAATTGAATTTATCGAATAGATGAACCACATTCTCCGTCTAATAGCGACATTTTCCGCCCTGAATAGGAATACATCGTCGGATTTAAGAGTCTTTCAGCTTGAAATGATATAAAAACTGAAAAGCGTGCGTCTTTTAGTTTATAAAAACGTTTATTTACTGAAAGTCCCCTATTCTAAAGGATTACCGAATCTGATCATAATCGACGCTATTAGATATCCAGTAAACGTCAAGAGTTTGCCGAGTTTGGTGGGGTTGTTGTATGACATCAAAAACGATAAGTGCCACATTTACTTCCCGACCATAAATTTGTGTAAATATGATCAAAATGCTGTCAAAAATTAATCATTTCAGCAGTACTATGTTAGTTTTTAGATAATTTTGTCAATGGGATAGTTTAAAAAATCAGTAGAACAAGAAAGTGATTTTTGTAAAAAAATATATATAAATAATTTATGAGAATTACTATAAACTCTAAAGCAACCATAACAGTTACTAGAAGTGTTACTAGTAGCCACCTAGCTGGATAGAATTTTTCTGCACCCAATCAGAAATAAATGTTTGTATCGTTGGTTTTAGATTATTGCATTGTAGAATGGCTAAAATAACTGTATTTCGATGGTTTGCAATAATCACCAACATCTAACGTGACAGAAGTCAAGACACTCGACATCTGATGAATTTCAAGAATACAAAGTATTATACCGATGAAGAAATACAATTAAAATTAAAAGGTGTAGGGACAACGAAGCAGCTTCAAGTAAAAATTAAAAGACATAAGATTATATTTCTGATTAAATGAGTATATATTTTAAAGCTAAGTGTGTTTTTCGCTGCGTTTAAGTCATGCTAACGTGACGTTACAAACGGCATGATAGCATGCTTCAAATGCAGCAAAAAACACACTTAGCTTTAAAAAATATACTTTCAAATTTTGACATAAATAATAGAAGTCGCATCCTTGCCCAGAATTTATATGTACACAGCTAAAATTAATTACCGGTACTTGAATGGCTGGTCTTAGATTGTTGCCTTGTAAAATGGCTACGGGATTTTATTTCTGCTGCTAAAGAACATTTTCCGACCACTGATGTAATACTGGACATGTAAACACAAATGAACTAAACACAAATCTTTGGATCTCACATTTAGACACCTTATTTTGAGGGATGATTGGAAGGATCTCAACTACCCTATAATTGACACTGCCACGTTGACAGTTCCACTGTCACACAAAGTGTCACATTATTTTATTAGGGGTCAAAGGACATGTCACGATACACTAATATGTGTCAATTATATTGTCACATTAACAACAAAGGTGTCCGAATTTATCTCACGTTAGCACATTGGTACGACTTCTGTGGCTCATATATAAATGCAGCCAATTTTCAGTGAATTGTATGAATAGACCATGCATATTATTATACTCACCATCATGGTGTTTTATTATTCAATCGCACACCTAATATTATGTTTATAGTATTGTGTCATGCTAACGTTACAGCCTATATTAATAAATGATTTATTTGATCATAAAAAAACACATAACAGGCAATTTCAACTAACCTGCAACTTTCATTTCCACATTACTCATTTCTTCCGGCACCTTGCCAAGGTGGTAAGTAGTCAGAAAAGAACAATTTAGTTCATAACTCAAACACTTATAAGACCTGGACAAATTTAGGGACTTGACACTGTCACGATAGCATTGTAAGATATGCCATATACACAAAATAAATGCATTCTACATAAATATCAAAGTATGTCACACTTTCAGACACATTGGAAAACATTTGTTATTTGTATTTCTGAGTTTTACCCTCGTGTTGACGTTAAGAATGACATGGATACTCAAGTGTGACGTTCTATTTGTTTTTTTTGTACACCTGTGAATAGTTGCAATGTGATTTTGATATGCATATTTTTTTAAGAATTCCTACATGAATCTTACACTACCTTTGTGCAGTAAAATTACATTTTCTACAACATGTGGTAAACTTGGGAAGTTTCAGAACCGCAAATAGACACGTTTTTCTGGGCCTTTTTCCAAGACCAAAACCGATGTGAGTGTCGCATGAGCACTAAACTTGGTCTACTATGTATCCGTCCATCACTGAATGGATGAAGCGTAACATACATTATAGGTGATATAACAGTCTACAACAGATTAAACATTGCTTATTGGCACTTTATCGTGTTTGATGTCGTATTCTTTTACATAATCTCATATTAACTTTATTATATTGTATTTTTTCCATTTCATTCGGTTAACATATCCCCCTCGACCCCTTCGACCCGTCGACCAACAACACTCGACTTTCGACTCTCGACCCACAGCCCCTAGATCCTCGACCCACAACCCCCCTCGACCCACAAACCCCTCGAACCACAACCAATCTGAATTACCCCCTCGACCCAGAAAAAGTTAAAAATAGATGAAGTTAAGTTATATAGGTTTAGCCTATAATCGTGTAGGCCCAATTTTTTTTTTTGTAACTAGGCCCTGTCAATGTATACGACATAATAGATTTTGTGTCAGTAGGCCTATTGCGACGTTTGCAAGTCAAAGCATCCCTGTGCAGACAGGGGACCTCACTCTGACGTCATTTCAATGTTGTTCCAGCTGTGGAGATGCTGACCAAGTATTGAGACAGCCTTTGGTAAATTTCCCGTGTCAGCGCATGTGTTGCAATTAGTTTTGATGCCGCCACAGCGCAGTGTTCCCGAAACTGGAGTCATAATCTATAAATAGCACACGCTCACAACCCCCAGCAAAGTATACACGTAGTCCTACAAGCCCACCTCTTCTCAACGAGCTTACTAATGCAATGAAGTATAGGGGAGGGGGTCTTTACCATTCTTTTCACCTAGTAGCCATTCAAAAGGGTTTCTGGTGACATCACTGCGTTTCACAGAATAGGCCTAAAGGTACATTTCAAGAGGGACACCATTCAATTGCCGAGGGGGGGGGGGGGTGGAGCATTTTCAAAATAAAACCCTGGGTAGGCTCTTTATGAAATAAATAATATAAGCCTAGGCAAGACCTTATCAAATTTGACATTTTCAGCCGTGTTGAAATTATGCGAGGATAATTATAATCCATTCCCCCAGGAGATTGAAAAGTGCCATCCTAGCAGTTATGCTGACTATAAATATATAGTTGATTTACCAGCCTGCAGTGGGTCCCATATTATGGGTGACTTAAAGTTCCGGGAATGTGGTAACTTCCGAACGTGGGAACTTGCAGCGTCCCGATATAGATCACTTGAAGTAGAAATATTTGGTTAATAGGCCTACGATTCAATGGGATAAAAAAATGTTGTGGGTCGAGGGGGTTGTGGGTCGAGGGGGTTGTGGGTCGCAGGTCGAAGGTTGTGGGTCGAGGCATCGAGTGGGTCGAGGGGTTATGAAGATAACCATTTTATTCCCCAGCTGTCTTCAAATGTAGGCATGAAGCTATGCCCTATAGCTAGAGCTAGGCGTACTTTACTGCCACTCATAATAATTTATATACACTATGCTTAGTAAATGTAAAATATTTATATCAGTGAAAATAGCCAACTAAAAAAAGACAACATCTGACGACAAAGGCTTACAGAGCTCTAGTACGTCCCCGCCTGGAATACTGCGCTAGTGTGTAGGACCCACATACTCAAGTTGCAGTACAGAGGTTGGAGATGGTGCAGAGGCAAGCGGCCAGATATGTCATGAGATGCTACCACAACACCAGTAGCGTCTATCAGACATGATGGAATAACTCCAGTGGCTTGCATTAGCCTAGCGAGGGTGCTGCCTTCACCTGACCATGCTATTGAAAATATAAAAATAATATTGTTGCAATTAATGCATCTCTCAAGCCGACACATTCTGTTACATTACCAGAAAAAATTGTTTTTCTTTCCTTCACTACAGATG